>SMJT01000021.1:756303-862756 GCA_004349715.1 Crucihimalaya himalaica | reverse complement strand
CCATATCCTTTGCCACCAAGACATCTCAGAAACCCCATCACTGCAGAGAAGTTGCTTGCTTTTGAGAAGATGGTAAGGAATGTTCCTAATAACATTTCATTTGAAGAAGCTGTGGAAAATCGCCCCCTGCTTGGTTACTTCCGAGGTTGCAGAGAAACTGAGGAAGAGATTAAGGCACTCTTCATCAAGGCAAGAAGTACACCACCTCCAATGAAGCAGTTGACTAAAAAGGAAGACCCAGGAAAATTTTCAGTTCCATGCTCTATCTCTGGAGTTGATTTCAAAGAGTCTCTCGTTGACTCAGGGACTAGCGTCAATGTCATGTCAAGGACAGTTGCAGAGAGATTGGGAGCTGCTATTAGATCTCCGAAGACGCCTCTTACATTTGCGAACTCTTCCACCTCGCTCCCATATGGTACAATCCCTGATTTGCTCGTCAAAGTAGGAGATTGTCTGGTTCCTATTGATTTTCAGGTTGTGGAAATGAGTGCAAGATCTAGTACACCTTTGATTCTTGGAAGACCGTTTATGGCTACAGCTGGTGCGATTATGGACACACCCAGTAGGCGAATCTCGTTCTCCTACATTGACAAAGAGGTCAACTACAAAGCCATTCCTACTGGAGGAGCTCCCACACATGTCTCTTGCATCACTGTTGTCACGGGAGAGACATTGATGATTGATCTGTTGGACAAACCTTATGATGAGCCAACTGTCATAAATCTTTTAGATGGCCCTTCTATCATCACCAAGAAAGACATCAAAACAGCTAAGGCAAAAAAGAAGGTGAAGAACAAGAGAATCGAGAGTGCTACCCATGTGACTCTTATCCCTCAGAAGAGTGATGGAGATATGATTGAATATAAGATGAAGTGTAAGGGAACCTCAAAACCATTCTCTAAGGTTAAAGGATGTTGTGGAGGGTATGTTGAGCAGAACTCTGAAGTTGGAGATGTCTGGTTGTAAAGCTTACTTCGGGGTTAATTCTCGACCCGATCCTGACTGATAGCTGAGCCCCGACACGGTCAAGCTAATGACATTAAACAAACGCTTGGTGGGAGGCAACCCACTGGGCTGTATATAAGTTCTTTTATTTCTTTTATTTCTGTGTTTTTGGTTTTGTGTCTTGTGTTTTCATGAATCAGCAACTAAGGAGCGATGAAAAGGAGTCCCTTTGTCGATCAACGTCTGGTATCGATCGACACTAGTGCTGTGTCGATCGACACTCATCACCATCTCGGGTAACTTCTTCGATTTTCTAAAATTCACATAGTTCTTTTGTTTCTTTTGCCAAATCTAGACTAGATAATACTGGAGACAATGTTGTTTAAGTCTGGGGGAGGTAGTCGCTGACATTGTGCAAGTTTTTCTTAGAGTCAGTCTGTTTTTGTGTCAAATTTGTTTTATCGAGTCAAGCTTGTTGGAGATTATGATCTTGTTCTTGGATCTATTGTGTTGATTTTGCTTCAGAGTGACCGTTGTTTCAGAAACAGTTTTAGTTTGGACTAATGAAAAATCCAAAGGTTGACCAGCTAACTAGAAGTCACTCATGTTTCCAGCAAAATCCATGTAAGCCTGAGCCAAATTTTTTCACTTCATCGTTGTGGTTAGTGTTTATAGAGTTTGATTCATCATTCATATCTGACAAAGGAACCCATGTGTTTGAAAATAATGGTATACTTCTCCCTTGACACACGTTGGTAAATAAGATGCATAAAAGATGAGATGATTTCCGCTGAGTAGAGGGGTAGGAAAATTTCCAGTGATCCCATTATTTTACTTGGATAAGGAATGATCACACCAAGGTTGGAAGCGAGGGGTAGGAACATTTCCCGGGACCCTATTATTCGTCTAAAGCCTTTGATACATTGAGAGGGGAGAACCAGGGATTCGGTGGCAAACATTATCAATACTCGCGTCTCAAACCTTGATTTGTATATGCGAAGCTAAAAAAAATAAAGAGAACATAAAAAGAGATAAGTCTGGGGGAGAGTAAAATAATCCGAAAGTGTGTAATTTGGGTGATTCTTTTGTCATGATATCGTATGAGGAAGAGTCTAGAAGGTTCTTGAACATTGGCTGCAGTGATGAAACTGGCGATGAGGGTTTGGTTGGATGATGTTGTGAGATAATGTGTGGAGTCTGGGAAGCTGCGAATGTCTACGGAGAAGTACATGGTGGTTAGATCTGAAACTGATTAGGTGATATCTAGAAAGCTTGGGAAAAAGGTCATTGCGATGTTTCAAGAACAGGTGAGTCTCCGTGTTTTCAAACCTCATTCTCTAGTTTGGTTTTCTGTTTGCTTGAGGGCAAGTAAAGGCTAAGTCTGGGGGAGTTGATATATCATAGTTTTTACACGTTTTTAGCCATGATATAGGTCTTGTTTTCAGAGTCCTTCTAGTGCTTTTGTAGTCTTTTTGAGTCTTTTCAGGTTTTAGCACGTCTGGAGCATTTTGGCATCCTTTAAATAATTTCCCACCGTTGGATTGAGCTCAAATTTAGATACAAGACAGAACTTTGGATTAGCTTTCATTTGGAAGTGGTTTGAGGCCATTATAACGGTGCGATCAAAAGTTATGCCAGTTTCGTGAAGACAGTCCAGTCTGACGAGCACAGAGTCCTGGTATCGACCGACACCAACCCAGTATCGATCGACACCGACTGCAGGAAAAGAAAACACGCGATTTTACAAGTTAAAAAAGTCTGCAACTTGGCCCAGAAGATTTTATTATTTACAATTAAGCCCAGAACGTGTTTTAGCATTATAATTAGGTTTTTCAACCACTTTGAGAGAGAGCTTTTATCATTATTCTGAATACTTTGAGAGAGATTGGTTCCGGGTTTTTGTGAGAGACAATTCTGAACACTTGTTTACTCTTGATTTATTCTATGCAATTCTATTCAAATATGATTTATGTTTCATTGATCATGTCTGAGTAGATTCTTTGTTAGGTTTAGGGTTATTCAAAGGTGTTTGATGAATTGTTAGGTTGATCTGAATTGATAGGAGAGATTCAATAGAGTTCTTCATCTAGACTTGTGATTACTGTTGATTCTAGCTTCATGACCTAGAATCTAATCTTAGGTTGTTTGATTGGCACAAAAGTGTGATTGATTACCTGAACTAGTGTAAGATGAGCGAAAGACCTATTCGCAAAGAAATTTGGTTTAGGAATTTGTGAACAATTGAACCTGATCATTAATGCTTGTTTGAATTCATAGGATTTGCAAAGAAATTTGGAATTCTAGGTTTAGACATAGATAATCTTTGCAGCGACGGTTGGTTGATTTTACATTTGTGTTTCAAGTTTAATAACAGTGTTTAATATCCTCCTTACATTCTATTTGATCTGCAATTTTGATTTACCGGAGAATTTCCCTAGGTTTAGCTATTTTCCTCCTATTGAATTTCACAACTTTTATATTATGCTGTTTATTTCCTGCATTACTTTGTTCGCTTAGCTTAATTCGAGTATTAATATATATTGAGTGAATTCTTGAGTTTTTGTGGTTCGACCCCTAATATACTGTAGCTACTGCTTAGGTACTTTAGGGTCTTATATTTGAGCATATCACATAACTAGGATCATTGATCAGTAACTAAGTTATTGTAACAACACATACCTTGATCCACAAAGTTCACAATGCCACATGATGTGCACATATCCATATGCAATGAAGATGTCCATTGGCTAGTCTTTCACACTGACATGCCTTAAGTCCTGTATAACCAACATAGAGCAGGTACCTGGAATTTTCTTTGGAGGGTACACAACAGGAGTGTTAGTCGCCCTTTTTTCTCCTTTTTTTATTTTATAACTATTTTGTTGTTTGTATAGCCAACACCTCTTTTCGAATTTTTTTTGTGGGATCAATGGTGTCACTTGACTTCTCAACCACTGAACCTTGTATAAATGCTCAAAATGACTACAAATGAGTACCTCTCCTCATCTTTTTAACTTCCTATTCCACGACAACGTTTTAAGGTTACATAGTCCGGCATGACAGACAACTATTTTCCACAGACAGTTCTGTGTAGCGATCCATGTTGCATCGATCCCTTAATGAACAAGACAATTAGTGTTCACAAATGCCTAGAGAATTTTTCAGGTTATTGAAGCAATTTAACTCAACCAGTTTTGTGAATATATCAGCCAACTGTTTCTCAGATGCAATATGATGAATTTCAACAAGTTTCCCTTCAACCAATTCTCTTATGAAGTGATGCCTAATGTCAATATGTTTAGTTTGAGAGTGTTGAACAAGGTTTTTAGAAATATTTATTGCACTAGTGTTGTCACAGTGTACTAACAAAGTTCCAGAGGTCATACCATAATCATCAAGCATATGTTTCATCCACAGTAACTGTGTGCAGCAAGATCCCATAGCAATGTATTCCACCTCTGCAGTGGACAGAGTGACACAAGTCTGTTTCTTGCTATGCCAGGAAATGAGGCTGTTTCCCAAGAAAAAACATCCACCAGATGTGCTTCTCCGATTATCAAAGGAACCTCTCCAATCAGCATTATAGAAACATGTAAGATTCTGGTTAGTATATTTGGTATAGTACAAACCATGATCAACTGTACATTTTACATATTTGATTATCTGTTTGACTGCAACCAGATGGGACAGACATAGATTGACTTGATAGCGTGCATAAACGCCTGCGTTGTGACCCAGATCTGGTATGCTGGCTGTCAGATACAGAAGACTGCCAATCATAACCGTGTATAGCTTTGCATCAACCTTGGTTCTTGTTTCATCCTTAGACAGTTTACTTGTTGTATTCATAGGCGTACGAGCTGTCTTACTCGTCTGCATTTCAAACCGTTTGATCAAGTTCTTAGCATATGTACTTTGTGAGATAAAGTTACCATCATCAGTTTGAGTGACTTGCAACCCCAAGAAGTAACTCAGCTCTCCAACCATGCTCATTTCAAATTCATTCGTCATGATTTTCACAAACCTGTTAACCAGATCCCGTTGAGTGTTACCAAAAATGATATTATCAACATAGATTTGAAAAAACCAACAGAGCTGTACCAGAATTGTGAATAAACAGAATTTATCCACACTTCCACGCTGAAACTTGTTGTCCAACAGAAACTGAGTTATTCTCTCATACCAAGCCCGTAGAGCTTGTTTCAACCGATACAATGCCTTCTTGAGCTTGTAGACATGATCTGGAAAATGTGGATCTTCAAAGCCCTTAGGTTATGACACATACACTTCTTCTTGTAGACAACCATTCAAGAATGCACTCTTCACGTCCATCTAATACAGCTTTATGTTGAACACACAAGAAATCCCAAGAAACAGCCTAATGGACTCAAGGCGAGCAATTGGTGCAAATATCTCATCAAAATCAATGCCCTCAACTTGTGAGTATCTCTGTGCCACAAGCCTAGCTTTATTCCTTGTAATATTTCCTTCATCATCGATCTTGTTTTTGAAGATCCACTATATTCACATGTTCTGGTTTAGGAACCAAATCTCACACATTGTTTCGGGTGAACTGTTCCAACTCCTCATGACATGCACCATACCAAAACTCATCTATCAGTGCATCAATTATATTCTTTGGCTCAACACGGGACATAAAACAAGAGTGTTGAAGCATTTCCTGGAAGTTCAGTTTCACACCTCGTGTTGTTCTTTCATTCAGATCTCTAATCACATCTAATGAAGAGTGATTTCTGTGCACTTTCACTTTCTTGGGAGCAGATGGAGTTAGTGTTAACAGCATGGTGTCACTGTTTCTTGTCAGACTTTCTATCAAAATCTCAACAGGCTCGTGACTACTGTCATCTGGTATTTAAACAGTCTACTTTATCACATGAACAACTGTTGTTTGACTTATGTCGTCAAACACAACATTCACTGAATCAACAATCATATTGGTTCTCTTGTTGTAAGATATGTTGTTTGTGGAGTAGCCAAGAAAAATCCCTTCATCACTACGAGTATCAAATTTTCCCAAATGATCTTTGTCATTGAGTATGTAACACACACATCCAAATACGTGAAAGTAGCTCAAACTCGGAACTTTTCCTTTCCAAATTTCACATGGAGTGGTGTTTGTACCTGGTTTCACATACACTCGATTAATGATGTACCAGACCGTGTTGACTACTTCTGCCCAAAATCTATGTGCTACGTTATTACCATGCAACATGGCTCGTGCCATTTCTTATAAGGTTATGTTCTTCTGTTCAACAACTCTGTTCTGTTGAGGTTTCCTTGGAGCTGAGTACTGGTGCCTTATCCCCTGTTTCTGACAGAATTTCTCAAATTCTTCATTTTGAAATTCTCCACCATGATCGCTCTGAATTTGAATGATGCCTCTTTTCTCGGTTTGGAGTTGCAAAGCTAGAACCATGAAGCTCTCAACCACATCATATTTCTCTCTCAAGAACTGAACCCAAGTGTATCTAGAGAAGTCGTCAACCAACACAAAGACATATTTCTTTCGATTTATGCTCTCAACTTGTACTGGACCCATGAGATCCATGTGAACTAACTCAAGTGTCTTTTTAGATCCGATGTCAGGAACCTTCTTGTGATTTACCTGATTTGCTTCTCCTTGTTGCACCCTTCAAACACTAAATCTGTCTTATCACTCAGCTTTGGTACACCACATACCACACCAGCTGGTACAATCTTCACCAAACTTTGTGTGTTCATATGACCAAGGCGTATGTGCCATAGTTCCAGATCTGATACAATAGCTGACAGACATGTCTGAGATGATTTCCACATGTAACAGTTGTTACCTGATCTGACTCCAAATAGAACAACATTGTTGTTTTCATCAACTGTTTGACACTTAGTTTTGTCAAAAGTTGAGTTTCTATCCATCATCATAGAGTTTGCTTATGTTAATCAAATTTGCTTTTAACCCTTCAACATAATAGATATTTACCAAATAAGGTTGATCATCACCCTCTAAACATCATTTTCCCTTGATTGCTCTTTCTACACCATCTCCAAATGTCATTTTCCCTCCTGTTACATCTGTGTATCCTGACAGAGATCTTGGATCTCCTATCATATGATGGGAACAACCACTGTCAAAGTACCAAGGATTGTTAACCTCACATGGAGCTGATGTGTAAGCAACCTTTGCAGTGTCATCTTCATTCTCAATCTAAACAATGGACATGTTACAACATATATTGATTTCTTTTGTCTCTTCACAGATCTGTTTGTGATTCTTCTGATTCAGCTTGCAGTTCCAATCATACAAATCCTATTTTACAACCCAGACTTTACAAAATTTAGTAGGCTCAACAAAGCTCTTACTTGTCTTCCACAACTGTTTAACATTTTCCTTGAACCAGCCTTACCACAATGGAAGCAATTGAACATCCATCTACCTCTCTTAGATTTAGTCCACACTTTCTGTGTAATTGTAGGTCTCACCTTCGGAACGATAGTTTTCTGCATTCTGGTCTTTTGCAGAACATGTTTATGTACATCAACTGCTAGCTGTATAACCTCTGCTTCATGATTAACTGTACTTTTGACAAAATTAACTTGCTTGTCATATGTCTGTCCTGAAGATTTTCCACGAGATTGATAACCAAGACCATAGTGTTGAGAGCCAATTACTCTCATTGACAGGATCTCATCCAGTTTTTTCCCACTGTTGTTCAGCATCCTGATTTTCTTATGATTCTCATTGAGTTCTGTTTCCATCATAATAGTTTTCTCCTTCTCCTTCTCATACTCCTGTTAAAGCACTTTTAGTCTCTTGTTGAACCACTCATTTAGACAACAAAAGCTTTCACCAATTGGTTCTTCTTTGTGTTCGTCCTCCAACAAGTTTATCTTAGCCTCAACCATGAGATTTTCTTGTGTAAGTTGCAGCTTGTCATTACTCAACATAACCCAGGTGTCGTACAAGATCTGATAGTCATCCTTAGAATCAAGTTCCTCATCTTCGTCAGTCTCAGATTCAGAACTGCTTGAGCTGTTCTTTGGAGTATATGCCACGAAATTCAGCAGATTTTCTTCGTTACTTTATGTTTCAGACGAATCAGAATCAATGAAGCTTACAAGGGCTCTTCCCTTGCCTTTTTGTAGATTCAGACATTCAGACCTCAAGTTTCCCATTTCCTTGCACTTTGTGCACTTCATCTCTCTGCGTTTAGCAAGAGGACAATCATTTTTGATGTGACCATACTCATTACACTCGAAACACTATATCTCACGTCTTTTATCAGACATGTCCTGTTGATTTTTGTGGAATCGGTTTCCTTACTTCTCTGTGTTACCTTTGTTCCACTGATCTGTCTCTCTACCTTTGCCTTTCTCAACACGTTTCAGTTCTTTCCCAAAGTTTTTGGCATTCAAAACAAGATTTTCTTGAATTTCTTGAAGTTGATCCTGTGTTTCATCAACCTTGAATGCAACACCTTTGCCATGAATTATGAGCTTTTCAACAACTTCCATCTCCTCTATTTCAGCATTTCCAATCAAGTCCTCAAACTTCAGTGTGTCTGTGTTACCGGAGACTCTCATAACAGTTTTATGTGTAGCGAATTTCAAAGGAAGACATCTTAGCAGCTTTTTTACCAGTTTCTTGTCTTTGTATTTTTTACCAAGAGTTTTTGCTTCACTTGCGATTGCACACATCTTGCCACTGAACTGTGATATCGATTCCTCAGGATCCATCCACAACAATTCAAATTCAAATGCTAACTGATCCAGCCTTGTTCTCTTAACACTTGGATTACCTTCGTGTGCTTTCTGTAGAATCTCCTAGGCCTATTTAGCAGATTCACATCCTTGAACAAGCTTGAATTTTATCATTATCCACAACACCAAATATAGCATTCAGAGCCCGTGTATGGAATTTAGACAGGTTTTTCTCATTTGTTGTCCAACAGACCTTTGGTTTTGTGATCTTCTCACATGTCTCTGTCGTGTCATATGGAGCCTCCCATCCGTCTTCAAAAGCTGTCCACGCATCTTTACCTTGACCTCTGATCAGTTGCATCATTCGAACCTTCCATCTTTCATATCCATGTTCATCCAGCATCGGTTTTTGAAGCAACACCATCTCGTGCTTCCCTTTCATTCTTACCTCAAGATCTTAACGTGTGTCGAGTCAACACTTTTGTCGGTCACCCGCTCTGATACCAAATGAAATAACTACAGTATAACCTCTATAAATTAATACTCGTTAAATTAATACCTCTATAAATTAATTCATTTCTTCAGTCCCAAATTAGTATTTGGTTCAATTAGTATATCGATAAATTAATAACTCGATAAATTAATAAAATATCACGGTCCCAACAGTATTAATTTATAGAGGTTTTACTGTAGAATGCAAGCAACACAAGAACAAACAAGTAAACTCTATTTTTTAAATTATGAATCACTTAAACAATCCTTACATATCTGTTTAATCAGATTAAAACGCAGTCTATCACAGACTCGTCACTAACCAATCCCTAATCTATCATGTCTATTTACAAGAGCAACAACCTTTTGACCTTCTTTGTTCACTCACCGGAACTCGATCTATGCTTGTAGCAACAATCGATAACAATAATTCTCAAAACCACACTTAAACCTAACACCTATGACGTATATTTATAGTGTACACCCTATAACCTAATTTCCATATCTTTCGAGATCTCGAAGTCTTCCAGATTTGATTTGAAGATATCTTCAATATCTTGTTAAAGAAACTTATTTCAGCAAATAATAGTGTGTCACGTCACACATGTTCCTCGTAACTGCTCTTATGCACAACACTCTTTTTGTGTTACACAAATCGTTTTTATCGCACCAACAACTTTACATTTTTAGTTTTTGGCTCAAAAATCTTATTAATAGCAAGAAATTAAATTGTTAGAGTGAAATCTATAAAAAAAGTTTCAAATATATTACATTATTACTTCTATATAAATTCGGCACTAGCGAGTTATTTTAATAGATACATCATACATACATATGGTGAGGGATAGTTCTAACATCATCGAAACCATACAGAACAAATGTAAATAAAAAATATAATTTTAATAGTATTTTAAATGATATGTGAAACGTTGACAAAAAAAAAAAATTTGATATGTTAAACAACTATGGAACAAGAACAAAAAATATCAGAAACAACCCCAAAATTTATAAATTCTTTTAGTTGTTGAACTCCCATAAATGTCGATTTTTTATTTTAAATATTAAATTTTTTATCATGATATATTAAGAACTCCTTTTAATTAAATAATAAAATAGAGGGCTCACACAAATGTTTCATAGCTGGCCCTAGTACTCGAAGCAGGGAAGTAAAATAAATGAACTAGATAATAAAACTAATAACTAAGTCAATTAAAAACAATTAACCTTTTTAACATTATAATACTAAAAGGTTATGTCATAATGGAAGTATGTGAATAAATTAAAGTTAACACACAAACATGCATATATATGCTTTGAAACCCCCAAGAAGATGCTCATCTTATTTTACACCCATATCGATCCAAGATTCAAATTGTTAGTAGCACTATACTATAAGTAAATCTGATTTCTTTTTTTGTTTCATAAAACTTTAAATTCATTTTGTTAAATTTTTTACTACACGTATAGTTTGCAAAATCATCTCCGTTTAAATAAGCCAATTACACTACTTAAATCAAAATGTCGGTATGTTAGTTGCTTGTTAAAAGTTAAGAAAAAATAAACAATCTACTAGTACACATTCGTTATATCTTATATATATATATGTACTTTGGACTGTGTACGTAAATGGGTGGTAATCACGTAAACCTATTTTGATTATTTAATAATTAATACTAAATTACACTAATAATTAACTACAAAAGAATATATAAATATAAAAATAATGATATATATCATATATGTGGAAGAAAAAAAAACAAAAAAAAAAGGGAGGAGAAGGCAGTAAGATTCCCAAGGTTTCTTATGCTCAGAGAGTCAGAGAGATTATTATTATTATGTTTTCTCAGACACGAGGAGAGAGAAAGCAGAAAGCAGAGATGTTGACCGGTCGCATAGTCAAAACAAAATGTTTGGGCCCACTAAGACCTCTTTTCAGGGCCCGTTATGGTTTTTCGCAATCCCCAAAACATGCAATTCTCTTTCAAACCAATTATGTAATTTCTTGTTGTTCGCAACATTAAACAACATTATGAAATTTTAAAAATTCGTGATATGATACCATACTTATGATATCACGAATTTGGTTTCATTGATATGAAATTTTAAAAATTCATTGATTTACTGTTAAAAATGTTCATTGTGCAACCATGTATGATTCCATACTTATGAAAATCTAATTTTAGGGACACACTTTGAGTTTTGAATACACCAAAAAAAATCATAGAAATGTGATTCTCTTTTTTTTTTTTTTTTTTTTCATATTACATATATTTAATATTACATTATGTAGCAAAAAGAAAAGACCCTTGGAGCAAGAACATGAACCTAGGGATGTCTCTCATCATCATCAATAATCACTTATTAATTTTCCCGCCTTCAAAAGAACTCTCTCATATTTTCTTTTTTTATCTTTCACAAAACTCTCATTTTCAATCTAAAAATTAGATTGAAAATTGAGAATTAACGAAAGAAAAAGAAAATTTATGCAAAACAAGGAATAATACAAAAATAAAATAAGAAGCTCAAATGTCATGAACCTTATGGATTGGAGTTGGAAAAAGTAATATATGACTCTTTTATTCTCTCTCATTGTTTTCTCCTCCTCTTGTTGCTATTGTTATTGTCTGGACTACTCTGTGAGGAATTTGTACATGACTCAACTGTTCTCTCTTCACTCTTATAGCTCAAACATGTTGCTTCCAACACTCCAATTGGACTCTTCGGCACCACTCTTGCCGCTAATCGCAGCTTCTCCTGCGATAAACTATTTCCCGGCACATCTGTGAGATTTCTCATCAGATTCAAACATTTCTTCACTCTCTCCTGCTAAAGAAGGACAATGATCCATTGATCAAATTCTGATGAAATGTGTGTTCTTGCAACTATAAAGATTTCGTTTTTATTTCCCGTGAATCAACAATTTGGTCATGCGGGTATGTAAATATAGCGGAAGCTACAGAGCTCGAGTCTTTATAACCACCCAAAGCTAATATATTTGATGAGTTTACCTGTTTTACATATATGAGTTTAGACATGGCCTTTTCGTAATCAATGCATTCTGTTTCTCCTGAAATGGAAACAGACACTGCGGCTGCTGCAGCTATCTCAGAAGGCCTGAAGTCTAAGAATTCAATTTCTGCATTCAATTTTATAAACAGAAACTTATTAAGCCTTCCCCTTTTAACAGAGCAAGCTAGTTGAAAACAAGGAAAGAATATTATAGCTTGCTTCCGGGTTCAACAATTGACGCACCTTTGGTGGTGTTCAAGATGAATCGCGATGATCTATAGATCGAATTCTCTGACACATGATTGTTGATCTTGTTGACGAAATAATCAATGAAAGAAAATGGAGTTAGAGCATGCAATCTCCAATTTAATGTGTTGAGTACTAAAAGTTCCATCCTTTTTATTGTTTTGGCCTCAAAAACAAACTTGGGATCTCCCACCTGCTCATCAAAACCATTAAGAACATTTCAAGATTAGTTCTACTACACCGCAAATTTCGGTTGTTCCAAGACTGAGAGGACTAAATGTATGTTGCACCTGTAAATCAACAATTTGAGGCACATCTGTTTCCTCCATTTTGGCTGCTAATGATAAGCAAGAGACAGCTAGCAACTGAACAGCCCAAGCTTTGTCTTTCTACACAAACAAAAACACACACGATCAGCAGCGGTCTCGAAGAAAATTAGAAAAACCAATCCGGAGAAATTGATTCAACTTACTGGCAATTCATAGGAAGTTAAGAACCGATCCAAGTAGTTCATGGATAGACATATGCACAGAGGTCCAAAATGGTAATGAGCACAAGCCTGTTTCAGACAAAAGAACAATTGGCATTAAAGACAAAGAACTCAATTACTCAAGTAGATCAAAACCTCAATCTATGAAGAAGATCCAATTAATCTCACAAGTAGATTTTTTTTTCCCATTTCATCAATCTAATAAATACATCAGAAGCTTTATTAAACCTTAAATATGAATGATCTATCAACTGATCAAAGAAGACCAAACCAGATTTGAGTTTTCTTAAAAAGACAGATCAAAGCAATAAAAAAGAAGCAATCAAAAAGAAGCAATCCCAAACCTTTAAAATCCAATCCAAAGCTTGGTTTCTAACACACAAATCCAAATCCCCAGAACGCAATCTCTTAACATAATCAGTTCCAGGGCAAAACTCAATCTCTCTCTCCAACATCTCTCTGATACTGTCTTGTCTCAACGAAGATGAAGAACCCATCATCGGAATTGATCCATTGCCGTCAAAGTTGTCGTCTTTACTGAAAAGTTGATGATTATAATCAATCTCGTTCATAAATCCGCCGCCATAGTTGGTTTCATCGTCGTTGTCAATGATCCATGAGTCGCTGGTTTCACCACAAGCGAGATTCTCGGCCATGAGTGTGAATTAATAGTCTCTTTAATCGTTTATTTCAAAGCGTTCGGACAAGTGAAAAGTTTTAACGAAGCAAAAGTTCTGAGGAGGTTATTATGTCAATTTGAACTGCGATTTTCATAGCAGGAGTGAGAGAAGAGAGAAGAGAGAAGAGAGAAGAGAGAAGAGAGAAGAGAGAGGTTTATACAGAGGAAGTGGGTGAGTGTGTTTTAGGGTAGAGAGGGGAGAGAGACCACTCCACAGAGTCGAAATGGGATACACAGAATATACACAGAAAATAGATGGAAAATTGTCAAAAAAAAAAATCATAATGTATTAATATAATGGATCCAAAGAAAATAAAATTCTAAGAAATGTAGCTAAAAACTATGCTTACAATTAGACGAATCACTTAGTAACATGCCTAATTAGGAAACAACCTTTAAAATACACTAATTTAATTATATTTATATGTTTTATACACGAATTTTAATCGTTCTCTGAAACATACATAAAATTGTATGCATTGATTATTTAATATACGAGATTTCAAAAATTTCATATTTTACACATGACGCTAAAAGTGTGATAAACACGAACTTTTCTCCTTAGCTAAAAAAAAGACACGAATTTTTAAGTAATGTAATTTAAATATACGAACTTTAAAATTTTGTGCATTTTACAAACGAGATTTAATGACACTAACGAAATTGTTTAAGAATGTTAAAATTAATTAACTTGATAAAATCCAGTTTAATACGGGTTGTGTAAAACGCTCCAAAGATTCGATCAGACATGCAATTCTACACTGAAACTCCCTCGCCGACATCGATGCTATCAGTTGTGGAAGAACCGTCATCTCCGTCAATCATAATCCTAGGAATATCCAATCAAACTCGAGACTACATTGAACCTTCTTCGTCGAGTAGAGGGACATCCTGTATAGATCCATTTCAATTAGAAAAATTGCGACGGAACTTGACGTTGTCAATTCAGTATCAAATTCAAAAATTTCTCCGGACATAACGATAAACTCAAATTCCATGGAAACAAAGGAGAAAAAAGGGAATTTAAATCAAAACGCTGATAAGCAATCGATGCGGTGGGAAAATGGACCATTTTAGAGTTTATATACAGAAAAGATGATGAAAAAGATAGGTATAACAAATCGAACAACACTGGAACGGTGCAGCGGTCTTTATCGGAATCAAGGCCTAAGCTGAGGAATGGAGAAGGAGGAGGACCGAAGATGAGGAGAAGTAATTGATCTATTAGTGTCATTAAATCTCGTTTGTAAAATACACAAATTTTAAATTTTCGTGTATTTAAATTCCAATACTAAAAAATTCATGTATTTTTTAGCTAATGAGAAAGTTCGTATTTATCACACTTAAGGTCTGTTAACTCTGACGTTAGCGTCTTGTGTAAAATACAAAATTTACCTCTCCTTCATTCTCGCTGGATTCTATCAAAGCACCAGGGATTTGCGCCAAGGCTGCTCCTTATCTCCATATTTGTTCGTAATGTGCATGAATGTATTATCCCTGCTTCTTGATAAGGCTGCAATGGAGCACATAATAGGCTACCATCCAAAGTGCAAAAACTTAAAAGATCACTCATCTTTGCTTTGCTGATGACATTTTAGTTTTTTGTGATGGATCAACGCATTCGATGGAAGGAGTTCTAGAGGTTTTTCGCAAATTCGCAACTATGTCTGGATTGCAAATCAATCTTGAAAAGTCAACCATATTCACATCGGGTTTTTTGGTTGAATCGTTACAAAGGTTAAGTGATCTCTTTCCCTTTGAAAAGGGTACACATCCTGTTCGATATCTAGGGCTCCTCCTCCTAACACGAAGAATGAGTTTAAGGGACTGCCTTCCGCTCACAGAGAAAAAATAAAGCAAAGAATAAATTCATGGAGACATCGGTTTTTGTCTTTCGCTGGCAGGTTACAGCTGCTTAACTCAGTGATTGCAAGCCTCATTAATTTCTGGCTCTCAGCATTTAGGCTGCCGAGTGTGTGTGTTAAGGAGCTTGAGAAGCTATGTGCTGCTTTTCTCTGGTCGGGAAGTAACCTGAACCCCTAGAAATCGAAACTAAAATGGAGTGATGTGTGTCGAACAAAATCTGAAGGTGGGCTGGGGCTGAAGGAGATTAAAGTTGCAAATAAAGTCGATTACATGATCAACTTGGTGAAAGAGGCTTCATCGCTCTGGGCATTGCAGCAAATGCAACTGTAGCAGAAGTTATAGCTCTCCACAGGCGGCGTCGGCACAGGCCCTCACTTTATAATGAGGTTGAAGAAGAGATAGAGCGCATTCGGCTTAGACACAGAATTGAGGTTTATGACTTTGCAACGTGGAAAGGCAGTGGGGGTACTTATAAAGAGAGAATTTCAACAAGGGACACTTGGAATAACATCAGAATTGCTAGGCCTACAAAGAAATGGTACAAGGGAGTCTGGTTTTCAAACTCTACCCCAAGTACACCTTCCTTGTATGGTTACCAATGCAAAACAGACTCACCACGGGAGATCGAATGCGACTATGGAATGGGAATGTAGACATTTCGTGTGTATTCTGCAAATTACCGGCTGAAATAAGGGATCATCTATTCTTTAGGTGCAGCTATTCTTCTCGGGTTTGGGGCAACCTTACTAAAGGTCTTCTCACAAACAAATTCTCCTTATGCTACAATGCCATCACTTCTCTGTTGGTCAAGAATAGCCTCAGTCCTACATTTTGCTTCCTTCTCAGATATGTGTTTCAAGTTTGTGTACATGCTCTTTGGTGCGAGAGAAACAAGAGGCGACATGGGGACCAGCCTACCTCCTCTATCCTCATGACTTCGTACATCGATCGTCAAGTAAGGAATCATCTTTCGAATCTGTAGGCGACTCACAAGCTGGAAGACGGGCTCCAACTTTGGTTTGGTTCTAAAAGCAACTAGTAAAAAGCTAGTTTATAATGCTCTGAAACACTTTAAATTTTTCTGAACAAAACAGACTCAATCATAAGGTCACACTTGTTGTAAAAAAAAGGTTTTCTTGGTGGAATAAAATTTAACATTCATACAAAAAAAAAAAACGAAATTGTTGAAATTTCATGTATTGAATAACCAATGTATACAACCTCATGTATGTTTTGGACAACGATAAAAGTTTATTTATTAAACGAGTAAATGTAATTAAGTTGATGTATTTTACTGTTTTGTGATTGTCACGTTACTTTTGCTGAGTTATTACCATTGGGATAGCCGGATAGGTATTCTACTTCAGTGAAAAGCATGCACGATTTAAGGTTGTTGAAGATAGATAGTTCAATTCAATTGAATTCACGGAATCTATTATGGGTTAGGGATCTGACTTTAGAAAAATTAGGTCATCTCTACACAAACTGATCATAATCAAGATTTGATTATATAGTAAATCTTAGCAGGACGAAACTATGTAATCTTTTTCATGAAGGTTGGACTGTCAATAATGGAAATTGTTGATCGCCTCACAATCTTCCAAAAAAATCATGTGGACACTAGGTTTTAATTAATACCACATGCAATTTAATTTTCACAAACCATATAAACCTAAACATTCATTTTAATTTTCATGATTTTTTGAATCAATATATATGTATTAGTTTGAATTCGATCATTTACATGTTCAAACAACTCCATGGATAAAAAATATTCTCAAAATGTGTTCTCCACCTCCTCCTTTCTTCCCAAACACCTAGCTACATGATAAACTAAACCAATATAGAAGATATTTGTTAATGAATGCTCTAATGCCTAAAAAATCTAATCCGCCTATCTAGAAAACTGACTAGTTTAAAATCAAGATTTAGATAATGTAATGAGTCCTTATTAGATTTTCAATTGGGTGTGTATCTGCGGGTTTGGCTCATTTCGTACTATTATGGGACGATCACGGTTATGGAGTATATATATTAACTGCAAGGGATAAGCTTAAATTTAATGACAGTCAAACATGGGTAAAACTTCACGGTCAATGGACAAGTTGCGACCTAATTTGGATTCAAGTCAAAAACATATATTAGGGTTTCCACATATCATTTAACACTACACATTTGGAAAATTTCGTAAATGCACTTTCAGCAATAAGTTTTTAAGAAAATCAAAATTAGATAAATACGCGCGCTATTTTCTAAAACATTTTTGGTTAAATATAAGCATAATTATTAATAATAATAATAAGTTTGTCATATATGTTTTTGTATATGAGTTTTATTTTAGGGTAAATTTTTGTTTCATTAGCTATGATTTTGGAATAATATTTTTATTTTATATATTAGAAGGAAATTTGAATACTTATAATTAATTTTGTCTTTTATTATTGTCATTTTATTAATATTTTGTATAGTTTATTCCAAACATAATTATAAGAACTCATTTAACATTGATTTGGAAACTAATTATGAATGTAAGCCTTTATTTTGTGGCCGACAATAATCTTAAATGGTTAATAGAGAAACAATATTGTTTTCAATTTTAGAGTATACTTATGTTACCCAATAAGACAATTCACATCCTTTATTTGAGCATGACGGTCTCGTATTTTACGACACGTCGAACAATATATTGCACTTCGATTCAATTGAAACTCGAAAGTTTGAGCGACTCGAACCAGAAGAAAAGCGGACAGAGAACTTTATCAACAAGCTAAGTCATAACACTGATATCTCCTTTGATGTTCGTTATTGAGTTTGAAAACTAATTTAGAAAACAAACCAGAAGAAGAAGATCAGACAACCACGCTGGCGATGGAGGTTTATGATCTGAAAAAGGCAACGTTGTTCTTCTTAATTCATTGAATTTAATGCGCCAAACAAACATTGAAGATCAGACCAAGCTGATATTATAAACCGGATGAAATACGACAAACTTATATTTGGAATTACAATATTATATCATCTTTAATATCGAAGATGATAATAGATTTTTATCACCTATTATCATCTTGATATTTTTATTTTAATAATAATTTTAGGCTTTTATATCATCTTTTTTTCACCTCAACTTTGTCATTTTATTTGTTGGCTTAGGCATTCAGTGCAACAATGAAAATTCAATTCTTAATTAAACTACAATTTTTGATTGTGTCAAGTTCCTGACTTTTTTAAATATTTTTGTTAGTTATGTGTATGAAAAAACAATTAGGTTCATTTTTAAGTTTGTGCCCTCAATCATCTTCACTACTTATTTGTGTATTTAGTATATTATCATGTTTTTGTGTCAGTTTCATCATACGTGTCTCTCGAGAGATATGTCTTTTTCAACTTACTTTATCTAAATAACGAATACTGCTCTAAGAATTAATCAAATATGTTTTGTATTGAATTTTAGAATCTTGTTTAAAATTTTCCAAACATCAAAATGTTTTGTGTTTACATGAAAAATTAATATACTGACTTATTTTTATCTAAATGTGTAAATGTTTGAAATTCAGGTCAAAGTACAAATGGTTGTGGAGAATTTTTCTAGTATGCTCTTCTAGAGAATTTTGTCATCGTAGACTTTATTAGCAACTATGAGTGACTATTTGATATTAAACTTGAATTTCTTTTAGAATTCTTCTTTCTGTTCCACCACTCCATTAGTTTGCTCCATAGTTTTGTTCTCTTTACTGGTTTTCTTACCCTGCATATGTGTTCCCCTGGTTTGACGTTAGCAAAAAACTAAGAAAACACTATTTGATTATTATATCAAAGAGATGAAGATAAAAATAGAAATTTTTGTCTATTTACGTTATTTTTATTTTTAAACATGTTTTTATTTGATAAACTTGATTAACACCGTAAGTTTGGTTATAGAGTGGGACTATAATTTACAAAAATGAAATATCTAAAAATAATAATGAATCAAATCAAACCGAAAAAACAAGTAGACAAGCTTTTATATATATATATACTAGGGAAGGTCTCACGCGTTGCGTGAGTTTAAGCAAATTTAATAAATTATACAACACTATATAAATAATATATATCAAAATGATTGATCTATGTAGATGTCGTTTGAGCATTCCGCTTAGGTAAAACAATTTTATAATTTACAATAAATATCATGTTTCTATTTTCTCCATACACTAAAGTAAATAATGATAGTTACATTATTATTTAATTATTTAAAAATAATATAGTTTAATAGTTTTTATATTTTGGGATCGTCTTCTAATAATTATATTTCTATCAATATTTCACAAAGTTATTAAAACTTATTATATATTTCAAAACTAATTAACACTTCTATAAAAATGAATTTGATGAAATTGTGATGATGAAAATACATGAATAAAAAAAAAATTCTAAATTTTGGTTGTCTCATCTTAGAAGAAGTGGAGAGATCATATAGATCGTCCAATAAAAAAGTCTCACCTTGCTTTTCACATTACATTGAAAGCATAAGATGGGAAAATAGAGAAGTGATCTTACATTTGTCATTGACTCTATACTCCCAACTCCAACAGTTATATATAAGAGAAAATCTTCTTTACTATATAAGATTGTGATGCCATTTAAATTAGTCCAGATATGTTTGTTTTGCTGATATATAGTTATATTTAGGTAATGAAATTAAATAAAACATACGGAAAACATTATAATTTTTAAAGAGTAAACATTAATTAATTTAAATAAATTAATATATATATTTATTACATTAAATAAGTGGTATTACATTCGTCATTGATTTTATGTTCCCAACTACATCACATATATAAAAGAGAGAAAATCAACCTGGAAAGAAAAAATAAATTAATATATATAGCACTATAAAGAGGTGATTTTACATTCGCGAGATGTTATATGCTCCAACTAAATCACTTATATAAAAGTAAAAAATAAACTTGAAAAAGAAAAAAATTTAAATTTGCATTGTAAATATTATCTTACATTTGTTAGGGGTTATATGCTCGTACTACATCACTTATATAAAAGAAGAAATCAACGTGAAAAATAAAACAATTTGAAATTTTTCTAATTAATTAATTAGTTATTGCAAATTGTATTAATGAGTTAAGTTATGGTCAATCAAGAGAAATTATTATCTTTGTAAATGTTTTTTGTTATATATGTTTTTTTTAGGAATGAGAATATCAAAAACTAAAATAGAGAAATAATTAAAATGAAAGATGATCACTTGTCTTTGTATATGTTTTTTTATTATGGAGGATATTGAGTGGTATAATAGAGTAATATTGAAAAGACACATTTTAAAAAATTACTGTCAATTATGTTGATAATGGGTTAAATTATTGTCAAATTGTAATAATTGTTTTTAAATGTGTAATTAACAGAAATTATTGTTCTTATATATGTTTCTTTTATAAATGAGAATATGAAAAGGCAATCGCTTATATAGAAGAGGAAATCAACTTGAAAAGAAGAACAATTTGAAATTTTTTTAATTAATTAATTAGTTATTGTAAATTGTATTAATGAGTTAAGTTATGGTCAATTAAGAGAAATTATTATCTTTGTATAAGTCTTTTTGTTATATATGTTTTTTTTAAGAATGAGAATATCAAAAAGTAAAATAGAGAAATAATTAAAATAAAAGATGACAAGTTATAATAATTTATTTCTTTTGTATATTTCTTTTGTTAAATTATTGTCAAATTGTAATAATTGATTTTAAATGTGTAATTAATAGAAATTATTTCTTATATATGATTATTTTAGAAATGAGAATATGAAAATGTAAAATAGAAAAATAGTTAAAATGAAGGTTAAAAGAAGGATGACACGTGTCAGTTTGTGGTTAAGCGAACCTTACTTTATTATATAAGATGTCTTACTTTATCAATTATTACAATTAGCAGTATACTCTTTTCGTCAAACTAAGGTATTTTATAAACCTCAATTAATAAATTATTTCCATGTCCATTTATGTGTCAAAATAAGGTGAGTCTATTTTTTATTTTAAGAGTTTTTTTTTGCAAAATCAAAAACCTTTTAGACGTTATTTTTATAACTTTACCCTCCATCTCAAAATAATGTAAATTTACTATACAAAGATAAAAATAACACCCAATATTAACGTTATACGCATCTTATAAACGTTTTTACGGTCACATATATTTGATTTTCAAATTTGAAATGTTGTTTTGGACCCTTAGTCGCAAGGATTTCAATTTGATATATTATTTACCAAAAACATTTAATTTTGATGATGACGACGATAGGTAATATTGCATATTATTCTTATCCTTGCGGGATTGACATGCATTTTTTTTTAAATGGAGGGTAAAATTACAAAACGGTGATTTAGAGGGGTTGTTTTGCAAAAAAATATATTTAAATTTGATTAATTGTAGTTTTCAAATGAGATATCTGTATCTTTTTTTTTGTCAACCAAAATTTCATTCAAATAAGTCTCCCAAACAAAAAGCTCCCCTATAAGGGTAGACCGTCAGAGACCACATATGATACTACAACAAAGGGAAAAACATCAGGTGACAACCAGCCCGGATACAAATACAATAGAGGAAATATGCTACAAGGACAGGATAGTAAGGGGACTAGAAACCCCCGGCTTGAGAACCGCCGATGCTGAGGAAGCTTGCCTAACACGGAGTACGTTCCATGAAGGTTTTGAAATCCCAACTAGGACCAAAAGTACATGAGTAATCGGTCCCTGAAAAGGGGGCATCTAGTGGGGCGAGAAGAGACTCTCGCGGACAAACACAACCAAACCAAACTTGAGGGGTGGAGTTGCAAGCTATGGACTTCCGAAACACACATTACGGAGGGTTGAGACCGCGACCAAAGGAGGAAGTGAAGGCAGATATACGGATGTGGCGAATTGCTAAGGTAGAGCACTGGATCGATGTAAACAACATTTCCTAATGGCTTCATTATGGTTCTCTGAGGGTTGCTAATCGATACCTTCAAAATTAGCTCCATTTGCATCATTGTTTCAGAATTTGTGAATGGTCGTATCTTCTTGCTACAAAACATATTGGAAAAGGGTCTCTCCCGTCGGGAGGAGGCAGTTTGAAGGAAACTCTCCAATGTGGAGGAAAAGGGGTGGAGGAGCCCAAAGAAAATGTAACTGAAGTAGAACATTACACTAGAGCAAGCAATAATAATTTCTCTAAATCAGGATGGGTGATGGACCTAGAAAGGCAAACTACCTTTTCTAGTCAGCGAGGATTAAAGAAGAGACCCACCCCCACTTACTTTTACTTCCTTGGGCCTCAAGTATTTGGATCGGTAGGGTTAGAAGGTCGAATCGTCTTTACGAGAAGGTGTTTTCCGCTTAGCCAAAGGATACGTCTTTGTTCGAGAGAGTGGAGGTGCTTTGTTCTTTGTTCAACACCCGTTTACTCGGAGATCTACCCTGCAAGAGAAGGATCTTTTTCGAAGCAGGGTTTGGATGAATTATTGGGCTTTTCTTATTATGGGCCTCCTTTTTCTTCAAATCTTTCTTGGGCCCAGATATTTTACTAAGGTTTGGCCCATCACTTTTGGCCTTTTGGTTTTTTTTTTTTTACGACCAGATGAAAGCCAAACCGAGGATACTGCAATCGGAGCCGTCATATTCTCCTAGTTTGTTTAAGCTACTTCCTCGCCAAGGATCATCATTATCCAAATCGAAACCTTCACCGTTGATGAGGAAGTCATTATCTGGATCTTCGTAAGCTTCCACTTCCTCTACTGTCCAATCTAAGTCCAACTTTTACGAATCTGGAGCTTGCATTGGATTTTCTACATGTAAAAGGGGAAGTACTTCAGTCTGGTGCTCAGACTCTATTACTTGCTGGTTTTACTTCATCAAATGGTTTGGTTCTTCACGCCTGGGCAGGGAATCACCGAGGTCACAACCTTCAGCCGAGGAATCAAAGCAAATTGATTTTGAGAACCGCCCAGCCAAAGATGCCTCCTGAGCTTGTTCAGCCTCCTCCGTTACAGTAGTCTCATACCAGTTGGTGATACCATCCAATTGCTTTTTCAAGAGTTCTTTGGAGAGTGATAGTTTTCTCTGGACTTTCGCATGATCTGGAGCCTGGCTTTCCAAGATGTCACTATCGGGTTTGTTATAGGTCAGTCTCTTCTTGGTGGAACTTCCAGTTTTCGTGGATTCAACAGACGAAAGGTGAACCTCTCTTCTTTCGTTTCCATTCTCCATCCCAGTATTTTCATTCCTCTTTTGAAGAGCAAGTCTGAATGGTCTTTTGCGGATATGATCCTGAGAGGCCACCTGTTGCTTAGCCATTGACAGATTTGTGGGCATGTCAGATATGGTTCTTTGTGAATCTGACACAAGGGAGGTGTTGTGGGTGCTTTTTTTCTAGAGAAAATCATCCTCCTGCGAGTTCACACCACATTCTTTAGTGGGAGGTCCTTCTCTCCCCTCTGTGATAAATGAGACACCAAACCTCCGCTTCCTTCTGTCATCGTTTCTTCTCGCACAGTGACCCATCTTGTGATTGGGTTGAGAGGAGGAAGCACCTTCTTACTTGATCAGCTGAATGTCAGGGAGATACATAGGTTCTTTTCGGACCCTATGGTGATTAGAGGAGTGGGTCTTATGGAAAGATGGTTTTTCGTCCTCATTTAGAGCAGATCTTTGATGCACTAGAGCTAAAAGAAAAGAATCCTTTTTGTGGAAAATATGACGACATTGAGCACACCAGTTGAAAAGCTTTTCATAAGATGTTTTAACAGGTACCTTGTCTCCTGAAGGAAATTGTGCATTCATCTGGAAAACTATGGGCTCATCAATCCTACCTGCCCTTGCTTCGACATTTAGAACAACACCAAAGGAGTTCCCAAAAGCGAGTTAAGAGTTCATTTGTCCAAAAGTGGTTGGGAATACCTACAACCTTTACCCAGAAGGTCATTTGGTTAGGAAAAAAAGCATTAATGTGTGGTTCCCACTTTTCCAGTGCAAAAGACCAACCACTGAAGCGATATGGCCTTCGTCTAAGCACATTTTGGAGATCAATCTCAGTATCAAAGACAAACTGGAATCTTGATCCATCTAGGATTGTTCCACTAACACGACCATTAACTCCCCAAATCTTAGGGAGATTGGAGATCAAAGCTTCTATTCTTCTACCTCCTTGGTGAAACATGCACCCAACAAGACTTGTTCTGAATCTAGAGAGGATGTCAGAGTTGTCTACCATGGTTAGAATGACCACCTCTTCATCATCTTCTTCTCAGGGTGGGGATGGTGACTTGAGATACCAATTGGGTATACCCATATGTGCTGGGTGAATAGGAAAAGAGAAAACTCTTATTAGGGAGGGTATTTTAAGCTTGAGTTCCAACAGCCTCACAAAAGCCAAGTCTGAGGAAAAGAAAAGCGTAACAAAAAGTCTTTAAGAAGCATGACCTTAAAGAAGAAAGCTCTTAAAGACCATAGAAAGGTTACTTCATCATATGGACTTCTAGAGTGGTTAGTAGCGTAAACATAGCCCAGCTAGAGTATCCTGGAATAGCACTGTCAAGACAGGAAAACCTCAATGGTTAGGGTAGTCTAAACTCATTGGGAAAAGCTCTGAAGGTTGGCTTCCTTCTGTCTTATGAATCATGAAGCAATCCAGTGGGTAAAGCAAGGAACCATTTGAGATATGTCACAGGCCGGAGTAGAAAGATCTCTAATAGTTCTCCAGTCATAATGAGTCGGGAGAGAGGTTCAAGCTTCTTCACAGAGGAGGAAAGTTGAAGGAAATTTCCTTTTATGGAATATGAGAGGTAGAAAGATTTGGGGGGAGGGGGTGTGTAAAAAAGGCTCAAAATAGCTAAACTAGGAAATCGGGCCTTGAGATATCAGTATCTAATAAAGGAAATGAGTGTAACACATCTTGTGATTATTGGCTTGATTGAGAGTATAATTATTCAACCAAATTCTACGAGAACAAAATCATATTTTTGGGGGACATGATTATATAAAAAAATAAATTTATATTCAGCGAATATAGTTTATGAGTATGGATATGTTTCGATACCAATTATAAGTGCAACAACAATTTAAGTGCTCAAACAAAATAGAAAATCTTATTGATTAGAAAGTTAGGTATTTAACGTAAAAAAACCAATAAAAATTTTTGGTACGACGATCAACCGAAGAAAATCTCAAAGAAAAAAATAATATACCGATTATGTTGGTTAGTTAGGTGAATTTCGTAGATAATATTGAAAATTAGTTATTATTTTGACCTCTCCGAAATATGATCTTGTAAATAATCTATTTCTGATATATGTAAAATGTATAAATTGAATCGGACCATGTTAATTATTGAATTATATAAGTATACTAATTTAAAAGTAACTATAGATATAAAGTTTATATTTAGATATTTGATAAATCATTTAATAGTAATTATAATAAAAACTGTGTTCATGAGTTCATATAAGTTTTTGAGTATTTATTGTTATTTTTTGATTGATTTATCCTTTTAATGATGTATTGATTAATAATAAAATAAAAAAATTTGTCCATGTGTTCATATAAGCTGATGTGTATCAGTTCAAATATTTTAATTAGTTTAAATTTTTTATGAGGTGTCAGTTGGATAAAGCTTGGAAAAGCTGATCTGTCAACTTCTGGAAAGACACAAGGATTTTTAGTATATTGAATAACAACAATCATGGAAACTTCAATTCCAATGGACAACGAACGAGACATTGGGACCTTATTTATCTCATTCTCCTATTTTTTCTATGTTGGAATATATAGGTAAGGGTTAATTACATCCTGGTGTGGACTTCATTTACTCCACCATGAGAAACAATAGTTGATAGAAAAACTATAAAGGACTTAGAAAAAGAGAGATATTGATTGAGAGATAAAGATTGCATAAAAATGAATGAGTGAACAAAGAAGTAGAAAGAGAGTTACTCATATAGAGAGCGAGTTGGTTTTCGAGAGAGGAAAAAACGAATTGGTCTTTGTGGTTTTCGTCTGATGGTTTCTGAGTGATAAGAGATTTGATGAGAAAATTATGATGATTCTTTATTTTTTCAGCATAATAGATAAGAGTATTGTTGGGTGTGGGATTCGCCCTCTCCATTTTAAGGGCCCAACTCAAGTTAAGCCTAAAAAAGATGAGACAATGAGGCTCGGCTCGTCACACTTGTAGCAAGGGTAGGAGTGACTTTTACTTCTACAACCGCAAAACCTGGAAGTGCCCTTTCGTCTCCCTATAAATGGAGGAGCCACTGAACAATACAAGGCATGAGCACTCTTTGGGAGAAGAGCCCCTCGCACTACAAACACACTAGAGCTAGCATAGCTGACATAAGCCAAACTCCTCGTTCGCATCGTTCTGTAAACTTTTCTTAGATCGACATACCTAGCTAAAGAGCATCATGCTCAACACTACTTGTATCTAGTTCGACCTCTCTATAAAAAACCTTTATGACGGTTAGTCCAAGGAGACGATTCGCCGCGCTACTTATTTTATATTTAGTTATTGAGATCGAACATCAACAATTTGGCGCGCCAGGCAGGGAGACAATATAGTGCATATATATATATATATATATCCCCATAAGAAAGCACGGGAAGCGGATCTCCTTTAAGAAGAACGTCAAAGCAGTGAAAGAGAGATGGCACCTGAAAACGCATGCACGTCCACCGAAGCGACAGGGTCAGGCGTACCCCCAGCTTGGGCTCAAGAAGTCTTACCCCCAGCCGCGGCACAAAGCGTTCGACCCGACGCTACGTGCCCTCAATCTCGAGAACATGAGGTACGACCCGAAAATTCAAACCCTCAGCATCAAAGACAAGAGGTTCAACCAGGCACCCCACCCGGTGTACTCCAAGCAGGGGCGATACAAGTTGAAATGCCACCACCAGCTACCGAGGTCATCCTAGAAGACGAAGGAACCGCAAGCATCATCTCTTCCAGAGCATCTTAGATCACAAGAGCGCCCAACATGCACAATTTGCTAATCAGCTCAACGCCCTCACGATCGCTCAAGCCGCATCTCAAGAGGAGATCAATCGTCTCCACGCAGCTAGGATACTTGCCACCCGACCAATGGCCAGAGACAACGCTATCCGGTCGCGGCAGGACGCTTCTTGCAAAAACAGCCCACAAGGCCCGGCTTGACCACCGTCCTACGTGGCGAACTCTGCCATTGGTCAAGCCATGTCCTTAAAGATTCACCGAGCTACCAGCTCAGCTCTGAAGTTACTAACAAACCATTTACACGACGAGAAGGGAGAGCTAAGACACGGGAATAAGAGAGGTAAAGAGAAAGAAGTATTTAAAAGAGAAACGAAGCTATAGAAGACAAGGATAACAGTTGCATATCCAATCGAAGCGACATTTCTTGATACAATGTCTCAGTTCACGAGAAAGTAAACCCTGAAAAAAGTCAAACATGCAGATTCCCGAAGAATGGAGAATAGTGAATGCAACTAAAGGAAAAAGACTAAAGACCAAAAGTGCACAGTCGAAAAACCAAAAAGGACCCCCGTAGGCATAATCAAGTTCGTACACAAAAAGAGAAGGATAGAATAAAGGGGACGAAACCACCCAAACGATTACAAGAAATAAAAGAAAAAAAAAAGAGAGATAGGAGAGGAAGACGCCAAGTCAAGCTCCGTCTCCACCCTGGTCGGTTGCATTCTCCGGAGCTGTGACCGTCTCACCTTCGACAACCTCTCCAGTAACTCTGGGTGCATCTAATTCAACAGCAAGAATTCCATCCGGATCACCTCCAGGAACGACCAAAGGCGGATCATCCCTTGCCTCACGTGCATTCTCACCCCTTGTCCCTTTAACGTTAATCAGGAGAGCAGCGTCAACCCGAGACTGGCCCAAAGGGTCTATCGAAGTCTGAATTTATGTTGGACGTACGCGAGGACGTCCTAAGATCGACGATGCATCAAAATCACTATCATACAGTATAGGCTTAGGCATCCCGTCGATTGTACTCTCCAGCTTTGTCGCGTGGCTTTGAGTTCCTCGTAGATGCTCGACGAAACAACAATCCGTTCGTCCTCCTTCAGGACCCTCAGGATGTACAAAGTCCCTCGCGCTTGACTCAGTTGCAGAACAAAAGGACGAAGAGCGTCGGTCTGATCGCAAAATCTTTTCAACTTGGCAAGGCAAAGCTCTAAGCGTCCCTTCGGATCGTCTGCAGTCTTCCGAAGAGCTTCAGCTGCCCGTTCATCACGAGCTGCCTTCAATAGGGCCTTCTCAGCCTCAAGCGTTTTCTCCAACACCTTATTACAAAAAGCCGCCTCCTCCAACTAAATTTCCAAATCGGTCTGACGCACCAAGTAATCCCCCTCGAAGTCCGCCAACTTCAATCGCTCCACAGTCAATAATTCTGCAATAATTGCAGTGTGACCCTGTTCATTCTTCATCGCAGCCTGAGTCTTCTTCAGCTCTTTAGATGAATCCGATCTTGAGGTGATGATATATCATGGTTTTTACCCGTTTTTAGCCATGATATAAGTCCTTTTTGTTGAGTCTTTTCTCTAGTTTTAAGTCTTTCAGGTTCTTTTCAAGTTATAGGCGCTATGGAGCTAATTGGAGGATTTGAGAAGCTTTTGAGGCAATCTGGAGTTGAAGCTGTTCGGGAACAAGCTCAGCATCGATCGACACTGAGAAGCATCGATCGACACCCTTCGTTTGGAAGTTCCACGACCAAAAGACCAAGCATCGATCGATACTACTTATAGCATCGGTCGATGCCCGTGACCAGAACGCAAAACAAACCCGAGATTCATTCAGAAGCTTTCCTTATTTTTCGAGATAGATTCCAAAACGTTTTAGAAACAATATAATTAGGTTTTGAGCCTCCTGAGAGGTTATCTTGTATCCTGTTTTACCTTGAGTGATTTCTGGAGAGAGAGTTCTTCGACAATCGAGTATTTTGGAGAAGAATTCTTGAACCTTTTTTGTTATTCTTATTTCTTATATTATGATATCTATTCTATTCATTGTGTTTGTTGCATTCACCATGTCTGAGTAGATCCCTTGTTAGGATTAGGGTTGCTAAAAGGTATTTGATGAATTGTTAGATCTGATTTGATTGTTAGGAATAAATCTATAGAGCTTTTCACCTAGGCTTGAGTTTAATGCTGATTTTAGCCTCGCGAACTAGAATCTGACTTTAGGTTGTTGATTTGCACGGAAGTGTGATTGATTTGCCTGATCTAGTGTTTGGTGAGCAAAAGCCCTATTCGTAAAGGAATTTGGTTTAGGGATTTTGTGAACAATTGAACTTGAACTTAATGCTTGTTTAAATTCTATGAATTTGCAAAGGAATTTGGAATTCTAGGTTTAGTCATAGATAGTTTTCGCAACGACAGTTGGTTTACTTTACATCTGTGTTTCAAGTTTGAAAGCGGAGCTTAATTTATTCCTGACGATTGATTTGATTTGATAATTCTGATTTGCCTGCAAGTTTCCCTAAGCCTAGCTTTTCCACCATTGATTTTATATCCTTGATTTACTTGCTTTTGTCATTTTTAGTTCCATCTATTCTGCTTAGCTTAGTTCATATTTCTTGATCTATTGAGTGTCATCCTGAGTCTTTGTGGTTCGACCCCTAAATTACTATAGCGACTACTTAGATACTTTTAGGGTATTAGTTTTGAGCACATCAGGTGATACTCCACTTACGCTCATAAGTTTGAACCATTCGGTTGATCGAGCTAAAAGCCTGAAAGATAGAAAAGGAGAAGCATGTTCGTCATAAGAAGGAAACTCGGTACTAAAGAAGAGGAGCCTACAAAAGCACTAAAACAGTAGCATCCCCTTACTGAAAGGAACTTCTGGGCCATATTAGCAAAGTTGTCTCCAAGAACAAGGTCCTTAGGTTCGACAGATGGTCCCGACTTTTCCCTGACACCACTAAACAGATTGACACACGCAGACTTGTCCTCAGTCAAAGGAGTGTCCTTCCCCTTGTAGCAAAATCCAAAGGAATAGCCAAGCTCTTCAGAAGGATCAGCGCGAGGTGGCTTGGCTGAACCGGCATCACCTGAACGAGAACCTTCGGAAGATGTTCTCTTTTTGGGAAGAGGATCAAGAGCCGCGCAAAGAGCCCTCCCCAAGGTGCGCCCATCACTTGCTAGGGCTGAGAATGTCTTCTCCTTCTTTTTCGGCGCCCTTGCATCCGTATTTACGCTTAGTCCCCCCCTTCAGAGGCCCAATCCACAAAGGGCCTTAAATTGTCAAGCAGGCCCGTACCTCCGCTCGTCGGACGAGTTGTCTTTGATTTGGATCCAGATGGTCGACGAAACTGTAGAGCAAGATCTAAGATGTCAATAACAGACTTCCTCATCTTCATACGGCGAGTGGTAGCTAGAGAGGAAAAACAAGAGATAAAGAAAGAGAATAACCAGTTAGACATAGCAAACGAAGAAACAAAAAGTGGAAATAAAAGCAGCTCGACCAATTTTTCTTTTGACGTTTGGTCTTGGCTTTAGTTATACCTTTGTCTTTGGTAGGCCAGAGGAACGCGCTCTCCGCTTTCAATCTGATAATGTTATCGTAAAAACCAGGTGGCGGCAACTCAAAACGGGATATGCACGAAAGAGAAAAAAACGGTCAGAATATTGGACAAGCCGTAATGACAAAGAAAGTAACACCGCTAATATACCAGGAAAACGATTCCAACGACGAAAAAGGTGTAAATTAGAATCGAGGCCTTGAACAGTCGACCCATCTATTCTGGCAAAGAAATAGTAATTCTGCCATTAAGTGAACTTCCCCTTCCCACTAACAATCTTGTGCTTTGGGAGGGCGCTTACGTAGCGTAGACAGTCTTTTCGCGGAACTTTGGACAAAGTCTTCAGCTCCTCAAACAAAAGATAATCCATAGCCAAGCCACAACGCTCGTCCAACATAATAAGACCTACATCGTTCCGAATCGACATCAGAGTCAATTGGGAGATCGCCATACGCCTCTCAGAACAGTACTTGATTAGGAACTGTGGTAAGGGAAACCTCAGTCCAGCTTCAAAAAAGTACGACTCATACAAACACATGTTACTAGGTGGAGAAGTCCATAGACAATCGTCGACAGAAGGCACGACTAGGGAAACACCATGCAGTGTACCCTCTAGCGACAATAGCTCGGCGAGAGCATCGTCATCAAACCACGTCGAACCAACGTAGCTCAAAGAATCCCCCCGATTGATGTATTGCTTCAAACGAACTACAGGGAGCTCATCCTCGGTCTTGCTTCACGAGGAAGCAGTCCCCAGAGAGTCATCCTCATGTATTTCGGGACTCTCGTCCATAAGTTGAGGAATCACGAAGCCACGATATGATGAACTAGGCGCATACCCGTCCTGACAAGACAAGAAATCCCTCCGCGCTTGTTCGTCTGAAGGAGAAGAAGAATCCCGAGAGGAAGGCGACGAGGCAGGAGGAGAGTGCGGCAAAACCTCAGTAGTATGCTTGTCATAAGGACTCCCGGAGTCACTAGGGTTACAACCTTGGAGGTGCTCCTCGACGGAACCATAAGACGAACCACTACTTGAATGCATTTGAGAAGAAGGAAAGAGCAAGAAGAGAAAAACAGAGAAGGGGTTCGACGAACAGAATTACAAAAGCCTAAACAAGAGAACGAATCACTAGAAATCGCAGAAAGAGGAGAGAGAGAATACATTTCGAGTCTGAAGGAGAAGAATGAGAATAAGGTGGCCAAGGTCGGTATTTATAGAAGAGGAGGAAGTCGAAACGTCTCCTCTTCGGCAGCATATCTCCCGAGAACGAGTTAGAAAGCAACAGTTGGCAAGATGACATCCCGCTTTCGGTAAAAGGGAAAAGAACTCCCACCAAAAAGAGAAAGAGGAAAAAGCATTAGGGCAAACTCGAGTCAAAACCCTACAAGCTAGACAGACGAATCGACATAACAAGTCCTCATAGACTTACGATTGGGGGGGGATCATTGTTGGGTGTGGGCTTCGCCCTCCCCATTTTAAGGGCCCAACTCGAGTTCAGTCCAAAAAGGAGGAGACAATGAGGCCTGGCTCGTCGCACCTACTACAAAGGTAGGAGTGACTTTTTACTTCTACGACCGCAAAACCCGGAAGTGCCCTTTTGTTTCCCTATAAAAGGAAGAGCCACTTAACAGTACAAGGCATGAGCACTTTTTGGGAGAAGAGCCCCTTGCACTACAAACACACTAGAGCTAGCATAGCTGACATAAGTTGAACTCTTCGTTCGCATCGTTTTGTAAACATTTCTTAGATCGACATACCTTGTAAAAGAGCACCACGCTCGACACTACTTGTATCCAGTCCATCATATCTATAAAACACCGTTCTGACGGTTTGTCCAAGAGACGATTCATTGCGCTACTTCTTTAATATTTAGTTGTTGGGATCGAACATTAACAAGTATCTAAATTTTACAAATGCAATCTGAACGATGAAGATATAGCTAATGTGATGGATGTTATTAATCCTTTGAGTGGAAGTATCAATGTTGAGGAAGAGAAAAGATAATTAAACAACTTCATTGTAGCTGTTTGAAATTTTTTTGATTGTTCGAAGAAAAAACATCTTATGCTAAACAAGCGGTATCTCTCATATCACATATATATATATATATATATATATATATATAAGATTTCACGTTTTAATTATTAGGCCACTCGACGCTTCTTTATAAAAAGTAAAATTATTACTCTCTCTGTCCCAAAATAAGTGATGTTTTGGTTAAAAGCACAAAGATTAAGAAATAATAAGTGTTTTACTTTTTACAAAAATCCAACCAATAGAAAAAAATACTGCAGAATTCAAATGGTCAAAACTTATTAAATTAATACAAATTATATATAGAAATGTGTAAAAATCAAATATTTTGGTACAAAATTTTTGTTCTAAAACATCACTTATTTTGGGGACAAAGGGAGTATTATATATATATATATATATAAAAAATTAACTCACATTTCAAGTTATGTGTAATTTCATATTTAAATCAATGTGTAACTCCTTCTAATTTAATTATAAAAACTTTACTTTCCCATCTAAAATGTATTTACTATTTAATTAAAGTTGTAATAACCATCATTTTAGATCATATTAAGATATTATTTTTTAAAGTAGTGATGCATGTTATGTAAATTAGTAAATCGATACGGCCAAGTGGCACAATAAAGAAAAAGGGAAACGTTACTTACATACATACAGTATACAATTTTATTTTACATCATATGCGTTTCAAGATATATCATCTTTTTTTTCTTTTTACTATCCTTTTTTTAACATATAAGAAAATTCCCATGACCAGTATATTTTTCTAATCAATAAATTTAAAATTTTAACATGAAAAATATTATAACTTATTTTTTTTATAAAATGCTAACAAATAGTGTTTATAATCTACATGTCTTGTCTAAAACTACAATCACAATCTTTTTTCTTTCTTGAATCAAACAACTAATTAGAGTTTTAGAGTAAAGCTGTACATGTTTCTGTTTTACAGAGATGCGCTTGACCACTAGATCAGGACGGATCCAACGATTATTAAAATATCTATAAATTGCTTTCCCACTTGACTACAAATTTGTGACTCTACTTGGGCAAGAATCACGCTTATTCCACATAACCAGAAAAATAGATTTTATATATGGGTTTTATATAAAAACACCAAAAGGTCCAAAAACATTTCTGGCACATTTTGGTACCTCTATGGTTTAAGAGTTGTAGCTATTCCATATTTGGGCGTAAGCCGTTGGATGTTTGTGATCCAAGGATATTCAATTTATTGAGCAATGATGATTAATTGCTAATGTTAAATCTCTTAACTGGCTATTACCTAAACTACCCAAAATGCCTCTTCCCCCCCCCCCCCTTCTAATTTACGTTTTCCTTGTAGCATCGCAGCCACCGGTTAAAGACTCTTATCAAAATAATTTTTTGATTAGGCCACTAATTTTTTTGGTTAATGGTATTATTGTGTTCTTATTCATATGGGTTACTTTCTTTTTTTTGTTAACAAATTGTAGTATGTAGATTTAAACTCAAGTGGTGACAAATTATTAACACAAATCACTAAGTTAAAAATCATGATCGTTTATATGGATTTTTAACGTCTTTTTATTACCTTTAATAAGAGACTACTATTAAGGCTTCTAATTAAAATTGTATATAGGTATGTTTAGCACTGGTTATTTCCGGTTTAGTTAATTCTTTGGTAAGTGTATAACAGATACATTGTACAGTGAGACAATTCAATTGAATGAGAAAGATATTTTTCTATCTTCTTCTTTCTCAAGTCACAATTCCTTCGTGATATGGTAGCAGAGCTATCACCATTGATTCCGATCATTTCTCTTCGTTTTTGAGCTCGGATTTTCTTCTTAGATCACCGATGTAAACTGAAAGCTTAGATTTCAAAACTATGGTCAAAATCACAAAGCTCCCTCGTCGTTCAGCTAGATTACAAGATTCTTCTGGGTTAGCTTCGCAAAAGAAGTCGCGATCTGCTGTTTCTGAGGATTCTCCACCCCGATCTCGTCCAGATGGTGAATCTCGCACCTCTCAACCTCAGGGTGATCTTACCTCATCGAATGATCTAGATCCGACATAGTCACCGTTCTATATGCCCAGCGGGGTTCATCCTGGACTCAACATCATCTCGATTCAACTTGATAGTACGAATTATGATGATTGGTTTGCTGCTATGTGTATTTCTCTTGATGCTAAAAATAAGCTAGGATTTGTAGATGGATCTCTTCCTAGGCCTTTGATTACACATCAGAACTTTAAGTTATGGTCTAGATCTAATTCTATGGTGAAAGCTTGGTTGTTGAACTCTGTTTCTTCACAGATCTACCATAATATTTTATGTATTGATGATGCATTTGATGTCTAGAATGATCTTCATGGTCGTTTTCACATATCCAATCTTCCGAGAACTTTCAATCTCACACAGCAGATTCAGGATTTTTGTCAAGGATCCTTATCTCTGTCTGAGTATTACACACATTTGAAAACTCTTTGGAATCAACTTGAAAGTGCATAAGAACTTGAGCCTTGCACGTGTGGGAAAGTTACTCGTCTGCAACAGAAGGCAGAGAGAGCTCAGATTGTAAAGTTTCTTGATGGTCTTAATGACTCTTATGCAATAGTCAGACGTCAGATCATTGCCAAGAAAATGTTACCATCTTTGGTTGAGGTGTACAACTTGCTTGATCAGGATGACATTCAGAAAGGCTTCTCCAATGTTGTTGTGCCTGCTACAGCTTTTCAGGTTTCAGAACAATTTCAACAACTCCCAGAGATTTGTTATGTTCAAACAGGACCAAATAAAGGGAGACCAATATGTTCTTTCTGCAATCGAGTGGGACACATTGCAGAAAGATACTACAGAAAACATGGTTTTCCACCTGGTTTTACTTCTAAGAACAAATTCTCCTCGGAAAAAGGGCAGAAAACTACCTCAGTTTCTCTTGCACATAAGAGTTTTAATATGTTTTCACTTGTTGCTACTCAAGTCAATATCTCTCCTACTTCATCTCCAAGAATTAATGACTTGATTGGAGACATGACTAAGGACCAGTTGCAGAATTTTATTGCTCTATTCAGTTCAAAACTACAAACTAATACTGCCACCTCTTCTGTTGAAGCCAGTTCTTCTAATGGACCAAATAATCACACTGGTATCTCATTCTCCTCTAGTACTTATTGTTTGATTAGGATATTGACTGTTTCTCAGCATACTTTATCCAATGAAACGTGGGTTATTGACTCTGGAGCAACACACCATGTGTGTCACGATAAAACTCTATTTGTATCTTTGAATACATCTATTGTTAGTTTTGTGAATCTTCCTACAAGTCCAAAGATACAGATCAGTGGTGTTGGTGAAGTACAGTTGAATGAAGACATTCTGCTCCATAATGTTTTATTCATTCCTGAATTCCAGTTGAACTTGCTCAGTATCAGTTCTCTCACAACCTCTTTGTCATTTAGAGTGATTTTTGATCTTACCAAGGGATGGAGGATTGGAAAAGGTAGAAGGGCATGAAATATGTATGTGATGGATGTTATCTCTAGCTCTCCATCAATCAATGTTGTTGTGAATATTGGATTATGGCATCAACGACTAGGGCATCCTTCATATACAAGACTGGATTTGATTTCAGAAAGTTTGGGCACTACTAAACAGAAGAATAAAGGAGCTACTTATTGCCATATTTGTCATTTGGCTAAGCAGAGAAGACTCTTTTTCCCCTCTGAAAATATGATATATCATGGTTTTTACCCATTTTAGATTATGATATTAGTCCTTTTTATCGAGTCTTTCTATTGTTTCCGTAGTCTTTTTGAGTCTTTTCAGGTTTTAGCATGTTTGGAGCTTAATTGGAGTTTTTAGAGCATTCTGGAGCTTTGTGGCATTCGTTGAAGACGTTCCTACCGATGGATTGAGCTCAAATTTGGACACGNAAAAGACCATCTCAAAGAAAGAGAGGAAGGTGAAAGCTTCTGAACATGTTAGTGCTGTCATTCAGAGTAAGATTCCAGAGAAGCTACCGGATCCAGGAAGCTTTGTGCTAGACTGTTCTATCTCAGCTGGAAGGTTCCCTCATTCCCTCTGTGATCTAGGCTCTAGCATTAACCTGATGCCTCTCTCTGTTGCTGTACGCCAAAGGATGTCTAACTTCGTCCCAGCAAAGATGTCTCTCATCTTAGCTGACAGATCCAGAAGAGTTCCAGAAGGTATTTTGGAAGATGTTCCACTAATGATCGAAGGCTGTATGATTCCCACAGACTTCGTGGTTTTGGACTATGTTGAGGAACCTCAGGATCCTCTTATTTTGGGAAGATCATTCTTGGCAACAGCTGGTGCCATCATTGATGTGAGAAAAAGACAGGTAGAGCTTGATTTGGGTGGTGCAGTCATGAACTTTGACATGGACAAGCTGAGGAGGAGATCTACCATCGAGGGTCAGACCTATTCTGTAGAGATTTCCTTGGATGAGGGACCAACCACAGAGGTTTCAGACGACATTACTCCTGGCCATGCTCGAATGCTCGACCAGAGTCAAGGAGCATCGATCGATACCACGGTGGGTATCGATCGACACCGACTGCCACATGCACCTGATGAGCAGTTTGTTGTCGCATCTAAGCGAGCTGATTCGCTTGGTGATTGGAGTGAGGATTGTCTTTTCAGTCCTAGGCTCGTGGAGGAGGCTCCAGTAAAGGCCAGACTACTGGAGACTGATGTTTTTACAACGGAGGCACAGATTGCAGAGCTACACTGTAGAAAAAGCGGTGAGATTCGAGTTTCAAACCTTGTATTGGTAAGCGCGGCATCGTTCCCACCAGCTGATTCTAAGCAGCAACCTCCACATCTCACACGCCAGCCACCTCAGAGAAAGCAAAGGTACGCACCTTTTGTCTAAAACTCAAAAACCACAGGATGTTATCAATCATATACCTCCATCTCCTTCACGCTTAAGCAAGCCGCGAGACTCTCGTCGAGCGCTTGTTGCTTCTTTTGACAACTGTGCAGGAAAACAAAGTGTTCCACCCAATCTTCCAACCCGCCCTGCTGCTATTCCTCATTTCCTTGGTAGACCACACACAGTTCATGCTTACACACCGGTCAGTCTTCTTCATTATAGTTGAGTTCTTCCGGTGTGCTCTTTTCCGAACAAAGCCTTAGTTCCGCCCCAACTCTAAGAATGATTGCCTTGGATGAGACGTTCGTCACAGAGACACTCACCATCTCTCGGGAAACCACCCGACACTTGAGCCCCGACACCGTCAAGCTAATGACTTTAAACAAGCGCTTAGTGGGAGGCAACCCACTGCATCGATCGATACCCCATTGGTATCGATCGACACCTGGAGGAAAAGAGAATTCATCGACTCATGATCCGAGTATCGATCGACACCAGCAATGGTATCGGTCGATACCCTGCGCACAGGTATCTTCTCGTTTGTTTTTCACTATTCCTCTCGGTTCTTCTGATTTCTTTTACTGACTCTAGCTTAGATAACACTGGGGACAGTGTTGTTTAAGTCTGGGGGAGGTAGTTGCTGACAACGTGTTTGTATGCTAACGATGAGTCATGTTTTCTTAGAGTCAGTCGTTTTTTTTGTGTCAAATTGTTTTATTGTGTCAAAATTGTGTCTTGAGATTTAATGATCTTGTTTTGGAATATATTTTGTCTTGACTTTGCTCTGAGTGTCCATTGTTAGCAGAACCAGTTTTTCCAGATCGATAATGAAAAATCCAAAGGGCTGACCAGTTGATAGAAGCACCATGTTTCCAGGCGATTTCATCAAAACCCGAGCCAATTTTTGCACTTCATCGATGTGTTAGTGTTTTAAGAACTTGATTCTCACCTATATCTGACAAAAAGAGACCCATGTGTTAAAGTAATTGGTATCTCTCTCCCTGTTATAAGTTTAAAAAGAGCATTAAAGATGAGATGAGTTTTCTTCTGAGTAAGAGGGCTAGGAAAAAATTTCCAGTGATCCCTATTCTACTTGTGAAAGGAAGATCACACAAAGGTTTGGAAGCGAGGTTAGCGAATTTCCCGTGATACCACTAATTTCGCCTACACCTTTGATACACAGAGAGGAAAGAAACGGGGATTCGTGGCAAACACCATCAATACTCGCGGTCTCAGACCCTAATGTGTATATCAGAGCTAAAAAGAAAAAAAAAAGAGAATAGAAACATGTCAAAAATAAGCTCTGGAGAGAAGAGAAACGAAAGTACAAAAGAGTGAGAATTTCGGGTATTTTTTGTCATGATATGTGTTTCGGAAAGAATCTATTAAAGTTCTTGGACATTGATTACAACGATGAAACTGGCATGATACTTTTTATGGATGAAGCTGTGATTACTATGTGTGGGTTCTGGGAAAGCTGCGAAAGTCTACGGAGAAGTACATGGTGGTTAGATCTCGGAATGTAAAGTAATGAGCAGAAGATATTAGGAAGAAGGATCACTGCAGTGTTTCAAAGAACAAGTGAGTCTCCGCGTTTTCATACTTCTTCCCTGGTTTGTTTTATGTTTGCTTGAGGCAAGCAAAGGCTAAGTTTGAGGAGTTGACTAATCATGGTTTTTACCCATTTATAGACCATGATATTAAGTCACTTTTTATCGAGTCTTTCTATTGTTTCCATAGTCTTTTAGAGTCTTTTCAGGTTTAGCATGTTTGGAGCTTAATTGGAGTTTTTGGAGCATTCTGGAGCTTTTGTGGCATTCGTTGAAGACGTTTCCCACCGATGATTGAGCTCAAATTTGGACACGAGATAGATCCAATGGATTAACTTTCATTGGAAATGGTTTGAAGCCATTTCCAACGGTGCGATCAAAAGTTATGCCAGTTTTCGTGAAGACAGTCCAGTCTGGCAAACACCAGAAATGTCCTGGTATCGACCGATACCAGCTGGTATCGATCGAGACACCGACTGGCAGGAAAGGATAACGCAAACTTTCTACGACTAGAAGAATCTGCTTTTTGGCCCAGAAGAATTTATTATTTACAAGAAAGCCCAGAACGTGTTTAGACTTATAAATAGGGTTTAGCCACCTGTTTAGCGACGCTTTATTCTATGCATTATTTTACTTTGGTTCTTTAGGAAAACAAGTCTGAAACTCTGTTCGGGAGAGAAGATTTTGAACCCTTTTGGTATTTCTCTACTTTGATGATCTATTCAATCATTGTTTTGCTTCATTCTGCATGTCTGAGTAGATCCTTTTAGGTTAGGGTTTTCTGCAATTAAGGATTTCATGGCTTGTTAGATAGATATCTCGTAGGGTATAATCAATGAGTCTCAAAGCTAGTTCTAGGTTGACGAATCTGGAATCTAGATTTTAGGATTGTTGATTAGTCACGAAAGTGAGATTGATAACCTGACAGAACCTAGGGTGAGCAAAATAATTATCTGCAAAGAAATTTGGTTTAATTATTTTGTGAACATATCAAACTTGGACATTAAAGCTGGTTTAGATCTTTAGGATTTGCAAAGAAATTTGGAATTCTAGGATTTAGACTTAGATAGTTTTCGCAACGAAAGTTGGTTAATTATATCTTAGTGATTTGAGTTCGAGAACAGTGTTTAACCTGAACCCTGTTGATTGATTTGTCTGCATTCCTTGATTTCCTGAGAAATACCCTAGGCCTATATCCTCTCCATTGATTTTACATCTTTTAATTCTGCATATTTATATTCTTGCTTGATTGATTTGGCTTAGCGTAATTTGATTCTTAAAATCTATTGTGTGATTCTCTGAGTCTTTGTGGTTCGACCCCTACTATACTGCAACCACTGCTTTAGTATCATTAGGGTATTATTTTGAGCATATCAAAATAACATATGTAACTCTACTTTTGAATTGTTACACATTGACCTTTGGGGACCTTTTCAAATGGAGACAGTTGATGGTTTTCGAAATTTTCTAACAATTGTTGATGACCATTCCAGAGCAACTTGGGTTTACTTGTTAAAGACAAAGAATGAAGTTTTAACAGTGTTCCCTGCTTTCATAAACAGAGTAGAAAACCAGTTTAATACCAAGGTTAAGGCAGTTAGATTAGACAATGCACCAGAGTTGAGCTTCACTGCATTTTATCATCAGAATGGAATTATATCTTATCATTCCTGTCCAGAAACACCTGAACAAAACTCATTGGTGGAGCGCAAACATCAACATCTCCTTAATGTGCTAGGGCCTTAATGTTTCAATCAAAGATGCCACTTCAGTACTGGGGAGATAGCATATTAACAGCTATCTTTTTGATCAACAGAATGCCTTCTCCTCTTCTCTCCAACAAGTCCCCATATGAGATTCTTACTGGTAAAGCCCCTTCTTACTCACAACTTAGAACATTTGGTTGTCTGTGTTATGGCACCACTTCACCTAAGCAACGACACAAGTTTATGCCCAGATCCAGAGCATGTGTTTTCTTAGGGTACCCCTCCGGATTCAAAGGTTACAAAATCATGGATTTGGTTAGTAATAAGGTTTTTATCTCCAGAAATGTGGAATTCATTGAGGAAGTGTTCCCTCTGGCTGCTTCTCCAGATTCAGTAACTGCTTTGGACCCTTTTGCCTCAGGTAATTTATTTTCTCCTCCTCCTTCATGACCTCAAATTTCTCCATCAACACAAATTTCTTCTCACAGGGCTCATAATGCTCCTATTCGTTTTAAAGATTATCATTGTTACTCTCTCAACAGTGATAGTCCTTACCCTATTTCCTCCTCTCTTTCATATTCACAACTCTCTCCCCTGTATATGTCATACATTAATCACATCTCTCAGATCAAAGTTCCTCAAATTTATTCAGAGGCAAAGGCATCTAAAGAATGGTGTGAAGCTGCAGATAGAGAAATTTATGCTATGGAATCAACAAATACTTGGGATATAGTGAGTTTGCCGGCATGTAAGAAAGATGTTGGTTGTAAATGGGTGTTTACTTTGTAGTTTCTTGCAGATGGAACTCTTGAGAGGTATAAGGCCAGGCTGGTTGCAAAGGGATTTACACAGAAAGAGGGGCTTGATTACAATGAGACTTTCTCCCCAGTTGCAAAAATGGCTACTGTCAAGCTGTTGTTGAAAGTTTGTATTTCTAAAAAGTGGTTTCTTCAGCAGTTGGATATTTCTAATGCCTTTCTCAATGGCACCCTGGATGAAGTGATTTACATGAAGCTTCCTGATGGATATGCAGAACGTAAGGGGGACACTCTACCTACTAATGTTGTTTGTCGGCTTAAGAAATCGATTTATGGTCTCAAACAGGCTTCTCGGCAGTGGTTCCTCAAATTTTCTGAAGCTTTGTTGACTTTGGGATTTCAGAAATGTCATGGTGATCACACTTTGTTTGTCAAGAACACACCTAATGATTTTATTGCAGTGTTAGTCTATGTGGATGACTTAGCCATTGCTAGTTCCTCTGAGTTTGCTGCTAATGATCTGACATTGAGTCTGAAGAAACTTTTTAAACTGCGTGAACTTGGTCCACTGAAATACTTCTTGGGTTTGGAGGTTGCACGCTCTACAACTGGCATTACTTTGTGTCAGCGAAAGTTTGCTTTAGAACTACTTACATCAATGGGGATGTTGGGTTGTAAACCTTCCAATACTCTGATGGTTCCGAACTTGCAACTGTCCAATTCCAATGGTGATCTTGTTCCTGATAAAGAGTTATATAGGAGCTTGGTTGGCAAACTCATGTATCTGACGATTACACGTCCGTATATCACGTTTGCTGTTAACAAACTTGCTAATATTCCTCTGCCCCTCGTACTGCACATCTTCAGGCTGCTTACAGGGTACTTCAATACATCAAAGGTACAGTGGGACAAGGATTGTTTTACTCTATTAAGCTTGATTTGTCATTAAAAGGATTTGCAGACTCAGATTGGGCAGCTTGTCTTGACAGTAGAAGATCAACTACAAGTTTCACCATGTTCTTAGGTTCTTCTCTCATCACTTGGAGATCTAAGAAACAACCCACTATCTCTCATTCTTCTGTTGAGGCAGAATACAAAGCTTTGGCATTAACATCTTGTGAGATATCTTGACTGGCCATTTTACTTCGTGATCTACATATTGACACGGGTTCTCTTCCCATTATGTATTCTGACAGTACTGCAGCGATTTTCATTGCCTCCAATCCGGTTTTTCATGAACGCACCAAGCATGTGGAGGTTGATTGTCACACTGTTCAGGAGAAGCTAGACAAGGGTCTCTTGAAACTCCTTCATGTCAAGACTGAAGATCAAATTGCTGATTGTCTTACCAAACCTTTGTTCCCTGCTACATTTCACCATCTCTTGTCCAAGATGAGCTTGATTAACATCTTCTGCTCATCTTGAGGGGACTGTTAAGGCTCCTAATTATAATTGTATATAGGTTTGGTTTAGCACTGGTTATTTCTGGTTTAGTTAATTCTTTGGTAAGTGTATATAACGGATACATTGTACAGTGAGACAATCAATTGAATGAGAAAGATATTTTTCTATCTTCTTCTTTCTCAAGTAACGATTCCTTCGTGATAACTACAAATATGGTTTTTTTTAATATTAATTCCATATGGATTAAAAAGCAATAAAACAGTTATTCATATTATATACAATAAAATGTATATTTTGTTACGAGTTCTTCACCAAGTGAGTAGGTTTTAAGGAAGTTTTTCTTACACTTTTTAATCCACTAAGATAATAAACGTAGATACAATCTATCGCATTCTCTGTTAAAGGTTGTTACAAGTATGAAGAAAAGAACGAAAGAAGATGAAGATAATCATGCCACTTTTATTTTTCAACTAGTTATTAGTTTGTTATAGACAAGCTTTGAACATGTTTCTTCTGAGAAGTATTCGCCAAATCCATCGAAAAACATGAGATGCTAAAACGTTATTCTCCAACTAAAACCGACGCTTTACTTACTAACTCGTCACAAATATTTAACTAAAATTTGATTAGATAAATTCATTACATAAAATAAATATCATAATATTTTTCTCTTTATATTAGTGAAACAGACCGGGTTTGAATAGTTACGGCGGATAAAGCTATATCTGCAACTGATCAAAACGACGTTGTTTTGCTTTAGTATTGACTTTGAATCCAAAGTGTCCCAAAACACAATCGTTTTAATGCTTACTTATCGTCCTAATCAGCATCCGCTAAATCATTTCACGATTTGATCTTTTTGACTAAGATAGTTAGTGTAGAAAAATTTATAGTTTTGTGTATAAATGTGATAAAGTAACATAATTCGTGAGAGAATATTCCGCTTTCCCCTTGCTCTCAGTTGGATAGAATTTATTTGTTACTTTAATTCTATACTTTTTTATACCATTCAATTCCTATAAATTCAGTTATTAAATACTCCCTTCTTATATTGACAATATATAGTTCGCTTCCTCACCATATTCGAATGGGTTGATCAATACATATCAATCCAAATCAAAGCCCACATATAATATTTAGGCCTTAGAAGGACCGATAAGTAAACAATTTAGTGCCCAACACCTAAAACCCTAAAGTCTTTCTCTATATAAATAACTCATCTTGTACAAGACAATGGTAAGATCCGTCTAGAACTAAGAAACCCTAATTTTTATCCGATTCTTGCTTTTGAATTCCTCTTTGTTGTTCTTCTACCGTGTGCGTGTTTGAAACCCTAATCTCCATTAGTAGAGGTAATTTTATAGATGTTTCAGATTCTGTCTCGATCTTATAGTGAATGATAAATTAGTCCTGCTTAGTGTTTTAATCTCGTGTTCTGTATTTCTTAATTGGAGTAGTTATGTGAAGTTTTCTTACTTACTTATGGTTGCAATGATGAGATCTTATAGTTTAATTGAAAGTGTTTACGCTTAATGAACGGTCGACAAAAATATGTCGAACCTGAGCGGTTAGCTGAGCGACTTTTTATCAAATCTTAAGACTTTTTAAATAAAATTTCGTTAATTCTCTGTTTGTTTTGTTGTTGCCATGATGAACAAACATATGAATTTGAAAGCATTGTTTTGTGCTTAATGAGTCTCAGCGACTATAATGTCGACCTGAGCGGTTAACTGAGCAACTACGAAATATTTCACCTTTTCTTAGAAACTCACTTTTTACCTTTATTTTTGTTGACCGAGAGTTTTAGTATTGTTTTTTTTTATTATCTTGTTTTTGTTTTTGTGTTCTGTCTGAATTTTTCTGATGGCAAGTTCTAGTTTAGTGACTGTTTTCTATTGATTTTTTAATAGCTTTAGTAATATTACTGTCGTTATGTTATACTAAAGGTTGTATATATTCAATGAGAAGTGTTGTTGCAATCTTTGTTTAGAAGATAGGATTCAATTGCATTATTTGAAATTGAATACAATTACTACCTAAGACATGATTAAATTATATTTGCATGATTTATCTGGTTAAGCTGTTGTCTCTGAAGAGTGAGGAAGGCAAGATTAGAATTTGGCAAGAAATACAACATTTGGATATTTGGTAACATTCCAAAGAGAAGAACCAACACTATTACGAGACAACACCTTTGCTGTCCCTGGTCAACACAGGACTAACGAGTTTCATGGAATTAGAAGATCTTTTGAGTGATACACACGTTTCTTAATGTCTTGAAGACAGAATGATTTTTTCTTGTCTCGTAATGGCATAGGTTCTTTTTAGCTGTTTTTCTTTTGTTGAGATGTTACCAAATATCCCAAGTGTTGTATTTGTTGAATCGTCTAAATTTTGAAGAAGAAAGATGGAGTACTGACAGTAACAGATGTCCGCGAGGAAGTATGTCGGCATTTCGCTTGAGATAAAAGTAGTCTCCGCTTAAATTGTGTAAAGTTGTTTTGGTTGTGGGGTTTGTAACATTTGAACCTATTGTCTTTCTTTTTCAGATCTGTCCATATACATATAAATTAATAAATATTAATTTCAACGTTGTAGTTTGACAATTTTTCAGAATTGTGTAAATTTGTCAGTCACACAACTAAATATAACTTTATTCAAAAATTGGAACATTATCTAGATAAGCTTAAGCATAAAGTTCGCAACCTAACTACGTAACAACCCTCATTCATACAACTTCTTTATCGTTACCAAAATTCATTTTTTGATAATCAAACATTTACTCCGTAGAAAGAGAGAATAAGGTCACCGAAAAGATGAGGAAACTGTAAAGTTTTAAAAACATGAGTTTTGAAAGACTCTTTTGTCCATAAGAAGAGAACAATCCAATATCAACGCAACGAATGATATGATCGAATCAGGTTCTGATGAATTAGGTTTGAGTCGGTTAACGTGTGGAAAGTGCGTTCAGAGTTCTCGTAGACGCGTTTTTTTATTTACTTTATGATGTTGAAGAGAGATGATTCCACATGGTAACGTATGTGTAAAACTAAAGAAAGCATCTCAAAGACTTGTTACTGATTCTCCATTTGTCTTTTTATCAACTTTTGGGGTTGACCTGATGTATTCTTAACGTTTTGCAATATTTAATTTTCTACTACTTGTTTAAACATTCTATTATTCATCTTATATATGAATGGTTCTTCAAAACTAATTTACAGAAGTATTTGAACATGTCCAAAGTATCAACTCATTAAAATAAATCATTGATATTGTCGTCGATATAATATAACATTCAATAATGATATGTTACGTGTAATTTGTAAGTTCCAAGTATCTCCTTATATGGAAGCAATGATCAAGAAATCAGGCTAGCTGGCGCTGGGCGTACTCCCACTCCCACGGATTGAGGCTGTTTAAACTTTAGTCCATATTTGCACCCAAAAAAAAAAAAAAACTCTAGTCCATAATTCAATTCGGTGGTTTTTTACTCATCTTTTTGTGAAGATTGTGAGTAAATAATATTTAAAAGTCAAACTTTATATTTTGTGTATGCATTTGTATGGTTTTGGTTTGTTTGGATTTGAGTTTTAGTCAAAGTACATATTTAGGTGGTACTATTCAGTAATGTATTTTAATAAAATTGAAAATTCACTGTTGTTTCTAAATCATACTTTAAAATCTAGTGTTATAAGATCTTATCTTATATTTGTAAATTATGTCTAATAGATCTTAAAATCTTGTGTTATTCAATTAGGATTTCAAATACGTCATTAAAATCAAATATTATTCAAAACTAAATAATTTTTAAAGTTTTTCTATATTGAATCATTTAAAATGAAAGCTCTTGTAGTTTCATGAGTCATTTATTAGAATCAAAATATAACGTATAGTACATAGATTTTGAAATCCAGACAAATGACTTAAAAAATAATATCAAATTCTAAAATTGTGAATTAATTTTAAATCTCTGATTGAATGATACCCCATAAGACTTAGAGAAAATTATATGATACCCCATGAGACTTAGAGAAAATTATATTCTATACCATCAAAATTTGTTTTATTACATTATATATCACTTTCTCAAAACTTTACTAAATCTATCGCTTTCTCGAAATGACAAAAATAACCCTATAAAACTCTCCAAATAACCACTTTGTCATGTTCAACAAAACTGCTTTTAACTATTCGGAGGAAACTAACGGACACGACCTCTTCTGTTTTATTAAAGCCCTGACGTTTTTTTCTTTGTTCCTTCACTCTTCCCTTTCTGTTGGTCCATAACATGCTTTTTGTTGGTCCACAACATGTTATTTCAGTGTTCGTGCACAAATTTATAATTATATATTGTCTACCGTAAAATTTGTTATCCATCATGTATTGAATTCAATCACTTATGAGTATTCATGGACAACTTGTGAGTAATACTTTGTCCACCATAAGAATTATTGTCTATCATATGTTGAATCCAGTCAATTATGAGTATTCATGGACAATTTTTGAGTAATACATTGTCGACCATAAGAATTGTTGTTAATCATATGTTATTTTTAGTCGATTAAAGATTATACAAATTATACTCATGTCTTCGTGGACATCTTGTGAGTGATGACTATCATTTATTGGTCTACGATATGTTACAGTGTTGGTGTACAAATTTATGTACATTATAATTGTGTTGGTGGATGTATCATGTATTCGTGGACATTTTATGAGTAATGTTGTTCGTTTGGTCAGCCAAAACTTCGGTTAGCCAAAGGTAATTTTGTTCGACTAAACCATGATTAACCATAAAAAAGTAGTATTTGTCGTGACCATACAAAAAAGTGGTAGATCCAATAACCACACTCCTCAATTGTGATAGATTCAACAATAACTCCTTCAAATCTATTAAAAGCTTCGGTTTTAGATATTTTCTCAAAATTCATTTCACAATTGATTTCAGTTTTTATGTAATTTGTTTAACCATAGCCATATTTTGGATCAATTTTTTTTTGTTTGGTTTGGATCACATGAGATAGATATATTCGAATTGAACACATCTAAATATATTGGACAAATAATTTTTGGATTAATTATTTTGTGTTTGGTTTGGATCAGATGAGATCGATATATCCGAATTGAACCCATCTAGAAATATATTGGACAAAAGGTATAGGTAGAAATATTGCAGGTAAATACTGTGTAAACTTTTTGTAAAATTAGGTGGCCTAGTCTTTTCTTGAACATTGATTACTTTCGATCTTTGTAAAGATTCATCTTTGAATAATAAATAGTTTCCTCTGACAAAAGAGAAAATATTACATAATTCATAATTAACATAAATGAATCTGACTAATTTTTTGGGCGAATGGCTAAAATACTCCAATCTCAGTACTCTCAAATCTACCCTACTCCAAAATGATCTACTTTACTCCTCCCTCTTAATTCAACTTTCTTCTCCCAATTTACCCTTAGCTGCCAACCAATCAAAACTTTCCATATCTAGTCCAATGAAATCACGCCACGTTAATCCTCCTCAAACACAAAATCCCCAAATGCGAAAGATCCGTACGACGCTCTGATTGCGATTCTTCAATTCTTCAATATGATTTCTTCAATTCTTCAACTATTCCATTCCCAGCCATAGCCATTGTTAATCCGCAGAAGCTCTTCCAAGCTGTTGTCCCAATCGTACCTGGAGCTCGATCCGGATCATTAGAGCTTGAAAGCTTTGCCGTCCACCTTAACTCGAATTTGAGCTTGAAAGGTGAGTTGTCGAATTTCAGTTTTTATCGAGTTTGTAGAGCATGAAGACAGTAATACATTGTCAATATGGAGGGCATTACGAGTATAAGGCAGATGATGGGTGTCGATGGGTGTCTAATAAACCTAAATTGATAGCATTAACGTTTAAGGATGAGAATGAGATAAATTATGCTATGTTGATTGATAGAATTCGATGGAAGCTTGGTATAGAGTTTGCAACAGAAAATCTGAGGTTGAGTTACATTCCGCTAACAGTGAAACCTCCGATTGCTTCATATATCTTCGATGATGATGATGTTGATGGTTTTCTATCGACAATGGACAATGGGCAACGTAGAAGTCCTTTGTATGTAGAATTAAGTGAGTGCGTTGAGGAAGTATTAAGAAGCAAGGTTGGGAGTTCAGTTGGTGTGAATTATGAGAATAATGACTCAAATCTCCCAGTTAATGATGGAGCGATAATGGTTGATGGCGCAGAGGAAGTTAATGAGGTGAATGCAGAGGATGTTGGTGATGGGTATGGTGAAGATGTTGGTATGCATGTAATTCTAGAGGTACCATGTAATGAAGAAGGAAGTAAGTCTCTAGAGATGTGGGAAGATGGCTCATGTTTGGAAGTGGGACAAGAGTTTGTGAAAAAGGAACAAGTGCAAGAGTTAGTGGCTAGAGTGGCACATAAGGAATGTTTTTAGTACGTTATCTTAAACTCTTATAGTTGGAGATATGTGATAAAATGTCGTGAGAAAGAGTGTAATTGGTATTTACGAGTGGCCAAGCCTAAAAAAACTAAGAAAGTGAAATGGTCAGTTAGAGTATATAGGAAGATGCATTCATGCTCTTGTGCTACTGCCAGCACAAGTACTAATAGAAGGGGAGATACACCATAATTAGTTACATCTGTCGTGCATGAAGATTATCCAGGAGTATTGGAGACCCCTTATGCTATAGTTCTCATTATTTTTTTACATGGAATACTGAATGTGAAGGTGTCATACTCAACTGTTTTTAGAGGCAAAAAATTAGCTGCAGCTCGTGTGCGTGGTAATCCAGAAGAGAGTTACAAGTTGTTGCCTTCTTATCTGTTCATGTTAGAAAAGTTGAATGAAGGTACTAAAACAAGTTACCAGTTAGATGAAGAACAAAGGTTTGAGTATGTGTTCATTGCGTTGGGGGCTTGCATTGAAAGGTTTAGGTGTATGCGGAAAGTTCTTTGTGTAGATGCAACTTTCCTCACAAATGGTGGTGTGCTACTATTTGCTTCAGCCCAGCACCCTAATCATCATCATTATCCCGTTGCCTTTGCTGTAGTTGATGGTGAGAATGAATGTAGTTGGAAGTGGTTTTTCACTCAGCTGAAAACTGATGTACCAGAACAGCCAGAATTAGTTTTTATTAGTGACAGAAATCAAGGTCTCATCAATGCTATTGTTGCTGTGTATCCGAGTTGTGAACATGGGTTTTGTGTTTACCATTTGTCACAGAATGTGAAAGGAAAGGTTGGTTGAATTAGCAAAGAAACAGTTGCATCAAAATTTAGAGAAATGGCTCAGATTTATACACAGTCTGAATTTGATAAGGTGTATGAGGAATTCAAGATTAAGTATCCAAAAGTAGGTGAGTATTTGACAAAGAGTGTGAAAGTAAACAGGTGGGAGGTGTTATTTTGCAGGGGCTAGGTACAACTTGGACACAATAAATACTGCCGAATCTTAAATAAAGTATTCAAGAACGCAAGGAAGTACTATTTACTCCTTATGATTGATGTCATTATTGCAAAAATTGCGGAGTGGTTTAACAGACACAGGCAGGAAGCAGTTATTGGATCAAATACCCGGAAAATGGTACCTTTTTTTGAGAATGAATTGCACATTAATTTTAAGGATGGTGCAAGCTTAAGAGTGAATACGTTGAACACCTTCTTGATGGAATTCAGTGTCATCGGACGTGATGGCAAACCATACTTGGTGGACTTGAGGAGAAAAACTTGTTCTTCCAAACGTTTTGATCTAGACAAGTATCCTTGTGTCTATGCAGTTGCCGCTGTGCTTGAATACCTGAAGTTGGGTACTCGAACGGTGGATATACATGTATACGATTTGTGTTCGAATTATTACACCTTGGAACAGTGGGCATTGGCGTACTCCCGGACAATTTATCCAGTCCCAAATGTGAGTGAATGGGTAGTTCCCGATAATAGACAAGCAATGTATGTTTTGCCTCCAAATTACCCGAAGCGAAAGAGTGGGAGACACCAAGAGAATCGATATCCTTCTTCTGGAGAAGGTCGGAAGAGGAGGAAGAAGAGTAATAAGGTAGTTCCATGGCTAAACTTGGGTAAATGGTTTGTATGATATTGTAAAACTGGGACAACAAATTTGTCATAATTTAGTGATAATCTGTTTTATGTAAAACTGGGATAACAATTTGTGATACTCTGTTTTTAATCATTCATTCATAATATATTACATTAAAATGAAATCCAAAAACTTCATAATAAATAGCATTAAAATGAAAACCAAAAAACTTCACAATACATAACATCAAAACCAGGCAACCTTTTGGCGGAACTCTCGACAAAACCAAAAAACTTGGATGATCCAAAAGGAATCTTCACACATGGATCCTCTTGCACCACCTTTGAAATCCTCAGTCAATTCGTTTTCCCAGCCATTCAGTTTTTCACACTTACAAGTGTAGAGTTTTATAACATTAAATTGCGCTCGCTTCTCCATGAACTGTTGAGGATATTTGCAAAACCATACATATGGAAGGTTTGCATCTGCTAGTTTCCGTCTGACGCTTCTAACAAATTCTCTGCTTGGCTTGGGAAAGTCTTTGTCGTAATCGTCTGTTGGATTCATAATCCTACGAAGGATGGCGTAACTATAAATAGTCACGTCGTAGCTCTTAAGAGCAGATTCTCGAAGAGTTGAAAGGCCTTGATCCAAATTGCCTTCTCGAAAGAACTCTGAGAAACCCCTCATGAAGATGGTAGAAGCGTTGTTTTTTTTCAAAACAACGAACTCTGAACGAATCTAGGGAAGATGGGAAGTGATTTGGCCTGTGAAGACGTAAAAAGAAACAATCAATTGATGACAAAAATTCATCATGGTCGACAATTGCACGGAAATGCTTACAAGTCAATTTGAGCATAACCATATCACGGATAGATTGTTGACATACTATCAATAGAATAGTGTTTAGCAGATCGACTGGAAGATCTTCAAGACTGCGTTTTGAAGATAAATTGTGTTTAAACCTCTTTGAAGAAGAAGAAGAAGACTCGTCCTCCTCAAATATTTCATTGTATCTTCTGGTTTGGTAAAATTGATCTCTCTCTTTGATTTTTTCCCTTATTTATCTTTTCATTATAAGGAAGTGAAAGGTTTTCGTTAAAAGTCGCAACTTGACATAAGGAAGTGAAAGGTTTTCGACGTCAGTCATTAATTGACACATAAGCGGCATAATGTAATTACACATATTATCCTATAAAACTAATGAAATATTTAATAAAACTAATGAAAAAACAATATTTAATAAAACTAAAATATTGAAAAAACGAAGTAATTATAATGTAATTATATATCTTACAATGTAAGCACAAAAATGTTAGAAGCACTAAAATAATTTTTTGCTTGATTGCTACTAACAACAAGACATCCATACACAACATCCCTTATACTTTTAAGATGACTTTCATAATGTTGATCAGATTTTGATCCATCTGAACGAAATTATGTTTAACTAGACATATTATCCTTTGAAACTATTTGCGCTGCATATATAAATCATTTTGTTTATGGTAAAACTAAAATATTTTTGTTTAAATTTGGTAAAACTCACAAAAACAAAAAAATGGCAAAAGTGAAATTGTTTGTAAGTTGATAAAATAGTCCGACTAGGCAAAACTATCGGTGCATCTCGACTGGTCAATTAGTCATACAAGCGCACATGTGGTCCCCACAACACTCCAGCGGTGCAATATCAGCTCGTCAATTAGTCAAACAAGCGCACATGTGGTCCCCACAACACACTAGCGGTGCATTTTGGCTAGTCACTTGTTTTCCCGCTTCTCTCTTTCCCCCCCCCCCTCCTTTTTCTAATTTTTTCCCGATATTTGTCATTATTTCTCAACTAGACTCCACTCCACTCATTTCTCAACCAATATTTCTTCAAAATCGAGAGGAGTCTAAGGTTAGTTTTTCCGATAAATCTTAAATCTCTCGTTAGTTTCTGGTAAATCATTTGTAGTCCTCATTATCAATTTCAATTAAGTTACTTTTGTGTGTATATTTCTGGATATAACTTGTGCTCTTGTGTTCTTCTGCTAGTAATAATGTCTATCAGTCCAGTGACCAGCTCTGAGTCAGAAGCAAGTTCGGATCCGTGTTGTTATGCATACGGCGATTACGGTGTCCCCAGAAGATGTTTTTGTGGCCACCGTGTTAAGCTTTTAGTGTCTACCGTTCCGGATAATCGAGGAAGAAGATACTACCAATGCCCTATGAGTGAGGTAATATAATTTTGTTTGAATCTGTGAAGTAATATAATTTTGTTTCAATTCGTGAAGTGTTTGTCAAATAATTTTGTTACAGCTAATGCGTAGGATGGTGATTAGCACCACATTTCAATAACAGTTTCACTAGTTTCACCTGCAGCCACTCCAACACTATCTCTACCATTTTCCCCAGTTCACCCCCATCCATTCCATCACTTTCTTTATCGTTACTACCAGCAACCACTGCATCAACCTTCAACAATTTTGTTTCAACGCTTTTAATCCTCTCTCCTAGCTTATCAATCTTCTCAGTCAGTTTTACTTCCATTTCTGAAAGCATATCAACCAACACCTTGAATCTTCTTTCAATGATCATCTTAACACCTTCTATTTGTTTCTGTTGGGCCAGTTTCTCCAGTTTCTCTTCAGCCTCTTTCTTCTCAGCCTCCTTCTCCTTAGCCTCATCGACAATCCCTTTTTTCCCCTACAAATTTTCTTTGTAGAGTTTTTTAAAACATAACCCACTTGTTGAATGAAGTATAACCTTCATCCAACCATCAACAACAACATCATGACAATCTTCTTCATCATCTGACTCGTCCATGTTGTGCGCCAAAAGACTGATCTTATCATCAGTTGGTACAAGGATACTTTCAATCTCCTGTGATTGAAAGAATAAACAAATGTTACTACTAAATAATCCAATTCATTTACTAACCATCATGTTATTACTACAATACCACCTAATTATTATTAACTAACCTTTGTTGTGCCAAGTGCATCATTTATCTCAGAAAGAGGGAATCCCCTCATAGGACTTTCGATGAACTTGGACTTGCACATCCGAGGACAGCCACTGTCTGCACCTATAACATCTTCTCGGAATCTCTTCATCAAATATGGGATTGCCTCGAAAGCCAAAAGCTATAAATTATACATATTATAATTTACATAAACAAAACCAACCAAAACTAACAATCTATCCACAAATTACCTCCATAGGAACGATGAAACTTGGATAGGTATGAGATGTTGATTTGGCACGACCCTTACAACTCTTCATACAATGTTTAATTTCTTTAAGATTATCTTCAAAAGACAGCCTTCCCCATGGAAACGTCAAGCACTAATCAAGATCACTAACAACATTTATAAGAAGACTGTCTACAGCGGGTGCACCTAGGCCTTCCTTCCCTTTTCCTTTTATAACACTAGCTAGGAAATACAATACCGCCATCCTCATTCTATCTCCTCCCCAAGCCTTCATTGTCTTAAACTTCCTTTTCAAGGCAGCATAGGTAACCTTCTCCTTCTTGAAATGCTTGTCAACTAACTTCAAATTCCCAAAACTCTTATATTCTTCTGGATACGCATGACAATGTAATCCCGAAAAGAGTGCGTGATCCTTCAGAGAATATCTAATAGGAACACCGTTCACCACAAACCAAGCTTCTCTTTGCTTCTCTACACACGATGTGCGGAGGAGAAGCATCCACATGCCCATGGTCTCCCTTGGCATGTGAAAGTAGTGGCAAAATTGAGGGTGCTCAAGAAACCAACTAAACTCATCTGGCTTAAGTACTTCCTCTAATGTATCTACACACTCTTTTATATAACAACGGGTTATGATCTTTAATGGCTTCACATACTCGCTGTTATGTAAGTACAATTTCTAATGTTGCATTGGTTTGAATTCATCCTCATCACCTATTTAAAATTCACACAATTTTGCCTATATTAATCATACTGGACATGCAACTTCAAAGGTTTCTTTTAATAAGCAAACAGGACATGCAATTGGACAAAAGATTAAGATGAATACCGAATTATCTTCTTCATTGCGACCTTCTTCTTCCGAGACCTTCTCAGTCTCTTCTTCCTCGTGCATTTCTTCTTCCTCGGGCATTTCTGCTTCCTCCATCGGTAATTCTACATGGTATGGTACTTCTTCCTCTATGTGTTTTACAGCTTGAAAAATAACTAAGGTCTTTGAAACTTCTTCAACCACTGGAATAATAGCTAAGGCATATGTAATTTCATCTGAAATTTCTACTACCACCGGAGGCGCCATTTTCTTACGCTTCGGAGGCGCCATTTTCTTACGCTTCGGAGGCACCGGTTTCTTTTGCTTCGGAGAAGCCGAATTTTTATTCTTCAGAGAAGCCGATTTCTTTTGCTTCTAAGGTCCCTTTCGTACATACCATGTCTTCGGCGGCATAATCTCAGAATTTCTACAATCCTTCTACGTAGTCTTCCTAGTTTTACCTAATCTGAGAATTTGAATCAAGGATAGAGGAAATCGAGAGAGCTTCTTATCTTTTTACTGAACTGTGAAATCGGATCGAAATGTTACAGACTGATCGTGAAATGGAGAGTCCAGAGTGAAATGTTAGGGCTGATAAAAATAATTTGGGAAAATCGGGGGAAACAAACCGATTAATTAGACATAAACCGACTAAAATCCCCTAAAATTTCCGGTTCTGATATCTGCTTTTTTTTTATCCGATTTCAACCCGGATGGGTTGCATAATGGGTGGATACTAGGCGGTTGGGTCTCTAATTTTTTTAAAAACCTATGGGTTTCTGGTAATTTACACGTTTTTATAATAAAAAAATAAATACAACAAATTCGAAAAATAAGGAGAGTATATCAACCACTTTATGTTTAATGAGGAGTATCTCAGCCATTGATTCCCCAATTTATCCTTAGCTGCCAACCAATCAAAACTCTCCATATCTGGTCCAATGAAATCACGCCACGTTAATCCTCCTCAAACACAAAACCCCCAAATGCGAAAGATCCGTACGACGCTCTGATTGCGATTCTTCAATTCGATTGTTTCGATTCTTCAATTCTTCAATACGATTTCTTCAATTCTTCAACTATTCCATTCCCAGCCATAGCCATTGTTAATCCGCAGAAGCTCTTCGAAGCTGTTGTCCCAATCGTATCTAGAGCTCGATCCAGATCATTAGAGCTTGAAAGCTTTGCCGTCCACCTTAACTCAAATTTGAGCTTGAAAGGATTCCTTAAAAGGTGAGTAGTCGAATTTCAGTTTGTATCGAGTTTGTAGAGCATGAAGATAGTAATACATTGTCAATATGGAGGGCATTACGAGTATAAGGTATATGATGGGTGTCGATGGGTGTCTAATAAACCTAAATTGATAGCATTAACGTTTAAAGATGAGAATGAGATAAATTATCCTATGTTGATTAATAGAATTCGATGGAAGCTTGGTATAGAGTTTGCAACGGAAAATCTGAGGTTGAGTTACATTCCGCTCACAGTGAAACCTCCGATTGCTTCATATATCTTCGATGATGATGATGTTGATGGTTTTCTATCGACAATGGACAATAAGAAACGTAGAAGTCCTTTGTATGTGGAATTAAGTGAGTGCATTGAGGAAGTATTAAGAAGCAAGGTTGGGAGTTCAGTTGGTGTGAATTATGAGAATAATGAGTCAAATCCCACAGTTAATGATGGAGCGATAATGCTTTATGGCGCATAGGAAGTTAATGAGGTGAATGCAGAGGATGTTGGTGATGGGTATGGTGAAGATGTTGGTGTGCATGTAATTATAGAGGTACCATGTAATGAAGAAGGAAGTAAGTCTCTAGAGATGTGGGAAGATGGCTCATGTTTGGAAGTGGGACAAGAGTTTGTGAAAAAGGAACAAGTGCAAGAGTTAGTGGCTAGAGCGGCACATAAGGAATGTTTTGAGTACGTAATCGTAAACTCTGATAGTTGGAGATATGTGGTAAAATGTCGTAGGAAAGAGTGTAATTGGTATTTACGAGTGGCCAAGCCTCAAAAAACTAAGAAAGTGAAATGGTTAGTTAGAGTATATAGGAAGATGCATTCATGCTCTTGTGCTACTGCCAGCACAAGTACTAATAGAAGGGGAGGTACACCACAATTAGTTGCATCTTTTGTGCATGAAGATTATCCAGGAGTATTGGAGACCCCTGATGCTAAAGATCTCATTACCCTTGTACAGGGAAAACTGAATGTGAAGGTCTCATACTCAACTGCTTTGAGAGGCAAAAAATTAGATGCAGCTCGTGTGCGTGGTAATCTAGAAGTGAGTTACAAGTTGTTGCCTTCTTATCTATTCATGTTAGAAAAGTTGAATGAAGGTACTAAAACAAGTTACCAGTTGGATGAAGAACAAAGGTTTGAGTATGTGTTCATTGCGTTGGGAGCTTGAATTGAAGGGTTTAGGTGTATGCAGAAAGTTCTTTGTGTAGATGCAACTTTCCTCACAAATGGTGGTGTGCTACTATTTGCTTCAGCCCAGGACCCCAATCATCACCATTCCCGTTGCCTTTGTTGTAGTAGATGGTGAGAATGAATGTAGTTGGAAGTTGTTTTTCACTCAGCTGATGTACCAGAACAGCCAGAATTAGTTTTTATTAGTGATAGAAATCAAGGTCTTATCAAAGTTATTGCTGTTGTGTATCCGAGTTGTGAACATGGGTTTTGTGTTTACCATTTATCACAGGATGTGAAAGGAAAAGTTGGTGGAATTAACAAAGAAACACTTGCAGCAAAATTCAGAGAAATGGTTCAGATTTATACACAGTCTGAATTTGATAAGGTGTATGATTAATTTAAGATTATGTATCCAAAAGTAGGTGTGTATTTTATAAATATTGTGAAAGTAAATAAGTGGGCAAGGTGTTATTTTGCAGGGGCTAGGTACAACTTGGACACAACAAATACTTGGGTAAATGGTTTGCATGATACTGTAAAACTGGGACAACAATTTGTTTTATGTTTTATGTGATAATCTGTTTTATGTAAAACTGGGATAACAATTTGTGATATTCTGTTTTATGTGATACTCTGTTTTATGTGATACTATGTTTTTAGTCATTCATTCATAGCATTTGTTTTATGTTTTATGTGATAATTTGTTTTATGTAAAACGGGGATAACAATTTGTGATACTCTGTTTTATGTGATACTCTGTTTTATGTGATACTATGTTTTTAATCATTCATTCATAACATTTGTCATTAAAATGAAAACCAAAAACTTCATAATACATAGCATTAAAATGAAAACCAAAAAACTTCACAATACATAACATCAAAACCAGGCAACCTTTTGACGGAACTCTCGACAAAACCAAAAGACTTGGATGATCCAAAAGCTATCTTCACACATGGATCCTCTTGCACCACTTTTGAAATCCTCATTCCATTCGTTTTCCCAGCCATTCAGTTTTTCACACTTACAGGTGTAGAGTTTTATAGCATTAAATTGCCCTCGCTTCTCCATAAACTGTTGAGGATCTTCGTAAAACCATACATATTCCGTCTAGTTTCCGTCTGACGCTTCTAACAAATTCTCTGCTTGGCTTGGTAATGTCTTTCTCGAACTCGTCTGTAGGATTCATAATCCTACGAAGGATGGCGTAACTATAAATAGCCACGTCGTAGCCCTTAAGAGCAGATTCTCGAAGAGTTGAAAGGCCTTGATCTAAATTGCCTTCTCGGAAGAACTCTGAGAAACCCCTCATGAAAATGGTTGAAGCGTTGTTTTTTTCAAAACAACGAACTCTGAACGAATCTAGGGCAGATGGGAAGGGATATGGCCAATGAAGACATAAAAAGAAGCAATCAATTGATGACAAAAATTCATCATCTTCGACAATTTCATGGAAAAGCTTACAAGTCAATTTGAGCATAACCATATCACGGAAAGATTGCTCACATACTATCAACAGAATAGTGTTTAGCAGATCGACTGGAAGATCTTCAAGACTGCGTTCTGAAGATAAATTGTGTTTAAACCTCTTTGAAGAAGAAGAAGAAGACTCGCCCTCCTCAAAACTTTTCATTGTTTCTTCTGGTTTGGTAAAACTAATTTCTCTCTTTGATCTCTTTCCCTTATTTATCTTTTCATTATAAGGAAGTGAAAAGTTTTTGTTAAAAGTCGCAACTTGGACACAAAAAAGTGAAAGGTTTTCGGCGTCCGTTATTAATTACGAAAGGACACATAAGCGGCATAATGTAATCATGAGAAGACAAATACATTAATTGACACAACAGAATAGTGTTTAGCAGAATAATGTAATTACACATATTTAATAAAACTAATGAAAAAACAATATTTATAAAACTAAAATATTAAAAAAACTAAACTGTAATTACAATGTAATTATATAACTTACAATATAAGCACAAAAATGTTAGAAGCACTAAACTAATTTTTTGCTTGATTGCTACTAACAACAAGACATCTATACACAACATCCCTTATACTTTTAAGATGACTTTCATAATGTTGATCAGATTTTGATCCATCTGAACGAAATTATGTTTAACTACACATATTATCCTATGATACTATTTGCGCTGCATATATAAATCATTTAGTTTATGGTAAAACTAAAATAATTTTGTTTAAATTTGGTAAAACTCACAAAAACTAAAAAAATAGCAAAAGTGAAACTGTTTGTAAGTTGGTAAAATAGTCCGACTGGGAAAAACTATCGGTGCATCTCGACTGGTCAATTAGTCAAACAAGCGCACATGTGGTCCCCACAACACTCCAGCGGTGCAATATCGGCTGGTTAATTAGTCAAACAAGCGCACATGTGGTCCCCACAACACTCCAGCGGTGCAATATCGGCTGGTCAATTAGTCAAACAAGCGCACATGTGGTCTCCACAACACTCCAGCGGTGCATTTTGGCAAGTCACTTGTTTTCTCGCTTCTCTCTTTCCCTAAAATTTCAATCTTCTCTCTTTCCCCCCTTTTTCTAATTTTTTTCCCGATATTTGTCAACATTTCTCAATTCAACTAGACTCCACTCCACTCATTTCTCAACTAATATTTCTTCAAAATCGAGAGGAGTCTAAAGTTATTTTTTCCGATAAATCTTAAATCTCTCGTTAATTTTTGGTAAATCATTTGTAGTCTAAATTATCACTTTCAATATCTAATTTGTGCTCTCGTGTTCTTCTGCTAGTAATAATGCATATCAGTCCAGTGACCAGCTCCGAGTCAGAAGCAAGTTTGGATCCGTGTTGTTATGCAGACGGCAATTACGGTATCCCCAGAATTTGTTTTTGTGGCCACCATGTTAAGCTATTAGTGTCTACCGTTCCGGATAATCGAGGAAGAAGATACTACCAATGCCCTATGAGTGAGGTAATATAATTTTGTTTGAATCTGTGAAGTAATATAATTTCGTTTCAATTCGTGAAGTGTTTGTCAAATAATTTTGTTACAGCTAATGCGTAGGATGGTGATTGGCACCACATTTCTAAGTGGTGGGATGTTGCAGTTGATGAGGAGTTAACATTATTGAACAACCGCATTGGAGATGAGCTGAAAAGATTGTCCATCCGACCTGAGGAGCACAGACAAGCGACCACTATCCCTAATACTGAATTGGAGGCAGTTCAAGTGTCAATCCTACAAATGCGTGATGAAATTAGTGAACTTAAAGACTGCGTGGCAAAGGCAGAAAATGAAAGTCGTAGGTTAATGAACGTAAAGGCCAGCCCATAAAGGGTGCTTGGCTCGGCTATGCTATGTATGTGTTAGATATGACATTATATTTCACTGGTATTGCTTGACATTTATGTTTGTTTGAGTACTATCGTATCGTATCATTGGTAAAATTGGTAAAACTGTGATCGTTGTACACCTGGTAAATTGTTTATTCGGCTTTCTGAAAGTAGTAAAATTTGTCAACTGAAATTCATTGATATCACACATGTCCAAATAAGAAGAAGAAAATGTAAAAATAAGAAGACCAAAATAAGCGTCATACATACATGTCAAAATAAGAAGACCAAAATAAGCGCCATACATGTCAAAATAGGAAGACCAAAATAAGCGTCAAACATGTTAAAATAGAAAAACCAAAATAAACGTCATACATGTCAAAATAAGCGTCATACATGTCAAAATAGGAAGACCAAAATAACCGTCATACATGTCTTAAAAATACATAAGCAAGAACAGGTTCGAAACCATCATTTGGATAAGACAATTTTTCAACTTAGACCCTCTTGCTTCTCCTGGTGACTGGAGGGTCGAATGGCTTTTTCCTGAGGTTTGAATAACTCCTCTTTCTCCCCTTCTTCGTCTGTTTCTCTTTTTCAATAACAGGTTCAACCACAGTTTCAATAACAGTTTCACCAGTTTAACCTGCAGCCACTCCAACACTATCTCTACTATTTTCCCCAGTTTCACCCTCATCCATTCCATCACTTTCTTTATCGTTAGTACTAGCAACCACTGCATCAACCTTCAACAATTTTGTTTCAACGCTTTTAATCCTCTCTCCTAGCTTTTCAATCTTCCCAGTCAGTTTTACCTCCATTTCTGAAAGCATATCAACCAACACCTTGAATCTTCTTTCAATGATCATCTTAACACCTTCTATTTGTTTCTGTGGGCCGGTTTTTCCTGTTTCTTCTCAGCCTCTTCCTCAGCCTCTTTCTCGTCAGCTCATCGACAATCCTTTTCTTCCTCCAAATCTTCTTTGTAGAGTTCTTTAAAACATAGCCCACTTGTTGAATGAAGTATAACCTGCATCCAACCATCAACAACAGCATCATGACAATCTTCTTCATCATCCGACTGGTCCATGTTGTGCGCCAAAAGACTGATCTCATCATCAGTTGGTACAAGGATACTTTCAATCTCCTGTGATTGAAAGAATAAACAAATGTTACTACTAAATAATCCAATTCATTTACTAACCATCATGTTACTATTACAATATCACCTAATTATTATTAACTAACCTTTGTTGTGCCAAGTGCATCATTTATCTCAGAAAGAGGGAATCCCCTCATAGGACTTTCGATGAACTTGGACTTGCACATCCGAGGACAGCCACTGTCTGCACCTATAACCATCTTTCTTGGGAAATCTCTTCTTCGAATCCAGGATTGCCTCGAAAGCCAAAAGCTATAAATTATACATATTATAATTTACATAAACAAAACCAACCAAAACTAACAATCTATCCACAAATTACCTCCATAGGAACGATGAAACTTGGATAGGTATGAGAAGTTGTTTTGGCACGACCCTTACAACTCTTCATACAATGTTTAATTTGTTTAAGATTATCTTAAAAAGACAGCCTTCCCCATGGAAACGTCAAGCATCAATCAAGATCACTAACAGCATTTATAAGAAGACTGTCTACAGCGGGTGCACCTGGGCCTTCCTTCCCTTTTCCTTTTATAACACTAGCTAGGAAATCCAATACCGCCATCCTCATTCTATCTCCTCTCCAAGCCTTCATTGTCTTAAACTTCCTTTTCAATGCAGCATAGGTAACCTTCTCCTTCTTGAAATGCTTGTCAACTAACTTTGAATTCTTAAAACTCTTATATCCTTCTGGATACGCATGACAATGTAATCCCGACAAGAGTGCGTATTCCTTTAGAGAATACCTAATAGGAACACCATTCACCACAAACCAAGCTTCTCTTTGCTTCCTACACACGCCGTGCGGAGGAGAAGCATCCACATGCCCATGGTCTTGTGAGTTCTCTCCCTTGGCATGTGAAAGAAGTGGCGAAATTGAGGGTGCTCAATAAACCAACTCAACTCATCCGGCTTAAGTACTTCCTCTAATGTATCTACACACTCTTTTATATAACAACGGGTTATGATCTTCAATGGCTTCACATACTCGCTGTTAGAGAAGTACAACTTCAAATGTTGCATTGGTTCGAATTCATCCTCATCACCTACCTAAAATACACACAATTTTGCCTAGATTAAGCATATTGGACATGCAACTTCAAAAGTTTCTTTTAATAATCAAACTGGACACGCAATTGGACAAAAGATTAAGATGAATATCGTATTATCTTCTTCATTGCGACCTTCTTCTTCCGAGACCTTCTCAGTCTCTTCTTCCTCGGGCATTTCTTTTTCCTCTATCTGTAATTCTACATGGTATGGTACTTCTTCCTCTCTGTGTTTTACAGCTGGAATAATAACTAAGGCCTTTGAAACTTCTTCAACCACTGGAACAATAGGAACAATAGCTAAGGCATCTGTAATTTCATCTGAAATCTCTTCTACCACCGGAGGCGCCGTTTTCTTACGCTTCGGAGGCACCGGTTTCTTTTGCTTCGGAGAAGCCGAATTTTCGTTCTTGGGAGAAGCCGATTTCTTTTGCTTCTAAGGTCCCTTTCGTCCATACCATGTCTTCGGCGGCATAGTCTTCCTAGTTTTACCTAATCTGAGAATTTAAATAAGGATAGAGGAAATCGAGAGAGCTTCTTCTCTTTTTACTGAACTGTGAAATCATATCGAAATGTTACAGATTGATTGGAGAGTCCAGAGTGAATAGGGCTGATAAAAGAGATAAAAAAGGGAAAAATCGGGGGAAGCTAACCGAGTAATTAGACATAAACCGACTAAAATCCCCTAAAATTTCTGGTTTTTTATCCGATTTCAACACGGATGGATTGCATAATGGGTGCATATTAGGAGGTTGGGTCTGTAATTGTTTTAAAAACCTATGAGTTTCTGGTAATTTACACGTTTTTAGAATAAAAAATATAAATACAACAAATTAAAAAAAATAAGGAGAATATATCAGACACTTTGTTAAATGAGGAGTATCTCAGCCATTGATTCCTAGTAAAAAACCCTGCCTTTGAAAAATTAGTTGATGTAGTGCTTTCTTGAACATCGATTGCTCAAGATTTTCAGTCTTTTGCAAAAATCTTTTATGGAATCATCTTTCTGAAAACTAGAAAAGTTATATGAGGAGAAGAAAAGAATATTACAAAGTTCAAAAATTAACATAAACGGATCTAATGAATTTGATAGAGTAAAGTATCTCTATCAGAATAATGAATCAAATAAAACTGTTTCTTTCTTTCTTTCTTCTCGTAAGAACAAATTTCATACCATAGATCTATTCGAACAAATGGAAAACAATTTATAATTTTTAAAATTAAAACTACTAAATTAATGAAAATATTATTATTATCGCCACCATCATCATCGTCTTCTTCAAATTCTGATCAAAAGTCATAGTCCTTGAACAGCTTGCGAACTTGCTCAAGCGTAACAAAGAGAACCACCGTGAACGGTGCTTGTCTCGAAACAGTCGGTACAAATCCTTTATATAAAGCCATAATCCCTTCAGCTTTCACCGTCTTCAACGCACAATCAACGGCTCCTTTATACGGTGGAGCAACTCCAGCTTCCACCTTCATATTCATCACTCTCGTCTTAATCACATCAACAGGATTCGAAGCAACACTCGCCACAAACCCAGCCGCGAAACTCGCCAACACATGAGTCCCTAACCCATCTTTCAACAACCCTTTCTCCAAAATCGTCTCTTTAACCGAATCATACGAAGCTAATTGCGATGAAGTCACAAGCATTGCTCTGTTTATCGTTAAAGACGAACCTCTCCACAACGATGTAACGCCTTCACCGCGAATCATTTGCGTGATCGCGTCTAAAACGCTTTTGTAGTTTCTTCTCTGATCCAAAGGTAAACGACCGTCGGCTTGCATTCTCACCATCGCTACATCCGCCGGATTCCCAACCGCCGCTCCGATTGCTCCGGCGATGGCTCCGGCACCGATTTTTTTACTTAAAGGCATCGTTTTTGTTTCCGGGTCGGTCCATTTGCCTTTGAGGATATCGTATAAACCCATACGAGTCGTTGAATACAGAGTTTGACGAAGAACGGTGGCGGAGACGCCGGAGAACAGAGCACGCATGCCTTCTTCTCGGATCAAACGAGATCCGACTCCGATTACACCAACGCGTGGAGGAGGCGCGTTGACGGTGGTGGTAGAGGTTTGAAAAGCCAGAGCTGGTCGTAGATTGGTTTGAATCGGAGCTGATTCGCCTTGGAGTTGCATTCGGACCTTGATTAGATCAAGCGGGTGGGTTGAACAACCCGCTACGATTGATGCAATTCCTCCTTCAGCAAAACCCTTAAGACCCATCTTGAATTGTTTATCGAAAAATCTAAACTTTATAAAAAATTCAGAGAGAGCCCTTTTGGGAAAATATGCGAGAAAATTGAAAAAGGTTAGATTTTTTTTTGGTTTTTTAGAGAGACCAGTTAGAATTAGAGCTGATCTCACTGGAGATTAAAAGATGAGAATGGAGACCAAAAGCTATAGAAGAAGAATGAGGAATCAGAGGTCTTTGAGACATAAGCTGTTCAAGACACAGGTTTTTTTAGGTTTGTGTATTTATGTTTGTGAGAGAGAGAGAGAAGTTGAGATTGTTCTGAGGTTGAAGACGAGGGTGTTTAAATAAGGGAAGAGAGATGAAACGCGGAGACTTGTTGCTATTTTGCGCCGCGAAGGAAAGAGAAACTCATTTTCCTATAAAATTGTGTTTGTATCGTTCGACTTTCCTTTTTTTTTAAATATATATATATATATATATATTTACCTAAATCTTTTTTTGACATAATAAATGGGAATTCGCTTTAATAACCTAATTATTTAAAGAATTTACTAATGAAAAAAAGAAGAAAAAAGTCAAGTCGTATATGTAAATTTTCTTTAACCAAAGTAGTAAAAGTCTTTTTGAGTCAGTAAAATTTTTAAATTTACGTTCACATATGTTGTGTTCAAAAAGGCAAGTCATTGTCACTTTATGTTGTGTTCGTACCGGATTGACAGTGTAATTTTTTCTTGGTTATAGAGAGATTTTGATGGATACTTCCCCACCCACTTGAATTATTTTGCACCCTACCACATGTGATGCTTTCTTTGTTCTTCCTTCCATGTTTGATTATTCCTTGTGGAGTAATAGATTCCTTTTCTCATCAATTGTTTAAAAGATTATGATTTCGTGTCTAATAATGGAATACGGTGGTTTTTTATCAGGGCTGCACAAGATGGTTTTAGTTTTTGGTTTGATTTATTTTCTTAAATCTATTGGTTGAGTTAATTTTTCTCATGCTGCGAATCAAAAGCATACTTTGTGGAGATCACCACTATTCATTCGCATCATATAAACGGCTCACTTGTTAAAGATATATTAAAAGATTTTTAATTGGGCGAATTTACTAAATGGACTGCTTTTTAAATTTAATTAGGTGAATGAACTGTTCACTGTTCAAAATTAGTGAAATTATTCAAATTTACTGTACATTTTGTACATCATCGTATATTGCGGTGAAATACGAGACAACATGCATATTATTGTAGCATATGAGACGGTATATAACTTGTACACTACTATGATTTACAAGATAGAAAAAAATTCGAGATATTATAGTAAGTGGTGTAGGAAAACAAAATGTACAATCTATGATGTACGAGCTGAACAGTAAAAACTGATCATTTTATTAACTTTTTAGTACATAAAACATGAATGTATGCGGAACGCGCAAAAAATATTCAAATTGGAGTGGTTTAAAGTTTGTTTATGATTTTTCTGAAAAACTTTAAAAATTTTAGGAGAACTGTTTTAGTCATTCAAAATGTTATGAAATATTAATTTGATAATTATTACATCCACACCATATTTAATATGGTCACTATTCAACTCATTCCAAATCGTTTGTTCATGCATATGAAACCATATTAGTTCTGCTTATTTGACTTTTATTCCACTCATTTTCCACCATTTGTTTCATTCGTTTTATTCATTATTGTTTTACCACATTGTAGTCAGACTATGTAAATAGTTACTTTCTCTTTTTATTTCCCCTGTGCATTTAAAATTATCGACAGAAAATTACGGAGATTTACAAGATTAAATATATTTTTTGTCAACCATTTGCATATTGCGAATTTTAATTTGGATAGTGAACCAACTACAACAGCAATAGCATAAATTAGCAGGCTACAAATTTTAATCAAATTCATAATGTTCTTTTAAAACGACTTTATCTCATTAAACAATTCATTGATATGAACTGTATATTGTTACTTATATATAAGATAATATAGTACTACATTTTAACTAAATTTTCATCTATTCATTAAAAATATATAAATGTTTGAAAATGCTTTAGTAATATATTTTTTCTTCATTTTGTCTAAATATTTTTATCGTAATTAATATATAATACCAAATCAGATATTACTTTAAAAAATAATTTCAAAACTAGTACTAGGCTACTAGCTGATAAATAATTACGAATATTTAAAACATTATATAACATAACAAATTTCTTACATACACTTCTAGTACGTTTTATATACGACATGGTTATAAAACAAAATACTAATAATGTGCAACCAGCCTATTAACGAATTATAACTCTATTTAATTTATAAAAAGTAAAAAGATACGGAGAATGTGGTATCAGAAACTAAAATTTGCGTGTCAGAGGTCTTAGAACCATCAAATGGTGACCATAAAGCTCTGCTTAAAAGAAAAACCAAAGATTCTTCTTATATTGATGGCTCTGCGCCTCTGCCTCTTATATTCCATCTCATGAAAATATATTCCATGTTTGTTTATTTTATCATTTTTGTACTCGTATACAAAACTCATGCATGTTGTGACAAAAATAAAATAATAAAATACTAGATGAATGCACTTTTGTTTGGTGGCATTATTCTTCTTTTTTTTTCAACAAATACACTATTTTTTTAAGTGATCGGACATATATTTTTTTTTTACGGAGAACCAATTAGGAGTCGATATGTTTACTTGGAAAAAAATAATACTACGGGATCTTACTTTTTCGCAAGGCAATCAGTCCGGATGCTTTTACAACGAGAGAAATATCTAAACGTAAAGGAAGAAAAAACGAGTGAAGGCTAGAGAATGAGGCGAGGTCCATTGCAAAAGTGGGTTACTCTGAAAGCTTGTCAACCATTAAAATAAGATCGGTACAATCTGTTAGAAAGTGCATATCTACCTTTCCTAACGCAATCATGCAATCCATGGCCCAAAGGAGAGTGTCAAGTTCTGCATGTAGAAGGGATAAGTTACGTCGGGTTCTCTTTAGACTTAAATGTTGGATGGACTTCGCTCCCACTAGTATCCATCCAAGGCCACATAGGGAGTCTCCTTCATGCCACGAGGCATCTATTTGGCCCTCTTCATGTGAGAAAGGTTGAGGACGGACTCTCCGACGGACTACTGGAGCCTCTGTCCCAATTTCTGGCGCTAGGGCTTTTGTCCATGTTGTAGTTTCCCGAAAGGCAATATCTAAAGTCTCGTCTAGTGGCTCTCTTATATTTTCAAAAATAAAACGATTATGGGCTTTCCATGCATACCATAGTATCCATGGGAAGTTTTGTAATGTCTCCTCATATATCCCTATCTCCTTGCCTCTACATAAGAGAAAGTCAAAGTTGTAGAAAAGGGATTGTCAAGGTAATAAGTACCCTGAGGTGGGAATAGGAGCCATAGCCCATAACTGGCGAGAAAGTGGACACTCGAAGAGGACATGATTTATAGTTTCCTCTTCTGCTCGGCACCAAGAACAGTCTTTATCCTTCCCAAATGTGACAACAAACGAGTTTTTAGAAGGTTTCCAAACAACTTGACAAACATTGCCACAAAAAATACTTTCTAGTGGTTCTAAGCTTCAAAACTTGTGCAAAACTCTTAGACACTCAGTTTCTAAAAAGAAAGGTCACAAATAAAACAAAAGAAATCCTGCGCGGCTAAATAACTGAATATTTCGTTCACTTGACTAGCTGTTTATTCCACATATATCTTTGTTTAGGATATTTCGTTCATCAAAACTCAAAAGTTATGAAATCTTGATCTAATCAAAGAATATATGAGTTTTATTTTCTTGCCTCAATAATCAATTGAGCACCCCACGCATTTATTTTATCTATACGGTGAAGCACGAGGTTAAAGTTTCTCCCATTTAATTATACTATCGTTCTTTTCTTTGTAATTTTTTTTTTGTCTGACATAAATGACTTGTGTGTTGTATGATATCTAAACATCCTTCAATATGTCTCTACCACGTCTCTAATAGAAAAATAAATCGATTATTTCACATGACAAATCGTTTTATGAGATTTATAGTCAAAAAACTGATGATTTTGTCAAATCAGATCAAGTTAAAACCAGTTTTTTTTTTTGTCAAATCAGTTTTATGAGATTTATTTGCACTTAATGTATATTATTGACTTTGTTTTTTTTTTTTTCCATATAACAACAATTCAAACCTCACGTAAAGTCGTAACTCGGATGGTTGTGCAAGGTTGACGTGCGAAAGCCACGCGTATGGTCTTAACCGGGCAACTTAGGCTTCTGACTTTTCCCTTTATACATTAATTTTTATCTTTCATACTCAATATATATTTTGAGGTCCTCTGGCAATCCATCGTCAACTAATTTAAAATAACTAACCTTTTCACTATATTAAAGATAAAGATTAAGAAAGAAATCCAGCTATGTTTATGTTACTTTGTTTTGTCTAGTCTAATACTCTAACAGGGTTTGTCAAATAATTAAATTACAATTAGGCATTAAAAAAGACAAATATGATTATTAGATATCACGGTGACTTTCGAACGGTAACTTGTTAAATATTTTAGAATTTCCCAACTGTTGTGGATAGATTGGTGCAAGATTACAGATATCAAAAAATGAAGAAATTGTGTAATTCACATGACTTCCAATTTCTTAACTACAGAAAAAGATTTATAGGCAACTGAGTTCTTGTCTCCTACTTCCAAAAGATAATTGAATATATATTTCGTAACAAATGAGTTCACTTCGTTATACAAAAAATGGGTGCACGTTAATGTTAATTCTGTTTTTCTTCATCCAATCTTGTACCGGCACGAAATGAGTTATGCCACCATTGACTTTTCATTTGAAGAAAACAATTACGCAACAAAGAAGGGAAGAAAAATGATAAAATATAATTAATTAAGCAAATAAATCACGATTTAATGAACAGTGTGATGTGGCCCTAAGAGGACATTTGGGCCAACACCCAGAAGAGTCTTCAAAGAGTTGACTAATGACTTGAACCTCTCCCGCCAAGTAAAAGCCGTTTTAAAATCATCTTACCAAACTCACACGTGTCACCTAAGATGTCGGAGTGGTCGAGAGTTGACTGTCGACCTTTTAGATGGCTTTCCCTTCGACGAAAAAAGCTTTACAATAATTGATTTACATTGAAACACTAAATAGGCCTGGGCGTTTAGGGTACCCAGGTTCGGTTCATATTTTTCGAGTTTTCAAGTTTTCGGGTTTAGGATTTTAGAACTTATTCAGGTGTATAAACAGGTTCGGGTTGGGTTTGGATATTTTACTTCGGGTTCGAGTCGGGTTCGGATATTTATCTTAAACCCGATCATAACCCGAACTACTCGCTGTTTCGGGTTCGGAGCGGTTCTTTTATACCCAAAGTATCCAAAGTACTCATTACCCAAAAAAACTTATACAAAATCACATATCAAATGATGTTTCAAAGTCCAAACTGATAACTATTTCTGATCATACATTCAAAACAAGCTAATAAGAAAGAAACTAAGAAAGATTAGAAGTTCATAAAGCTAATATTCATATTCGACTTCAGCAAGGATTTGTGCATTTGTTTGCATTCTTGATTCCTACTTCATGTCTTGTTTCATCCACTGCTCTGTACACATCAAAACTTCAACCATAGAGTGACTTAGGCAACTCCTAGATGAGCTTATGATTCTACCACTAGTGCTAAATGCACTTTCAGATGCAACAGAGGATATTTGCAAAGCTAGAACATCTCAAGCAATCTCAGCTAAGATAGGATATTGTGACTGTTTAGTCTCCACCAAGAAAGTACATCATACTCTACTCCACTAATCAATTTAGGGTTCTCCACACTTTCATGTAGATAGATTTCCAACTCAGACCTTGTGTCTTGAACTCCTATCTCATTTAGCATCTCTTTATACCTGAATTCAATCCTTTGAAACCCTGAAGGATCTACAACCAGTTCTACCTTTTCACTTATCTGCTGCTCTGAAGTAGGCTGAGTTGCTCTGTAGTAGGCTGAGTCTGTACTAGCTAATTTTGAAGACTGAGTCTGTTGGGAAGCTGGCTCTTTTCCAAATCTATCACTGTACTCCTTAAACATCACACGCAAAATATCAAGCACTGACTTATACATTTCTTTACTCTCCACAGTATCTTTCCCATACAATTCCTCAAAACACAACTTAAACTGCATCTTCTTCCTAGGATCAAACACTGTGGCCACAATCAACATCTTATTTATGTTCTTTAAGCCATCCCAATACTTGTCAAATTTATTTAACATTTTAGTATCCTTTTTCTTCAATCCAGAATCTAAACTATAACTAAACTCTATCAGATTAGTGGCAATGTTCACTATCTCACCATAACACTTGTATGCATTCAAAGAAGAAGAAGCAAACACTACCAATGTCGAGTTGTAGAATATTATAAGAGACTGTGCTAACCTTTCAACTTTTTCCTAATGACTCATCTGAGGAGGTCCAATCCTCTTTACCCCCTTGTTGTCAACCTCTAAAAAGTAACCATTGTAAAGCTTGTCTTCTGCATACATCCGCTCAAACGCAGCCTTAAACCTAAGTGCCTTTGTTATCATCAAATAGGTTGAGTTCCACCTAGTTTTGACATCTAAAGGCAAACTGCCTCTTGTCATCTTAATAGAATCAACTTTCTATTCAAATGAGTTTTGCCTATTTGTGGAGGATCTAACATATGTGACTGCGTTACGAATTGCAAACACACTCTCATCTATGTCTTCCAATCCCTTCTTGATAATCAAGTTAATAATATGAGCACTACATCTCATATGCAAGAATTCACCTTTTGACACTAATAAATCATAAGAGATTGATGATAAACTAATTTGAAACTTTATCAAAGCTGTACTATTAGCTGTATCATTATCAACAGTCACACAAAAAATCTTTTCGATACCCCATTCAGCTAAGCATTCTACGAGAACATTAGATATGGTCTGACTTTTATGATCCGTAATGTATTTGAATCCTATGATCAGTTTCTGTAATCTCCAATATGGATCAATGTAATGCACTGTGATGACCATATAACTTGCACCTGTGAATAACACCATTAAAACAATGTTATTGAAATACCAGAAACTGAAAAGTAAATAGACTATATATCAAAATCAAGCTTTACCAGTTGTTGGAGCAACCCAAATGTCTGTTGTGAGTGAGACTCTTTGTTTGTTAATTGAAAACCATTCCTTCAAAACTGCTTTTTTCCGCACATACATCTCAACGATGTCTCTTGTTGATGTTCTTCTTGAGAGGCTTGTAAGGGTTCATCTTGTAGTGTATAAATAGAAATTATAATGTTAGAAAGAAAGATAAGGAGTATCAGAAACCCAAAGAAAAGAAAGAAAACAAATCCAACAAGATACAAAGAGCTAACCTTGCCGCAAAAATGTTTCCAAGCCACACTTTCAATGAAAGCCAATGGCAACTCCCCTAGCACAAGCATCTCATTCGATGCTTCTCTGAAAATAGGTTCAGGAACTTTTGCTTCTCTTATACCTCCTTTTGTATTGATCACCTTCTGTGTGTTACCTTCTCCAGCTACCCATGCAATGTATTGCTTGCAGATTTGCAGATTCTTCGTCAGGTTTGAAGTCCCTGACTTTGTATTACATGAAAAATTTTTCTGATAATAGTGGCAGGTACACATGTCACGTTTATTTGGAAATTTTGTGAAATGCTTCCATACAGGAGACCTTTCGGGGAGTGGCCTCTTTTTTGGCTGAGAAGTAGCTCCACTAGCTTCTGGTTTAGCTTTCCTTTTGCATGTACTCGACTTCGGCAACTGTACTTCATCATCTTCAGTTGATCCACCTTTTTCTTTGTTCAAACTATCTTGATTTAGAGATGGTGATGATGAATCCATCTGAAGACAACAAACATATGAACATAGCATATTAGTATTTGCATCATTAAACAAAGGCAAAACAGAAACAGAATATTAGTATTTGCATCATTAAACAAAACATGTGAACAACACATACTCAGCCACAAAAACAAGAGAAATAAGTGAATCTTAGTAATTCATTTCCAATTGAACAGAGATTATGATTTATTTGCATACTCATCCAAAACAACAAGAAAAACAGAACTCACAAACTTGGACCAGAATTACTCTCATCTACTCCAGCAAACAAAGTTAAAAGGAACGATCTCATCACAAAAAAGGTTTAACTTTAATTGAATCAAATCCTTGTAGCTGTTCTTGAGCATCTCTCATCAATAACAATAAACAATTCGGACACACCATTAACCAACACAAATATCAAAAACCTAATCAAATCTGAATCAACATTTTACCAAATGTATCACCAGTTATGCAGCAAACTAGAGAGGACTATCAAATTCCAAAATCGAAACCCTCACCTAAAACTTCACCTAAGAAGAAGAAGAAGAAGAAGCATACCTGAGAACGATTTCTGGAAATCTCAGAAGGAGGAGAAGGATAGCCTTGGAAACTTTGAGGATCCATAATGATTTCTGGGTTTAGCTTCTAGTTAGGGATTTTAGGTTAAAGAATTTGGAGAAATCGTAATAGGGGAAGCTCAAAAGTTTTCGGTGACATATGTGTATGTGTATTACACTTCAGGTAGTTTGGATTTAGTTCGGGTTTCGGGTATTATCCAAACCCGAACCCGATCCCGAAATACCACCCATCCAAAACCCATTCGGGTATTAGCAAGTAACGGGTTCGGTCTTGGGTTCGGGTGTTTTGGTTCGGGTTCGGGTAAAATGCCCAGGGCTAAGACTAAACAAATAAACAAAATTATATTCATGAGTGTTAATTATCGGTGCAATTTAGACATAGACGAGACGTTCAAAACAATTCTTATGTTAGTTTTGGATATCACTTATGGGCTTTTATCTGACATTATCAAAGAATCTGAAACATCCTACAACAAAAATATTTTTTTTTGTAAGGAAACATCTACAAGATCGAATCAATGATTGGTCAGTAAAATTGTTGTCAAAAGAGGGAAAGGATGTCCTAATTAAATTGGTTGTGGTGGCTTTACCTACTTACGTGATGTCTTGTTTTCGTTTACCAAAAATCATCACATCAAAGTTAACGAGTGCAGTTGTTAACTTTTGGTGGAGCTCAAATCAGTAATCCAAGGTTATACACTGGAAATCATCGGATAAACTATGTCATAGTAAATCAGAGGGTGAATATGGTTTTCGACATATGAGGATTTTAACACGGTATTACTGGCTAAACAGTTGTGGCGATTGATTACGGTACCTGAATGTTTACTTTCATGGGTGTTTAAAGGGCGATATTATAGGAATGCAAATCATTTAAATATATTTCGATCTTATTCGCCATCCCACGGGTGGCATAATATTATCTCAACTCGACCTCTGGTTCAGAAAGGGCTTATTATACGAGTTGGCACCGGACGATCTCTTTCTGTGTGGAATGATCCATAGATACTAGCTCAATTCCTGAGGCCAACTTTAAGTAACAGTCCCAATTATGAGTCTACCTTAATGGTGAGCAATTTATTGGGTGAAAGAAATGCTTGGGATATGAATATGATTAAAACAATTATTGATCTAGACAATATTCCCTTAGTTAGTTGTTTACCTATTGGCTCTGTACAGAGACCGGATGTTCTAGGTTGGCATTTTACAAAAATTAGAAAGTACACGTGAAGTCAGGTTACTATGTCGAGCAACTAAGCCGATTATCGAAGGGGAACATAAAGGATATTTTGGAGCCAACAATAAAACCTCTCCAATCATATAGTTGGAAGGTAGCATGTCCCCCAAAATTAAAGCATTTCATATAGCAGATAGTTTCACGATGTCTATCAGTTAATGCTAACATGCAGAACCGTGGCCTAGGATGTGATCCAATTTGTTCGCGGTGTGGGGCTGAAGAGGAAACGACAAATCACGCTATTTTTGAATGTCATCTGGCCTTACATGTATGGGCTCTTTCAAATATCCCTACTGTACCAGGGATTTTCCTATCCCATTCGGTTTATATGAATTTAGACCATTTGTTCTAGCGAATACCAGCAGATTTATGTAGAACAAGTTACCCTTGGATTGTGGTATATTTAGAAAATATTAGACAATCTGTTAAGTCGTCTAATGGAGCTCGTTAAAGACCCTCCGTTAGTAACTAAAATGTCATTAAAAATCCGAACTTTTAAATTAAGGTCTTTTTAATCCCGAACTTTCATATTTAGGCCATTTTAACTTCGAATTTTCATATTTAGGTCATTCTAAGCCTAAAGTTTCATGTTTGTCATGGTTTAATGTTTGTGTTTGTTTGTATTTGTTAGGATAAGTGTGTTTATGTCTTTGTTTTGGTGTTTTGTGTCATGGGTATGTGTGTTTGTATATTTGTTTGATGTACATATGTCCTTTGTAATGAAAAGGGTGTTGAAACTATTGATCAAACCTACTACTTGAATAAAGTAGAAAGTGGAGAGACTTGACACATGCACAAAATTATGCCAAACCTTGCAAGACTGAAGAAAGGAGTGCAAGACTGTGCCAAACTTTGCAAACTGTGCTAGACTTTACAAGACTATGCCAGACTTTGCAAGACTGTGCTTAACTGAGCAAAACTATACTAGGCTTTGGAAAATTGTGTCAGACTGAGCAAGACTGTGCCAGACTGAGCAAGACTGTGCCAGACCTTGTCTATCCGAGAGTAATAAAACAAAATGGAACCATTCAACAAGAAAAAACTCTAAACATTATTCGAGAGTAACCATTAAAACCCATTCAAAACAACAAAACCATGATGAGTACATTTTTGTTTTTTTAAACCGAGGCATAACACATGAGTAACCTAGGTAGAAAATTAAACCACGATGCAAGTCCTCGAAGTCCTACAGTTTCTTACTGTCTTTGGCCTTGTGATCCTTGAGATCTTTGTCTTTGTGATTGAGATACTTGCTGAGCATGTGATCCTTGACTTTGCCCTTGAGATCTAGCTCAGATTGTGATCTTAGAGATTGTGGTCGTGGTTCAAAAACTTCTGGTTCCTAAGTCAAAAATAAAAATGATATCCGAGTGCTTGTTGAGTCAATACCATCAGCCATATCCATTAATTTTTATAAAAAAAAAACTAACATACCTGATGTTTCCTTGGTCAACCTCTTGGTCTCTTTGGTAGATTCTCCATGAACGGATTTTTGCACCCTTGCTTGTTATATCTTTCTTCCTTGCAGTTAGAGCATGTCATGATTCTCTTCTCCCTTGACATTTTGATCTTATTTGAGGAAGAAGAATATTCATTTCTTCCTTGCAGTTGGAGCATGTCATGATTCTCTTCTCCTTTGACATCTTGGTCTTATTTGAGGAAGAAAAATATTCATTTCTTCCTTTCTTCCTTGCATAGTTACTAAGCCTTCCTAGATTGCCTATTCTCCATGGTGGTTACAAACACATGCAACTTACTCAATGTAGGCCACAATGACATTCCTTGAGCAGACTTTATACCATCCATGTATGTTTGTCTCCATATTCTTCTTGTGTAATACTCACTCACATAATCCTCAACCTTCTCTTTTCTACCTAGTATAACACTTGCAGCATGAACACAAGGGATTCCAACCATTTACCACTTTCTGTAACCACAAGTTATCTGCTTCATATCTAATGCAATGTTGTGCCCCATCTATCATCTTCTCAATCTCAGTGTGAGCTCTCTTTGTGAACCTAGTCTTCATCCTATCAACAATGAGATACCTCTTTGCATTTCTACCCATATATTATCTCCTTATATCTTCTAACAAATCCAACAAAGGTTTTCTCCTTGATTGTCTAATTGTTCTATTAAATGACTTACCAAGATTATTGAGATTGTCATTGTAACAAAATCCAATCCTAAAGAAAGCTCTAAACCATGTTTGTGGATTATTTTGTTGTAGGGTTTTATAAGCTTGAAGATTGTACCTCTTCAGTTCTTCCATATGGTCTGGAAACTCTCATGTGGTGTAGCTGCGTGATATCTTCCAAAACATGCGTTGTATTTACTGATCATGGCTATTTCTCTTCCAATTTCCAATATGTGTCTTGCACACTGTCGATGCTCAGCATCTGGAAGGATATGATGGAAAACATTGATTTAACCCTGCAAAAGATGCATAAGAATATATTAGAAAGTTGCAACAGAACCATAATAATGTTAAAGGCACAATAGTAAACTTTTGTTTGTCTGAAATGATAGCCACATTTCTCCCATCATCAATTCCCAAACTCACAACAAGTCGTCTAACAAACCAATCCCAGTTACTATCATTTTCTATCTTTACAACAGCCCTTACTATAGGAACTATCCTATTATCTCCATTTCTTCCAACTGCATCTAGAAGATGACCATTTATATCCCATTTCAGAAATGCTTCATCTAATCCTATGATGGGTCTACATGTTTGTTTCTACAATTCCTTTTGTGAATTAAAACACACCTATAGACGACTAAACCTTTGTTTGCTTTAAATGATAGGCCCTAGGATTGTCTCGATATCAAATTCAGAGTCAAGATTCTGCTTGAATATCTCGCCTTGATAATCCTAAATCCGTGCAAAATGAGATTTGTGGCTTGCTTTCCTAGCTCTCATAACTTTTTTCTTTGCCTTAGCACACTGGTACTCTCTCTTAGGGGGTGTTATTGGATGTGAACTTTAAAAGAATTTTGATAACTTAAAAATATATAGAAAGTAAATAAATTAAAGATTTCAAATGATTATTAGAGAGTTTTATATAATCTTCTTGATTAGCTTTTTCAGAATCATAGAATATAATAATTTTCCATAATCTCTTTGAGAATACATTGTCAAAGTACAATACTTTGAATGATTAGATTTTGTGAAGGAAATATGTAGAATTCATGAACAATGACATAATATTTTAATTCAATGACAAAATGAGATTTTTCATATAGGTTGAATAACATAAGACTTTTATTGACTTTACAAATCCATGAATTCAATAACTCTAGATTAAATTTGTATATGTAAAATTCTAATAATCACAAAATACGTAAATTTTTCTCTCTACAACTCGATGACGGCAAAATTAGGGTTCTAAAAAGATTGGTCGTTGGCTGCTTATGAGCTTTAGTTTATGTAGCTGGTCCGACGAGGTTGGGTCATGTGGTTTAAGGATGAGATTTACTGAAAGGATTTTGGTGGGATGTTGTTTTGATGGAGCGATCTGTAATGGATTTGCAGAGGATGATTATGGAATGTTGGGTCTCAATTATGGGTGAGCTTTGGGGATCTGGTTCGAAGATCTTGGCCTTTTTGGATTTTTACGGTTTGGAGTTTGATGATAATTTTCTCTGATTTGTCAAGTAAAAAAATTAAAATTCGGAGATATCTTATCTGCATATAGGGATCAACTCAGATTAAGGACACATATTCAGAGATTGAATATCAGTTTTTTGGACAAAGAAAGATATTCGTTTTTGTTCTCTATGCAATTACGGACTGGATTTGGGTGGTCCCCTCTGATTTGTCATGTAAGGAAATCGGGATTCAGAAGTATCTTCTCTGCATATGGAGATCTAATCAGGTTAATTACATATATTTGGGGATTAAATTTTGGGTTTGTGGACAAAGGAAGAGGATTGAGCTTGATCTCTTCGCAATCATGGTCTGGATTTGGGAGAATTTTCTTGATTTGTTTGGAAAGGAAATCGGAAATCGGAGGTATCTCCTTTGTAGTCTAGGAACAAATAGAGTAAAGCAAGATTGTATGGGAATTGAATATTAGGTTTTTGGCCAAAGAATGGGATTCGGGATTAATTTCTTCGTAATTAAGTTTGGTGATAATATCTATCAATCATGGACTGGAAATATTGAGCTAAAAGAATCAATATCTTTTGATAACGTGGATTAGGATCAATCAGGGATCACAAATGATTTGAGAATACATATACGTAGGTTGTCTGAGAACAAATAGAGTAAAGCAAGATTGTCTGGGAATTGAATATTAGTTTTTTGGCCAAAGAATGGGATTCATGATTAATTTCTTCGTAATTAAGTTTGGTGATAATATCTATCAATCATAGACTAGAAATATTGAGCGAAAAGAATCAGTATCTTTTGATTACGTGGATTAGGATCAATCAGGGATCACAAATAATTTGAGAATACAGATACGTAGGTTGAGTAGTGGGTATAAAAGGGAGGATGTCACCGAGACTACTCATCACTCACAAACAATCAGCTCGTCTCCTCTAATCTATTCTGCTCTCCGTTTGGTTTCTGAGTTTTGGGCGAGTGGTTGCTACAGTTCTCAATGATGGGCAAGAGTGGTGCTTCTGTTTCAAAGACAGAAGGTGTTCCTTTGATGAGAATCAAGATCCCCCATTTCGATAACTCGACGCTAATTACGGGTTATGCTCGGACGGTCGTCGGTCGGTGTATGAACCCGAGGGTTCAAAATATGAATTCTCTGCTGTACATACTTCTCCGAATCTGGAAAATAGAGGGTCGAGTGGTTGGAGCGGAACTCGGATTGGAGAAATTCCAGTTTGATTTTGACAAAGAGGAGGATCTTGTCGAAGTGATGAAATGGAGCCGTTCCATTTTGATCAATGGATGATTTCTATGGTGCGCTGGACACCAGTGGTCGATCCAGCCTATCCATCATCCATAACGTTTTGGATTCGAATTTGTGACGTGCCAATTCAGTATTGGGCAGAACCAACATTTCGCTCCGTGGGAGAAGTTGTGGGCTTTGTGGAGGCAGTGGATATAAATCGAGGAAGGGTTCGTGTGGTATTGGATAGAATCAAGCCGCTGGTGGTTAAGATGGAGATCGAGTTTAGCAAAGGGGATGTAACTCTGGTGAATTTATGGTATAAAAGGTTGCATGGGTTTTGCAAGATCTGTTACAGTTTATGTCACGATGAGGAGCATTGTAAAGGCATAGGAGGTGTTCTAAGTGATGACAGGTTAGCCTACACAGGTGACACTTCTAAGCCTAGGGACCATATGAGATACAGAAGTGAGGTCACAAGGGAACGCCAAGGAATGAGGGAGGATAAGGGCCACCACTTAGGGGGAGGGAGTAACAAAGAGAAGATCTTGGGTGCGGAAGATGCTGGAAACCGGTCCGAAAAAGGATATGGTGTGGGGATAAGTTAGAATAAGCAACGATTTCATGGTGGAGGTTCGTCTCGCAATGGAAGGGCAAGAAGCCATGCCCAGGTGAATGATCATCGGGGTACACAGGTGAAAATAAGAGATGTGTTGGAAAATCAACCGAATATTATCAAAGGCGGTGCGGATCAGGTGACAAAGCAACCAACCGGATATGGATATGGACAGGATAGAGATTCAGGATGAACAAATGTCGAATGGGGTGGATATGGGGATGGAGCTGGGTACGGGTAACTCTATCCAAAAGATTTTTGATGATGTGATTGCGGTATTCAAGGAGATTCGAGTTGCTGGTTTGGAGGAGGAGGATACCAGGTTTAACTCCGGAAACGGTGATCGAGTATATCAGCCTGCAGTGGGGAGTTCTAAGCAAGGCGAGAGGATTTTGGGGGAAAACGAGGATGAAGAGGGGTATGAACTAGGAGAGATCACGGCGTCAGCTGCATTGGAGGAGGTTCGTGTGATCAGCGATGGTGTCACGGACACAAGTGGGCTTGTATTAGCTGCGGGGGAGGACGATGCGAAGGAAATTGTGGGGGTTATGGATAAGGTCGTGGAAAGGAAGCTCAAAGGAGTCACTGTATTGAAGGGAGTGAACTCTCAAAAGAGAAATCTTCAACTCTTATCAACACCATCCAAGCGTCTTACTCAGAAAACAGGGTCTGAATTAGAGACCTACCCGAGGAACCAGGAAATGGAGAAGGGCAAACCAGGAGGGGGAAACATCCAAAACTATCGGATAATTATATGCGGATTTTGATTTAGAATTGTCAAGGATTAGGGAATGAGGCGACGATCGAGTATCTATGGGATCTGTGGAAACATCATCGGCCAGAATTTTTATTTCTTTCAGAAACTAAGCAACGTTTACCATTTATTGAAAAATTTCAGTCTCGTTTTGGTTATGATAATTTGTTTATGGTTGAACGTATTGGTTGTAGTGGTGGTTTAACACTTTTTTACAATAATACTTCTCAAGTTACGGTTTTGTTTGCACACAACCGGTTAACCGATATAGAAACAAATTTTAAAGAAAATACCATTCATTTAACTTTTGTCTATGGTGAACCGGATGCTAGCAAGCAGGATCACTTGTGGGAGCGGTTAACGCGGATTGGAATAGATCGTAATACCCCATGGTTTCTGATTGGGGATTTTAATGAGCTAACGGGAATCATGAAAAAAGAGGAGGCGAACTGAGACATGCTTCTTCTTTTATATCTTGTAATACAATGTTACAAAATTTTGGGTTATAAGATTTTCCATTCCTAGTGACTGTTTATCTTGGCGAGGGTGGAGGGACAAGAAACCGATACGGTGTCGGCTAGATTGGGCTATTGCGAATGAGGACTAACATGAAGTATTTTGTAAATCTTCGTTGAGTATTTACCCATGGTAGCATCAGACCAGAAACCTATAGGAGCGTCGATAGAGGATAAACTCGCAAAGAGAAAAAAGAATTTCAAGTTTGATAAAAGATGGATTGGAAAAGAGGGTTTAATGGAATCTATAAATAGATGTTGGGAATTTAAAGGTAGTGTGGAGCCTGGACATTTTGTGGAAAAACTAACGAATTGTCGGCACACAAATTGGAGCTGGAGAAAGGGACTGATCCTTTATTGAAGGGAAACAATCGAGGATCTAAAGAGTGCGATAGAATAAGCACAAAACGATGAATTCAGGACATCTGAGGAGATTTCGGCTTTAACGTCCTGTTTAAAGGAGGCTTACATGGATGAGGAACTATATTGGCACCAAAAGAGTCGAAACATGTGGTTAAACGAGGGAGACCACTATTAAAAAAAGTTTCATGCCCAAACCAAACAATGACGAGCAGGGAGTACAATTGTCGATCTTTATGATAGGGACGGGACGTGGGCAACAGAGGAAAGGATATTCAAAGGGTTACGGTTTCCTATTTTGATGATATTTTTAATTCCTCAAACCCCCGACACATTGAGGATGTTTTGAAGGAAGTAAAATGTGCGGTGTCCGATCAAGTAAATGATGAATTAACAGCGCCGACTACAGAGAGTGAGGTTCAAGGGGTCTATTTATGATGCACCCGGAGAAGGCCCCTGGTCTGGATGGTATGACAGCTCTCTTCTCTCAGAAAGCTTGGAATACCATTAAACCAGACCTTCTGCATTTGGTAACCTCCTTCTTTGAGAATGGGTTTTTTGATACTAGGTTGAATTTGACTCACATTTGTCTTATTCCTAAATTAGAACGACCAACCATGATGAAAGAGTTGAGGCCAATTAGCCTCTGCAATGTGAGTAATAAATTCTATCCAAGGTTTTGTGTCAAAGGCTGAAAAAAGTTCCCCCGCACCTCATATCTGAAAGACAATCGGTTTTTGTCAAGGAAAGATTAATTTCGGATAATATCATGATCGCTCAGGAGATGTTTCATGGACTAAGGACGAATCCTGCATGCAAATGAAATTTTTTCGCCATTAAAACTGACATGAGCAAACCTTATGATCGGATGAATTGTCATTTCTTCAAAGTTTACTAAAGAAAATGGGCTTCTCTTAACGTTGGGTTACTTGGACGATGTGGTGCATTACGTCTGTGAGATATAGGATCTTAATTAATGGACAACCAAAAGGGTTGATAGCACCTGAACGAGGGTTAAGGCAAGGAGTCCCTCTGTCCCCTTACTTATTTATTCTTTGCACGGAAACTTTGATTACGAATATTCACAAAGCAGAGATGGATAAAGAAATTACTGGGATTCAAGTGACAAAAGCAAGTCCACCGATATCACATCTGTTTTTTGCAGATAACAGTCTATTCTTCTGTAAAGCGACTATAGAGGAATGCGAAGCGGTTTTACGGATTTTAAACAAGTATGGAGAAGCATCGGGCCAGATCATTAATTTCTCCAAATCCTCGGTTAAAGTGGGGCACACGGTCGGCGACTCCTTGAAGGCCGAGCTGATGACGGTGTTGGATATTGCTAATACTAGGGGAATGGGGTCATATATGGGGTTACCGTAAAGTTTAAGTGGACCAAAGACTAAGATTTTCTCCTTGGTCCAGGAGCGTTTATAGAACCGCATCAATGGTTGGTCGGCAAAACTATTGTCTAAACGCGGTAAAGAAGTGATGATTAAATCGGTGGCTACTGCATTGCCTACATATGTAATGTCATGTTTTTCGTCTACCAAAAACAGTAACATCCAACTTAACTAGTGCAATTTCAAACTTCTGGTGGGGATCATACAGACACTCAAAAAGGTTACATTGGAAATCATGGGAAAAACTCTGTCGGAGCAAGATAGACGGTGGGCTAGGTTTTCAGGATGTGAATGACTTTAACACAGCCCTCCTAGCAAAACAGTTATGGCGGTTAATCATGGTTCCAAATTGTTTATTCTCTAAAGTTTTCAAGGGACGGTACTTCAGGTAAACATCCCCCTTCGAACTTGTACGATCATACTCTCCGTCCTATGGTTGGAGAAGTATTATCTCAGCTCGTCCTCTGGTTAGTAAAGGGCTTATTAAACTAGTTGGCTCAGGAACTTCTATCTCTGTATGGAATGATCCCTGGGTTCAAGTTCAATTCCCGAGGCCAGCATTGCGTAAAGGGTCACCTAGTGATCCAAATCTCGTAGTATACAATTTACTGGATTTCCAAACAAATACATGGAAAATGAATATGTTATGGGCTTTCATTGCCCCGGAAGACATCCCCTTTATTTGTGCCATACCAGTGGGCTCGGTTACTAGACCGCATACTTTAGATTGGTATTTTACAAAATCCGAGAAGATTCGATGAAATTCGGGTATTAGTTAGAACAGATAAGCGGATTCCAGGGTATTTCTGAAGATGGATTAGAGCCAAGTATTAGCCCCTTACAAGCGCTTAGCTGGAAACTGCAATGCCCACCAAAATTGAGACACTTTATTTGGTAGGTGCTCTCGGGTTGTGTCTCGGTAAATGCAAGTTAACGAAAACGGAGTGTAAAGTGTGATTCGGTCTGTGGGTAATGTGGGGCTCTTAGAAAACAATTAACCATTTTATTGTTGAATGCCCCCTGCCTTACAAACCTAACATACCAACGGTTCCTGAAGTTTTTCCCTCTTCATCTATTTATAGGAATATGGATCATCTCTTTTGGCGATTACCAAAGGACTGCTCAGGAGCTAGTTTTCTGTGGATAATGTGGTATATATAGAAGGCTCGAAATGAGAAAGTGTATGAAAAATTGGATAAGGACCCACAAATGGTTCTTGAGTTGGCAAAAACTAAAGCCCGAATATGGATATCAGCACAAGAGGAAATGGCACATGTTGTGGGGCCAACCAGTTTGGTTATGGAACAAAGTTCATCTCCAGTGGGGTATCGATGTTATGTCGATGGATCTTGGAAAGCTCCTAACAAGTTCGCAGGTATAGGGTGGTTTTGCACACGGTCTTCTGATGAGACTTCCACTGCAGAGGAGTTGCCAATGATGGGTGCTGCAAACTTTCGACGGAGTTTGTCTTCTCTACACACAGAGATCGAAGCACTTATATGGGCGATGAAGTGCATGATCGCAGCGTACAAGCAAGATGTGGCTTTTCTCACAGACTGTTCCGAATTGGTGAAGATGGTGTCTTCCCCAATAGAATGGCCGGCGTTCTCGATTTACGTGGATGAAATAGCAGGAGATAAGGAGAGGTTCTCGAATTTTTCTTTATTATTAATTCCTCGTTAAGCTAATGCAAATGCGGATAATATGGCACAAAAAGTTCGTGTTCTACCGCGATTTTTATCACTTGTAAACAATGTCCCTTTGGATTGGCTCAATTGAGTGAGCCTTTTAACTATTTTTGAAGACAAAAAAAAAAACAATAACTCTAGATTTATAAAGATTTTAGAGTACTTTTGACAAATATATAAACCAATAATAACAAAATTTAATAGAGTTTTGGAAAATATTAGTTGAATAATACTAGAATCTTAACAACATCTAAATCGTTATAACTCTCTCTAAATACACAAACCAATAACACCCCCTTAATCTTATCAGCCATGTCGAATTTTGTCAGTTTGGGATTTAGTCTGGTCGTCAGGGTGTACCCTCTTAAAAACTTTGCGTTAAGTCTGTAACCAAACGGTTTACTAAACCGGAAGTGTAGCTCCATATAAAGTATCATCTCGAGATGTAACCTCACCGAAAGTTTGAATCGATGTAAGACCTCATCTTGTTGACTTTTTGGTTGACCAAGCGCTCATGTGCAACTGACTAGGCGCCAACTGTGCAGCTAATGTGGAAAATAAAATCACGTTAATATTTTGTGTTATAAGGGACAAAACTTTAATTTAACTTAGTCAATCTATTTTCTTTTGTAACAAAACTAGAATTCATAATTCAAGTTAGTACCATATAATTTAATTTAATTATATAAATTATGAATATTAGTGTACACTACAAATAATAGCGAGTTTCCGACGGACAAATTAGTCGGAAACCCGTCAAAAAATGTGATTTCCGACGATTAAAAATTTGTCGTTTCAAAATCGTAGGAAATTCGTTTGACAAAATTTATGACCATTTTCCGGTAATTATTTTCCGATGAATATTTCAGACTATTTTCCGACGAATATCTCTAACCATTTTTTGACCATTCTCATATTTTCTGAAATTTTTTCGTCGAAATTTCCAACGAATTTTTGATTGATTTTGGATTTCCGACAATTTAGACGGATTTTGGATTATTGGAAATCCGGCGGGAATCGCTTTTTCGACGAGTTTCTTATGAATTTTACCGTTGGAAACTGGCTATTTTCTGACCATTCTTGTAGTTCCGAAAAAAAAATTCAGAAATTTCCATCGAAATTTAGAATTCTGATAATGTAGAACCGACGGTTTCCGATGTTCCAAAATCTGTCAGTTCAAATAGTCAGAAATCCAAAATCTGCTAGTTTTCGACGATCCAAAATCCGTTGATTCTAAATCCTCGGAAATCCAAAATCGTCGGAAATTTCCGACGGATTACCGGTGACAAAATTTCTGAAAAATTGGAGAATGGTCAGAAAATAGCCTGTTTCTGGCAGTAATATTCGTTGGAAACCTGTCAAAAAACTTGATTCCTGCCGGATTTCCGATGAAAAAAACCTATCGATTCTAATTTCGGAAATCTTCAATCCAACCGAAATTTGTTGGAAATTTCTGACGGATTTCTGACGACAAAATTTCTAGAAAGTTAGAGAATGGTCGTCGGAAAATAATTTGTAGAAAATAATCATAATTTTTGTCAACAATATTCTGACATGTTTTCTGGAAATTTTGTCGTTGGTAATCCGTTAAAAATTTCCAACGAATTTCTGATGATTTAGAACCGACGGATTTTTGATCATCGGAAATCGTATTTTCCGACGAGTTTCCGACGAATTTTACCGTTAGAATCTGGCTATTTTTCGTAATATCTATTTAATATTCATAATTTTTATAATTAAATTATATGGTATTAACTTTTTTGAGGTTTGAGATTATGAATTTTATTTTTGTTACAAAAAAATAGACTGACAAAGATATATTGAAGTTTTGTCTTTTATAACACAAATATTAACGTGTCCCAGTGTTTAATGTGCTTTCCCATCAAGTTTCCCATCAATGTTCGAGTCCTACTTCTCTACAAATTTTGGGGTTTTATTTGTCACGTCAGCTGCACAGTGGTACTTAGTCAGTTGCACAGTGTCGCATGGTCAATTAAAAAGTCAACAAAATGGGGTCTTACATCGTTTCAAACTTTGGTGGAGTTAGACATGACCAAAAACCAACCATAACCGTATTTCAGACTGTTTACAAACCGTAATCGAACCGTAACCATATAAAACAGTTAAAATCATAATCGCTAACTATAAAATAAATTAGTTACGGTTAAAATTTATATTAACCGTAACTGTTTATTAACCGTACGGGTTAACCGCATGGTTAAAAGTTTAGAAAATATAATTATAATTGTGTATAATGTAAGAAAATTTTTAGAAACAAGTACAAGATATCGCATACGAAAAAATCTACATCGAAAAAATGTTATTTTTCCAAATATAAATAAGTTGTAATGATATCTTAATTGAAATCACATATTTTTCAGAAAAGCAATACAATAATTTGGACAACTCGTAAGTAATCAAGCATTTTCATATTAAAATATTTATGATCCTATTTTCGTTATGTATTGGATGTTGATTTTATTTGTTTCGTTCCAATACCCAAATTTCAAAAACTTTCAACAATACTTGTCAATGAAATATTCATTGTCCACACAAAAATAATATAATTAAACAATTAACTTGATGCAGATGATAGGAAAAAAAAGATAATTATTTATCGAATTAGATCACATGAAAATTTTATGATCATGCAAATCTTAAAATATTTAAGCACTCAGATCTTCAGCATCTCCAATCTAGTTACTTCTATTGCATTGTTGGGATGAAATTCTTCTTCGTCGTAATACTGTTTGTTCAGATCGAATTTACGAGTGATGCTAGAAATTATCTTTTGATCGATTGAATATTTTCTGATTTGCTTTCTCTTTGTTATAGTACTTCGTTGGGATAAAACTCTTTTTCATCATAATATGGTTTGTTTAATTAAATGAAACTCATGATTATTTAACTAATTCACCATAAATATTAAAACAAGATAATTACATAAATTTTATATTATCAAATAAATATGATTTGATGTGTCATCGTTTAATTTTTATTGTGAAATTTAAGAAAACATATGGATTCGTCTCCAATATTATAGTATCTTTTTAACAAAAAAATTAATAATATCGTAATCATAATTAACCATAACAATAGTAATCGTAACCGTGATTAACCGTAACCGTTTTAACCGTATACATAGTTGTTAAGGTTATGGTTAAAGAAAATTGATAACCGTAACCGATAAATAATAAACCGTAACCGTGGTCATGCCTAGGTGGAGTTACAACTCGAGATGATACTTTATATAGGGTTACACTGCAACGTGGCCGCCTGGTCAACTAAAAAGTCAACAAGATGGGATCTTATATCGTTTCAAACTTTCGATGGAGTTACAACTCGAGATGATACTTTATATGGAATTACACATCCGATTTAATAAATCGGGTGGTTACAGACTTAACGCAAAGTTTTTAAGGGTCTACACCCCGACGATCTGATTCAGTCTCATCCTTTCCTCAAACAATAAAGCAATTGTAGACCGCTTCAACATCTTTGAATGCCCTGACCTGATACATATATGCTCATTGATATAGCCTCTTATCTAAGTTTTAGTTTCTTCTTCTCATAAGAACAATAAACCCTCCAAGGACACTTGACATCATTATCCACATAACAACACTTAGCACCAAGCCTATTAGATTGAGATCTGTACAAATTAATGTCATACCTTGTCTTCAGAGAGTACCTCAACACTGCAAGCTTGAAATCTTCTAGAGAATTGAAAGTTTTCTTCACCGCAAGCAAAACCTTTGGATCATCATTTTCTCCAACATTCCCTGATTGTCTCTCTTTGTGTCTTCGAGCTCGGCTTTGTCATCACATGAGAGAGAGTCCGAAAGCTTCTCTTCCTCCTAGATATCATCTATGTTTTCATCATCATCATCATTGCCTGCTTCATATCTAACAACATTTGTAAAGTCATCTTCTATATTGATGTTCCCATCTTCTTCAACCCCTAAACCGTTCACGTAGTCCTCATTGGCTATTACCAATTCTCTACCCTCTAATTCATCATCAATCGTACCACAATCTTCATCACCCGCTACTGCGCGTTCATCTTCCTCGTCAAGCTCAACTTCTGATTCAATTTCTTCCTCTTCAGCTCTAGTTTGATTTTGTTTTCCACGTCATGATGGAGTTCGAATTCTTTCTCCTGCAACTGACTCTGACTCGCTTACACGCCGAGATCGAATTACATTCCTGACATTTGGAGAAGAAATCAATTAGGGAATTAAGAAGATTTGGGGAAGAAATCAGAATTAGGGATTTTGTGTTTGAGAGAATTAGGGATTTCGTTTCAATTTGGGAATTTTGATCAGAATAAAGTGACGTCGTTTTAACATTTAACGGAAGGTCATTAATGGACTTTAAACTGTGTTTGATTGATTCGTTAAACATTTTAACGGAGTACCTAATATGGCCAAATCAACGGAAATTCATGCTTAAAGTCAACAAAAAGTTCATGATTGAAATGGTTTAAATATAAAGTCAGTATTAAAATGACTTGAATTTGATTTGATTTTGGTTTTTTATATTTTATTAGGAATGATTATTACAGTGAAATATAAAAGAAGTACGTGACCATTAACGTTCATAGTAAAATCTCGTTACAACAAACAAAGTGCAGAAGCTAAGGAGGATACTGTCTTTGCAACCAGATGTTACGTGAATCCGAGAAGCGTAATATATGTGCTGATGGGCCAAAAAGGTTCTTCAAATACCACAATCTACAACATTTGCCGGAGGATCATAAAAAGGTTCTTCCAATTTACAAAATTATGAATGGGCAATCAATATAATAAAACTTGTTAAGTCTTTCTATTGCTTGACATAAGCATTTATAGTATTTTCCATCCGACACATCATTTAAAATAAATAACCAATAAAAACATTTCAATTAATACACATCATACTTCATTTGCCATATCAACTTTTCTAATTTTCTAATTTTTTCAACAATGTAAAGAAGCAATTTTATTGAATATTTAATATTTGAAATAGCTGAATTCGAAGTTAATTTCACATTTTAAAAATAATAATCGAGTATATTTAACTAAAATAAGCCAACTAATTTTAATAGTTATATATAAACTCATATTAAGAGCTTATTAATATTATTTATATACATTTGAGATTTAATTGATGTTTTAAAATAATAATAGAGTGTATTAGATTTAATTAGCCGATTTTTTAATAGAATGTATCTAAAATTCAAACTAAGTCATATATAAATTAAAATATATATATATAATTTAAAATAATTAATATATAAGCTCATACAATATAGCTTATTAATATTATTTATCTAAATTTGAGATTTAATTAATGTTTTAAAAACAGGAATAGAGTGTAATGGATTTAACTAGTCGATTTTTTTAAATAGAGTGTATCTAAAATTCAAAATAAGTCTCATATAAATTAAAAATATATATCATATATATAAGTTTAACATTGAATCAATACAAATATTTGCAAATAATGATTATAAAAATATTATTTGTAAATATATGCAGCATAGAACCAATTTTTATCTTCTCTAGAGAATATGTTCTAGAACATAAATCTGTTTAAATCACACGAAAGTATTAGTTCGAGCTGAATTAGCAGATCAAACTCTTACAAGTAAATATTAAAGTTGGAAACTCTAGGACGTGAGATTGTTGGTGAGAATCAAGATTTGAAAAGATCGTAAACTTAAGAGGATACTCTTTGGAAACGGACCAAAGATGATGTTTAGAATAACAAATTTTTTTAGCAAAGATAAAAAAAACAACGAATCAAAGTGCACACCAGTTAGATTGTTATAATAAATATAAAGATTTTTTAATGACTCACAAAAGTTTCCAAGCTCAAGTAGGATCCAATATGTGAGTCGATTATATGAAAAATCCAAATTTTTTTAGAATTTTATTTCACAAAAGATTTAAGAATTTGACAATAAAAGATTATTAAAAAAGATTCAAATTTTTATGTTGGTAGAGTTGATGAGAGAGTTTAAGGTAAATTTGGAAATACCGTTCCCAGAGAAAATTGAGATACGATAAAAAGTCACAATACAAAAATAGAGAAATATAGTTATCTAGAGACTGAACTGACGATATTGTTGTAAGAAATACCAATGTTTTGAAGTTTTTTGCTCTTAAGAAAATATTATTTTGGTAACTTTTTGATAAATTTATTGTAAAAGAGAGTAGTGGAAATATGATTTCAGTAGTTTGGAAAGAAATTTTCATGTATGATTTCGATTAATCAAGAGAAAATATATTTAAGCTCAAGGGAAGAAGAAAAAAGAAGGTTGAGTTCAAAACGAATAAACTTGTAGAGAAATTGAAAATAGAGAGAGAAACAAGTGAGCTAAAATCATAGAAAATGATTTTAAAAGAGACAACTACCAGATAAATCAATTTTTAAGATGTTTTAATTATAAGAATAATAATTTGTACATTATTTTTTTTTATTTTTTATCTAAAACAAAAAAAAAAGTTTAAACAAAATATATTAAATAAATAAATATAAAACAAAGTCGCAGATATCTATCTAGTTTGTTTTAAAAGTCGTAGCTATCAGGATATTACATGAAAACATGGTCATTGGTTTTGAGTAACTTACTGCACATTGAAAATAGTCAAAATACTAAACGGTTAATCAATAAGCTTCATGGGCCTTATATCGTCACATATATTGGGCCTAGTTCTGGGCCTAGAATTCATCGCCAGGGACAAGTATAATTAATCTCTAAGGTTTCTTCTAAAATTGTTGGTGGTGTCCGTGTAGGCGTGTATATATTGTTCATGGATTCTGGGAATGACGGGGTTATTAGTCTCTCACGTTGATTTTTTTAGCTTCAAATCGTTAATTAAGATTTGTTTTTGAGAATGTCTCACGAAATGATAATTCTTCTAGTATTATATGGTTGCGGAGATCAATAAAATTCTATTGACGAATAAGAAAGCAAGTATAGTCATTACAAAAGTTACTAAATCATGGCAGAAACAACAACAACAACAATAACAAGGACAACATCAAACAACAGCATGAAGAATAAGAAACATTACAAACACGTGCTAACAAAGTGTAAGATAGAAAGATGGTAATGTGTTGTGTGGCAGTAGCTAGCTAAAGAGAGCTTAGCTTCTCATTTGGAAGGTGGTGGAGTGAAGAATGGGATGGTTGGAATGCTGGTAGGAAGATTGAATGGGAAGTTTGGGATAGAAACTGGGAAATTAGGGATATTGATTTGTGGGAAGTTTGGGATATTAATGGGTTGTGCTGGGTTAGTCAAAGAAGGCATCTGTGAGCTCGGTAGTGGTGGAAACGCCGTGGGCTGAGGAAGAGAAGAAGAAGGAGGGAATGGTGGGAACGTTGTTGTAACCGGTGGCGAAATCGCTGGTGTTGATTGAAGAAGATGGCGACTAGCTGAGAGACCAGTGAAAAAGCTTGTGAATGTCAGTGCAATGACAAGGGATGATAGCCAGTGAGACATTTTGGGGATTAAGGCTTTTGATGAGTTGTCACTAGCTAGAGAAAGGTTTATGATGGAGAGATTATGAAGGAGTTTGTATGTATTTATAGAGGAACTAGGGTTTGAGGTTTGATGAGAAGTAGGTTTGAAGAGGTTTATTGTTGTTGCAATAGCAGTTACTTGTTCCAAAACCACAAGTAAGATGGGTCACTTCTAAGTTCTAACTCGAAACAACCATGACACATGGGCACTTTAGATAACCCGGTTTAATGTTTTTGTATTATTATAGAATAAATAAAACTTCACAAACAAAAGAACTTCTAGAAAAAAGCGATAAAAATTTATTTTGTAAACAAAAATCTCTTAAAGAAAACTATTATAGTTGATATAAAAATTTTAAATTATCAATCCGATGTTTTTGGTTTGGCCTTTGATAATTGACATTTGCATACCGAAAACAATACGGTTTGTTTTGGTTTAATTTTGAAAATACAAGCTACAATGTCTTCTTCAATTTGCTGCCAATATCTTCTGAAGAGATTAGGTAAAAAGCAAAATGAATCAGTTTAATTGGATGGATGTTAATTTACAATTGAATATAATAACTTTCTTACAACTAATGTTTTGTTTGGTTAACCAACAAATACGACATCTAAATTAATTATGGGTTAAGAGCTTTTATTCTTGGGACAACCCTACATAGGAAATATAAAAGGGTTGTGACCGAATATCCGAAATATCAAATTATATAATCTCGTATATGTAATTTTGCAAATTAGACGTAAATCGGGTAATCGAAAAATGAAATAGCTAGGGAAAAAAAAATCACAACAAGAACATGTACATACATGTCCATTTTCGTGTCACCGCATAATCATAAATTGATAAATAACTCTTTAACCCTTTCATTATTTTCTTACAATCACTCTAATTCACGTCGAAGAGTATTAATTCTCTAATCGATAATAAAAAAGTTGAAGATGTCGATTATGTTAACACATAGTTACAATGTCAGAGACGTTTATGCCGTTCAATTTCTTACAAAACACGGAATTGGATTCCATTACTTCTCTAGTAACTCCGTTTCACATGTCCATCTAAAGGTGGTTCCTCTCTTTGGGTTGAAACTTTTTTGTTACCCACAAAAGTTTTATTTTAAGCCGCCAGATACCGTGAAGTCGCAACCTAAACTGGATCCGGCTAATGATTAGCCGATCCAAGAACTAAATAAAGTAGAAGAGAATTGTTTGGGGTTCAGTGACAATGAGTGCTGCTTCAGAAACTAAAGAGTTTTTGTTTTGCGTTAGTCTATACTGTACTCGAGTTGTCGTTAGATAATAAATCGGAATGAGTTAGATCGATATCTTTATGTATTTTTTTAATACTAGGTGATGACCCATACAAATGCACAAAATAATTGATTCGAAAGTTTATTTATAAATTAAAAGGTTAAGTTCTTGCACAGTAAAAGAAACTTAGAAATTTGTTCATACTCTTAAACCTCAAGTTTTTTATATAACACGTTAGTTTAACTTATTTCACATAAAATGGTATTATATATAAGAGAATTTGTTAAGTTACTTATTACATATATGATCAATGTGAGATGGAAAAATGTTTTAACAAAACCAAATCTTTAATTTTACTTGCATATCTCAAAATATTTAAAATTTAATATATTATGATTTTTAAATAACTGATTTTTTGATTAAAATCACTAAAATAGATTATCATAATAACACGTAAATAACAAAAAAAAATCGCAATGTTTTTTTAAATATATAGAAGATAGAGTAAGTTTACGATTTGGATTTTAACAAAAAATTTGTAAAATTTAAGTAATCTATTTTGTGTTTTATTCTTATGTTTTTTATTGCAGGAAATAATTTTTGTGGTTTAAATACATTAAATAATAGAAGAGGATTTTCGTTCGGTTTCAGTTTAAAGTAAATATTTTAGAAAATATTATACCAATGATTTTAGTTTTGTTTTCTGGTTAATTATGAAATTGAAAAAACTAACTAATATAGGCATCAATGCATTTTTAATTGAATATTAAATGTGTTTAATAATTAAATTTAGCCTAGAAAATAAGAGTGTTTGGCAAGAAGTATAGAGTTATAAAAATATATATATATATGAGAATAATTGTAAGCTTGCTATATCAGCAACAATGATTCTCTTTTAATAGATATAGAAATTTTGTTTCAAAAAGTAAAATTATAAACTAAAAGTAAGGCAAAAAAAAGAGACTAAAACTAATATATGAAATTTCATATAAATAAATAGATTAAGGAAAACTTATACTATACTATAATTCAGGTAGAATAATTAAACAAGGACAACATCAAACAACAGCATGACGTAATAGAAAACATTATAAACACGTGCTAACAAAGTGTGTAAGAACGAGAGATTGTAACGAGTTGTGTGGCATTCGGCTAAAGAGATTATAAAATTTAAATTTTTGTAAATTTTAAAAAATGGTAATGTAACTTTTGGGTACCAATTGGAATACAAAAACATTTAATGGTAAAAAGATAACTTCAATTTTTTTATTAAAATTGATTTGTATGTCTTTGTTTCAGTCACTTAATTATATTTCTTTTCTTTTCATAAACACTTAACTAGAATATTAATACTACTAGATTATGGACTCCGCGCTTTGCGCAAGATTTTAATTCAAGATTTTATCGATATACATTTTTTAATATAAATATAATCATTCGAATGTTAAAATATTTTAATATAGTCACATGCATTATCTTTCCAAAGTTTAATATATTTCAAACTCTTTTTCGTTACAATTTATTAGTACAACTATATTTGGATTGAATCTGAGTTATTGAAGTTAAAGTTCCCGAAGTAACAAACTTATTTTTCTTCTTATCGCGCAATAGTGGAGGTCGTCCTTTCTCTCCTACCCTTTATCGCCTTTCGCATATTTCATATCTCCCTTTTTGCTCTGTTACATTTTGGAATCAGCTACCAAGACAGTGTTCTCGACTACCTTTCTCTCTACACTGTCTTCCTTCTCAATGATTTCTCTTTTTTCTCAATGATTTCTCTTTCTTCCTTGGATTTAGGACCGCAAATTTAAATGCAGAGCCGGTTGGCTTCGTACTGTTTTGTATTACAGATTTTCGTGTCGGATTTTTTTCAATTTTGCAGCGAAACCTTTGACCAATGCACTGCTTGATCTACGTTTTGCTCCACCATACTATTTTGAATCGTCTATTTGATCAGATTTGTTTTCTCCTGCTCCACAACATGCCTTGTTCTGATAGGCATTCTCAAATATTATTATTACATAGTTTTCATTATTCGATTAGATTATTTTATTTTTATTTGTGATGTTTAGGATAGTTTTTTTGTTTTATATTAAACCACCTTCATTTTTTCAATCTTTGTTGATTTCTAAACACTAATTAATATTTAATTTTTCCTTCTTAGGCATTCATTGTTTTAAAAAAATCACCATTTTCAATTTAGAAAACATTAAATAATATAGATTAGATATTTTTCTTCATTAAATATTTATATTATCTTATAGTTATAAATAATAATATATATTGAATTCTTTTTATTTTTAATTCGGATCATAAATTGATACGTTAACATTAACAAATATATTCTCAAAAATTTAAATGTGTATTTTTCTTTAGAACTTAATTATTTTTTTTATTTTGAGTAAAACTTTTTAGATTTCGTTCTTATATATTTTTTTAAATCTATAATTTTCTTTATTCTTTAAGAAGATTATGATAACCTCAAATATATGGTAAGTTTCTTTTTCTAAAAAAATTTACACATTATATATTAATAAATAATTATCTCATTTTATATTTATCCAATCTGTATTCACATTTTATATATTTCTGTGTTGTATTTTTATCATTTCGTTTTTGAATATTTAAGTTATTTTTTGTCAACTTTTAATATTCCTGTTATTTTTTGTAAATTATTTTTTTCTTAAAATTAAAAATAATAATATAAACTATAAGTTAATTTTAGTTTTAATGGTTTAGTTTTAATAAATAAGATGTGTGGATCCCACATAAAAATTAAAGAGTGATGATGTGACTATTTTTCATTGGTTGGGTGGATAGCTCTAAATGCTGATGTGGACAGCTTAGATGGAGAGAAAAGAAGTTTGTTACATATATATAGATTACATTGTAAGTATTTAACCTATTTTTATAGATTAAACTAATATATTTCATTTAGAAAATAAAAATGTAAATCGGAATACAAAAACATATCACACTCTACAATGGAAAAAGATACTTAAAATTTTTTATTACGAACTTTTATTAAAATTGACTAGCCACAAACCTCATTCTTTATTTATAAAAATTATTTATCATTTTTGTTACTTGATTGATTACAAAGAAGTGGTACACATACGATAAACTGCTTAATGCAATTGCAAAAGTTATAAAATCACATCCTTTAAAAGGTTTGAACTTAATCTTTTATAATCACAAATGTTTAAAAAATAAAAATGCTAAATTTTTTGCTAACAAAATAATATATAGTTCCATTTGTAGATGACATTATTTTCTAAAAAATACCTCTTTCAAATGCACTTAGAGATTTTTAGATGGCTTAATAGATATGTTAACCACGACAGAACATCCAACAAAAAATAACGCAATTTTTATATGCATCTATAAAAATATCATGCTATTCGCTCCACTCATTGGTGAATAGCGTTAACTTTATATTTTTTTTTGAGATGTCAATTTTGTGTTGCAAACAAATGTTCTCTATAAAATTATTTGGCTTTAATTTTCCGGTTCTCTAAATCTTTTTACGTTAACATTTTTTTTCAATTAGTAAATGCTCAAGTGTGTCTATTTCCTTCTTTTGAGCCATAGTACAATATTACATTTGTATTTTAGATAAGTTATATATATGAGTGTTTTAATGTGCAACCTATAAATTATTGTTTTTACTTTTAGTGCTGAATTTTGAGATTGCTTATCAACAATTAATTTAATATTTTTTAAATATTTTGAAAAACTCAAGTGTGATATTTTTGAATGTGTTTTTCTCCCAAACTTCATCTATTGTATGTAGAAAGAAATTAAAGTTTATATACATTTTCCTCATTTTTAATTAAATTTCTTATATAATTTAGCGGTTAAATATTTTCTCTCTCTTGGTTACTTAGTGAATTTAGTGAATTCACTAATTACTATTAAACTTACTAATCTTTAGTATGGTCCTGCAAAATAAGGAAAATGATAAAGTGGATACTTTAGGAAGAGAGAAAAGAGGTTTATTATATATATAAATTTGAATAATTTTAATTGAGTTATTAATAGATTTTTTATACAAGGAAAAAAATAAAGAAAGATAGTCTAAAAAGACTTTGTTGAACTTGCTCAATCAAAAATCTTTGAGTTGATGCTATATTCCACCATGAACTTTGGCCATTAAGACGTTTCCACCATGAACTTTTCGGCTTTCTGAAATATAAAAAACTTTAAACTTTGTATTTCACCATCAACTTTCTAAACCCTTTACATTCAATATATATATATAATTGATTGGATGGTTCAAGTGCACTAAACTGGGTTAACTGGATTAATCATTAAACGTGTTTAAGAAATTGCGTTTTGGTTTTAGTACCCTGATTTTTAACCCAATTACAATCAAACAACGCAAACTCGATTTGGGCCTTAGGTGTTGAGTTATAAAATCGATAGATTGCGTGTAAAGAAAGCAACACAACGGTTTGATAACCGAGTTCACGGTCTCTAACCGCTACGTCTCAGGGGAAGACTCTTGCTCCCAAGTTTCACTATATGAAAGAGGTTACACACACAAGCCTAACTTGTGATGTTGTGCTTTGTTTACAGGTACACTTACAAAAAGAACGACAAGATCAAAGCCCCACAACAAAGAAGAAGAGAAAAGCCTTAGAAACTCTCGTCTTTCTTTTTGCTCTAGAACTCTCTTTTTTTTTTGCTGTCTTTTCTCACCTACCTCTGTAATTCCTCTCTTGTAAAAATATATAAGTATACCATGTAGGCCAAAACACCTTGATTTCTTCTTGTTTGTTGATTCTCGTCTGGCCCATTAAGGGCCCAAACCTTGTGATTGTCAAACCCAATTACCATCTCCACCTTTTGACAAACACTCTTCTTCGACGATATCGACAAACAAACCTCTCGTCTTCCTCCTTTGTGAAGCTAATCACCACGAGATCACCACCTTTCTCGGCAATCTACTTCGGTGATCTTCTCTTCCTCTGCCGGTTATCACCTCAGCTTCCTATGTTTGGGTTTCATCTCTCTCCCGACATGGAGAAGAGTTGCTCCTCATTTGATGGCATAAATAATAGTACCAGATGTTGTTTCTACCACCACTACAACGTGATCTCCGACGACTGATTCCGGCGCAAGCCACCACGATCTTCGCCAATTTCTTGGCGGATCCACATTTGGTGCTTACGAGACAACATTTTGTCTCTCTCTCCTCAACACCTCTCGATCTGAGAACTTTTATCACATGTTAGGTAAGGTATCTTCTATTCTCTCCCTTTCACATGTTGTAGCACACACAGAGATTAGATCCTTTCATCTTACAAGTCTGCCGAACACCAGACTTCTGATGACAAGCCTGACATATACCCATTGATATGCTCAAAATAATACCCTAAGGATACTAAAGCAGTGGCTGCAATATAGTAGGAGTCGAACCACAAAGACTCAGAGAATCACACAATAGATTTCAAGAATAAAATTACGCTAAGCCAAATCAATCAAGCGAGAATATAAATATGCAGAATTAAAAATGTAAAATCAATGGAGAGGATATAGGCCTAGGGTATTTCTCAGGAAATCAAGGAATGCAGACAAATCAATCAACAGGGTTCAGGTTAAGCACTGTTCTCGAACTCAAATCACTAAGATATAATTAACCAACTTTCGTTGCGAAAACTATCTAAGTCTAAATCCTAGAATTCCAAATTTCTTTGCAAATCCTAAAGATCTAAACCAGCTTTAATGTCCAAGTTTGATATGTTCACAAAATAATTAAACCAAATTTCTTTGCAGATAATTATTTTGTCTTTGCAGATAATTATTTTGCTCACCCTAGGTTCTGTCAGGTTATCAATCTCACTTTCGTGACTAATCAACAATCCTAAAATCTAGATTCAGATTCGTCAACCTAGAACTAGCCTTGAGGACAACCTATGGTGAAGAATTCAATTGATTGTGAACCCTAACAGATTAATCTATCTAACAAACCATGAAATCCTTTATGAGAAAACCCTAACCTAAAAGAGATCTACTCAGACATGCAGAATAAAGCAAACAACATGATTGATCCACCGTTAGAATGGCCTCAAACCACTTCCAAATGAAAGCTAAATCCATAGATCTATCTTGTATCCAAATTTGAGCTCAATCCAACGGTGGCGGAAATTCTTCAACGAATGCCAAAAGTCTACAGAATGCCCAATATCTCAATTATGCTCCAAACGTTGCCAAAAACCTGAAAAGACTCAAAAAGACTACAAAAACACTAGAAGGAATCTGAAATCAAGACATATATCATGGCTAAAAACGGGTAAAAACCATGATATATCAACTCCCCCAGACTTAGCCTTTGCTTGCCCTCAAGCAACAGAAAGCTAAACTAAGAGAAAGAGGTTTGAAAACACGGAGACTCACCTCTTCTTGAAACATCGCAATGGACTCTTCTTCCTAATGTCTTCTCATCACTTCACCAGGTCCAGATCTAACCACCATGTACTTTCTCCGTAGACTTTCGCAGCTTTCCAGAACCCACACATAGTATCACAGCTTCATCCATAAAAACTATCATCGCCTGTTTCATCGCTGTAATCAATATCCAAGAACTTCCAGATTCTTTTCCGCAAACAATAATCATGACAAAAGAAATACCTGAAATTTTCACTCTTTTTTGGTATTTGTTCTTTCCCCCTGACTTATTTTTGATCATGTTCTTTCTCTTTTTTTTTTCTTTTTAGCTCTGCATATACACATTAAGGTCTGAGACGCGAAGTATTGATGGTGTTTGCCACCGAATCCCCGGTTCTTTCCTCTCTGTGTATCAAAGGTGTAGGCGAATAGTTGTATCACGGGAAATTTTCCTAACCTCGCTTCCAACCTTTGTGTTGATCATTCCTTCACAAGTAGAATAATGGGATCACTGGAAAATTTTCCTAGCCCTCTACTTCAGAAGAAAATCATCTCATCTTTTATGCTCTTTTGTAATAACTTATAACAAGGGAGAGAAATACCATTCACTTTAAACACATGGGTTCCTTTTGTTAGAATATGAGTGAGGAATCAAGTTCTAGAAAACACTAACCACATCGATGAAGTGCAAACTTAGGCTCGGGTTTTGATGGAAATCCACTGGAAAACATGGGTGTGCTTTCTAGTCAACTGGTCAGCCTTTGGATTTTTCATTAGTCAATCTGAAAAACTGGTTCTGTAACAATGGACACATCAAAAGCAAAGTCAAGACAAGTAATATTCAAAAAACAAGATCATAATCTCCAGGACAATTTTGACACAATAAAACAATTGTGACACAAAAAAAACGGACCGACTTTAAGAAAAAACAAACACGTTGTCAGCAAACTACCTCCCCCAGACTTAACAACACTGTCCCCAGTGTGTATCTACTCTAGAGTTGGTAAAAAGGAATCAGAAGAACCAAGTGGAAGAATGAAGAAGCAAAAGAGATACTATGTGCGCTGGGTATTCGACCGGAACCATTCCAGTTGTCGATCGATTACTCGGGATCATGAGTTAATGCATTATCGTCTGTTTTGTCCTGCGAGTGTCGATCGATACTACTGTGGTATCGATCGACTGCTGGTCATCTGAACCTGCTTCACGCACGTGAAGATCACCCAAAACACAAGAACGCAAAAGAAAGCTAGTATAAATAGAAAAGACTTACCAGTGGGTTGCCTCCCACTTAAGCGCAGTTGTTTAAGGTCATTAGCTTGACTGTGGCGGGACTCAAGTGTCGCGGTGGCTCGTCAGAAAGATGTGGTTTGAGAACTTTATCCCAGGCAAGTCTTACAACCGGACATCACCAGCTTCAGAGTTCTGCTCAACATTCCTCTCGACAACATCTTTCCCTTTCTCCTTCAGCTCTGAAGTAAGGAGTTACTCTAACCTTAGAGAATGGTTCTCGAGGTTCCTTTGCATTTCACCCTATACTCGACCGAATTGCCGGCTACACTCTGAGGGTGAGAGTGACATATTTAGCGCCCTCGCTTCTTTGTTCTGCACTTTCTCTGTTGCCCTGGCCGTTTTGATATCCTTCTTGGTGATAGAAGGACCATCAAACACATCCCGTGACAGTTGGCTTGTCATGAATGTCTGTCCAAAGGATCACTCACTAATGTCTCTCCTGTGACAACAGTGAAGCATGAGACATGTGTGAGGGCTTCTACCAGGAGGGATGGCTGTGTAGTAGACCTCTTTGTCAATGTAGGAGAACGAGATTTGCCTACTGGTGTGTCCATAATTAGCACCGGTGTACCATAAATGGCCTCCCAAGAATCAGAGGCGCTACTAGATCGTGTAACTCATCTCCACAACCTGAAAGTCAGTAGGAAGCAGACAATCTCCTACTTTGACGAGCAAATCCGGATTCTGTACCATATGGGAGCGAGGTGGAGGAGTTTTGCGAATGTAAGAGACGTCTCAGGGGATCGAATATCAGCACCCAATTCGCTCAGCAACTTGCCCTGGACATTACATTTAACGCTAGACCCTGAATCAACACAGAGATTTCCCCAAAATTCAACTCCAGAGATGGAGCATGGAACAGAAAATTTCCCTGAGGGTCTGCCTCTTTTAGTCAGCTGCTCTTCAGCAGTGGAGTGCTTCTGGCCTTGATGAAGAGTGCCTTAAACCTCTTCTGCAGTCTCTCTGCAATCTCGGAAGTGACTGAGCAAAGTGGCGGTATTCCAAAGCTTCCTCAAAGGACAGTGCATGTGGAAATCCTCCTTACCAATCTTCTCGAAACCAAGCAACTTCTCTGTAGTAATAGGGTCTCTCAGGTGTCTAGGTACTACTAGATGGTATGGCACCTTGGGTTTGTAGACACGTTTCCTCAACACTCCTTGTTGTTCTGTCACAGCCTTCTGGCTCAGTGTGAGAGAGGGGTGTCCGATCGATACTAGGTTGAGTATCGATCGATGCTCTTTGGTTCATGCATCGGCTCTGCAGATCGGTGTCTGATCGACACTGAGAGTGTGTCGGTCGATGCATGACATCGCAGGTGCAAAATCACCTATGAGGGTGATTTGCATTGACGTGCGCTTGAACCGTCTTTCCCTTGACAGTTTGCTGAGACCTGAGTGATTTGAGCTTCCAGCATCTTCCCGTGAGTGGTTGAGTGCCTCAATTTTCCTACTCAGATCTGCTGTACATAGCGTCCATCCTCCGTTGAAACTCCTACTGTCATCTTCTGTTCGTCCCTCGAGAATCTGTTCTAGCATGGCTTCCATCTTACTGTCTGAGGATTTGGGCGGCGGGGTCTGGTAAGAGGAGTTCCCGTTAGGTGCGATTGTAGTCACCATAAACCAGCTAGTACTTTGTTTCCTGCTGGTATTGAAATCTCGCGCCTCTGAAAACCAGCACCACCAACGTAGTTAACCCCTCTGACCTCCATGCTCATCAGCAGTGTGGGCAGCTTTCTGTTGGCTTACCCATTAAGAAATTGTGCACCGAATCCAGCTTCGCATGCACCTCAGCAATCTGCACTTCGAGAATGTTCTCGTTCTGCGTCTTCTGCTCTAAATCGGTCATTCTTGGTGCTATTGCTACGACGCCAAGTTCTCAATCAGCTCATAAGCATCCTCGCGGATATCTCGATGAAATTCCCGTTGCTTGCAGCATCTAGGGCCATCTGATACCTCCAGTCAATCCCTCTGAAGAAGATACCCAGCAACTGAACCTTGAGTGAACCCATGAGTGCGGACAGTCTCTCTGATACGACCTGAATCTAATCCAAGCGGCTTTTGAAAGCTCTGTTGCTCCCTGAGTGAATTGGGAGATCTTGTTCCTCAGCTCCTCGGATCTCGCATCATCATAGAAATTGTTCAGGAATGCGCTCTTGGTCTCCTCCCAGGTGGTAAGCGAACCAGGCGGGAGATTCTTGAGCCAGTAAGAAGCTTCTCCCCGAGAGAGTATGGGAAAAGCTTGCAGAGAAGGTAATCATAGGACACTCATTATACTTGATGCTAGAGACCAAAGTCCTCAAACCTCTGTAACGTGATCCATGGCGGTGCTTCATGAGGAAAACCGTTGAAAACAGGATGCTGGCCTACGAGTGAGAAGTATGAGGCTTCAGCTCAAAGTCATTTCTCTGGAGAGTGGGGATGCGAATCGCAGATCGATTAGCATAGAACAGGTCAGGCCTGTTGTACTCTCCAATTGTCATACCCCGATCAGCCACATTCATTCCCAGCGTGTCCAGCAACAACGGGTGGGATGATCTGGTCGGGAACAGGAGCAGGGGCAATGACGTTCCCCTCTGCATCAAGACGCTGTACCCCTTTCATTGCACAATTGACCCTCATGGTCTCTCAAAGTACCAGCGCCTCATCACGAAACCAATACCACTGGAGTTGTTCAATCTCTGCTGGCCCTATGTGCTCTCCTTGTTGTGACGTTCCAAAAGTGCTAGTTCCTCGTTGGAAAGATTTACTAGCTGTGCCGTTCTGGCTTCTGGTTTCACGTCTAGACATACATTTGAAACACAAAAACAAAAAAATCAAGAACGTAAGTAACGAATTATGAAGAGTACATCCATCGATACCAAGGGTGGGATCGATCGATACCAGCGAACTTAGTCGAAATTCTATCTATAATCTAATGGTGAAATTTGAGTCCCTCGCAACGGCGCCAAATTTTGATATTGCTCAAAATAATACCCTAAAGATAATAAAGCAGTGGCTGCAGTATAGTAGGGGTCGAACCACAAAGACTCAGAGAATCACACAATAGATTTCAAGAATCAAATTACGCTAAGCCAAATCAATCAAGCGTGAATATAAATATGCAGAATTAAAAGATGTAAAATCAATGGAGAGGATATAGGACTAGGGTATTTCTCAGGAAATCAAGAATGGATTCATGGGACATCTAAATAAGAAAGCCAAAAATCTTTGCAAAAGTGAAGGATCGATCGTTGCAGAAAAGTTTGACTGGAAGGAAACCCTCTCATTTCACGTCATAATTATTTTACTAGCCCAACCGTTCGCAAACCAAAAAGGCTCGTCTAAGCCGATATGACGATGGAGGTGTTGCCACCATCAGACTATAACGTAGATGCGTCCCGGATATCTTCACCCAAATAGCGGAGGACATTGGTTGGAAAGGTAAGGAACGTTTGGTGGGAAGACCACAAATTTACTTCGTGCGAGCGCACAATTTATATATTTTGCAAAATTGTGATGCGGAGTTGCAACCGTTTGAGAGGTATATCTCTTAATTAATTATTTAAATTTGTTAACTAACAATTATTTAAATATTATCATTGTGAAGTTCACGAATTTAAATTTTAATTTTGTTTGTACAGTGAATTCGACAGGCAGGATGCCAAGCAAGCTTGTCCCGGCTTTACCAGAAAAAGGCAGTATTGAGAAGTCCCAAAAGAAGATAATTTTGCTGGATGGTTAAGATATTATTGTACGCTGTAGAGTAGAGACTATCGATATACATATTTGATATATTTCCAACAATATTTTTAAATAATCTAATTCGTTAATTAAAAATTTTATGTTTATATATATATTATATATAGGCTGATGAATGGATATGCAAACTAGCCCTTAGCACTATTGGTTGCATTGAGATTATTCACGAACCAATGCGAAGATTCAAAACTGCCCCAATGTACTTCACTCGTGGATACACTTTTCACACGTATGATTTATGACTCCAATAAGTCAACCGCAAATTATGGAATCCACGTTGCCAGGCTGATCTAAACTTCTACGGCGTCTTGCAAGGAAATTATTGGACAGTCTCATTATCCTGGAATTATTGGGTTGAAATGCCATTTTATTTCAAATGTCATCTGGTACGATCCAAACTGTCGGTCGAGTGCGTCCGCACAAACACATTAGGGGTAACCGCTGTCAATGCAAACAAAAAATTTCTAACTTCGACAACTTTATCCTAGCATGTCAAGCAGGAACAAGTATTGTGTGTCTACTATTACTTACCCCTCGGAAAAGGGCAAATGCGGCGGAGGACGGTGGTTATCCAGTGATAAAAGTGAATCCAATGAGGTCGTATAGCGGGGAAGTGATCGAATGTGGCTACCTGCCAACATGAAATAGATCACCAGAAGGTCTTTTGTAGCATCGAATCCAACCGAGAATATCTTACATATTGATCCAGAAACCAGAGAAGAGAAGACATAATAGTTTGGATTGAGACGAAGGAAGATGAAGAATCTGACGAGTTCTGAGGAGACTGATAATGAAGAAGACACTTGATCATAGTGAAACCACCCAATGAATCTGAAAAAGAATCTGATTAATTTTTTCATTTTAAGCAATTTCGATTATAAAAAAGTTTTTTTTTAATATCTCTCTCTTT
>SMJT01000021.1:504266-756278 GCA_004349715.1 Crucihimalaya himalaica | reverse complement strand
CTCCGTCAGAAAGATGTTTTGAGAAACTTTATTTCCCAGGCAAGTCTTACAACCGGACATCACCAGCTTCAGAGTTCTTGCTCAACATCTCTCTCGGAAACATCTTTCCCTTTCTCCTTCAGCTCTGAAGTAAGGAGTTACTCTAACCTTAGAGAATGGTTCTCGAGGTTCCTTTGCATTTCACCCTATAACTCGACCGAATTGCCGGTACATCTCTGAGGGTGAGAGTGACATATTTAGCGCCCTCGCTTTCTTGTTGTTCTGCACTTTCTCTGTTGCCCTGGCCGTTTTGATATCCTTCTTGGTGATAGAAGGACCATCAAACACATCCCGTGACAGTTGGCTTGTCATGAATGTCTGTCCAAAGGATCACTCACTAATGTCTCTCCTGTGACAACAGTGAAGCATGAGACATGTGTGGAGGCTTCTACCAGGAGGATGGCTGATGTTAGTAGACCTCTTTGTCAATGTAGGAGAACGAGATTTGCCCTACTGGGTGTGTCCATAATAGGCACCGGGTGTACCATAAATGGCCTCCCAAGAATCAGAGGCGTACAGATCGTGTACTCATCTCCACAACCTGAAAGTCCAGTAGGAAGCAGACAATCTCCTACTTTGACGAGCAAATCCGGATTTGTACCATAGGGAGCGAGAGTGGAGGAGTTTGCGAATGTAAGAGACGTCTCAGGGGATCGAATATCAGCACCCAAATCGCCTTCAGCAAAACTGCCCTGGACATTACATTAACGCTAGGCACCCTGAATCAACAAAGAGATTCCCAAAATTCAACTCCAGAGATGGAGCATGGAACAGAAAATTTCCCCTGGGTCTGCCTCTCTTAGTCAGCTGCTTCAGCGGTGGAGTGCTTCTGGCCTTGATGAAGAGTGCCTTAACCTCTTCTGCAGTCTCTCTGCAAATCTCGGAAGCTGACTAGCAAAGGCGGTATTCCAAAAGCTTCCTCAAAGGACATGCATGTGGAATCCTCCTTACCATCTTCTCAAACAAGCAACTTCTCTGTAGTAATAGGTCTCTCAGGTGTTCTAGGTACTACTAGGGATTATGGCACCTGGGTTTGTAGACACGTTTCTCAACACTCCTTGTTTGTTGTCACAGCTTCTGGCTCAGTTGTTGAAGAGGGGTGTCGATCCATACTAGGTTGAGTATCGATCGCATGCTCTTGGTGTTCTGCATCGGCTCTGCAGATCCGGTTGTCGATCGACACTGAGAGTGGTGTCGGTCGATGCTGACATCGCAGGTGCAAAATCACCTATTGAGGGTGATTGCATTGACGTGCGCTTGAACCGTCTTTCCCTTGACAGTTGCTGAGACCTGAGTGATTTGAGCTTCCAGCATCTTCCCTGAGTGTCTGAGGTGCCTCAATTTTACCTACTCAGATCTCGTGTACATAGCGTCCATCCTCCCGTTAACTCCACTGTCATCTTCTGTTGTCCCTCTCGAGAATCTGTTCTAGCAGTGGCTTCCATCTTACTGTCTGAGGATTTGGGCGGCGCGGGGTCTGGTAAGAGGAGTTCCCGTAGGTGCGATTGTAGTCACCAAAACCAGCTAGTCTTGTTGTTCTGCTGGTATTGAAATCTCTGGCCTCTGAAAACCAGACCACCAACGTAGGTTAACCCCTCTGACCTCATGCTCTATCAGCAGTGTGGGCAGCTTCTCTGTTGGCTTTACCCATTAAGAAATTGTGCACCGAATCCAGCTTCGCATGCACCTCAGCAATCTGCACTTCGAGAATGTTCTCGTTCTGCGTCTTTCTGCTCTAAATCGGCATTCTTGGTGCTATTGCTAGACGCCAAGCTTCTCAATCAGCTCATAAGCATCCGCGGGATATCTCATGTTGAAATTCCCCGTTGCTCTGCAGCATCTAGGGCCATCTGATACCTCCAGTCAATCCCTCTGAAGAAGATACCCAGCAACTGAACCTTGAGTGAACCCATGATGCGGACAGTCTCTCTGATACGACCTGAATCTAATCCAGCTGGGCTTTGAAAGCCTCTGTTGCTCCCTGAGTGAATTGGGAGATCTTGTTCCTCAGCTCCTCGGATCTCGCATCATCATAGAAATTGTTCAGGAATGCGCTCTTGGTCTCCTCCCAGGTGGTAAGCGAACCAGGCGGGAGATTCTTGAGCCAGTAAGAAGCTTCCCCCGAGAGAGAGTATGGGAAAAGCTTGCAGAGAAGGTAATCATAGGACACTCATTATACTTGATGCTAGAGACCAAGTCCTCAAACCTCTGTAACGTGATCCATGGGGTGCTCATGAGGAAAACCGTGAAAAACAGGATGCTGCCTACGAGTGAGAAGTATGAGGCTTCAGCTCAAAGTCATTTCTCTGGAGAGTGGGATGCGGGAATCGCAGATCGATTAGCATAGAACAGGTCAGGCCTGTTGTACTCTCCAATTGTCATACCCCGATCAGCCACATCATTCCCAGCGTGTCCAGCAACAACGGGTGGGTGATCTGGTACGGGGAACAGGAGCAGGGCAATGACGTTCCCCTCTGCATCAAGACGCTGTCCCCTTTCATTGCACAATTGACACCTCATGGTCTCTCAAAAGTACCAGCCTCATCACGAAACCAATACCACTGGATTGTTCATCTCTGCTGGCCTATGTGCTCTCCTTGTTGTACGTCGTTCCAAAAGTGCTAGTTCCTCGTTGGAAAGATTACTAGCTGTGCGTTCTGGCTTCTGGTTTCACGTCTAGACATACATTTGAAACACAAAAACAAAAAATCAAGAAGCGTAAGTAACGAATTATTGAAGAGTATGCGATCGATACCAAGGGTGGGTATCGATCGATACCAGCGAACTTAGTCGAAATTCTATCTATAATCTAATGGCTGAAATTTGAGTCCTCGCAAACGGCGCCACAATTTTTTGATATGCGCTGATGTGCTCAAAATAATACCCTAAAGATACTAAAGCAGTGGCTGCAGTATAGTAGGGGTCGAACCACAAAGACTCAGAGAATCACACAATAGATTTCAAGAATCAAATTACGCTAAGCCAAATCAATCAAGCGAGAATATAAATATGCAGAATTAAAAGATGTAAAATCAATGGAGAGGATATAGACCTAGGGTATTTCTCAGGAAATCAAGGAATGCAGACAAATCAATCAACAGGGTTCAGGTTAAGCACTGTTCTCGAACTCAAATCACTAAGATATAATTAACCAACTTTCGTTGCGAAAACTATCTAAGTCTAAATCCTAGAATTTTAAATTTCTTTGCAAATCCTAAAGATCTAAACCAGCTTTAATGTCCAAGTTTGATATGTTCACAAAATAATTAAACCAAATTTCTTTGCAGATAATTATTTTGCTCACCCTAGGTTCTGTCAGGTTATCAATCTCACTTTCGTGACTAATCAACAATCCTAAAATCTAGATTCCAGATTCGTCAATCTAGAACTAGCCTTGAGGACAACCTATGGTGAAGAATTCAATTGATTGTGAACCCTAACAGATTAATCTATCTAACAAACCATGAAATCCTTTATAAAAAAACCCTAAACCTAAAAGGGATCTACTCAGACATGCAGAATGAAGCAAACAACATGATTGAATAGATCATCAAAGTAAGAAATAACAATAGGGTTCGAAATCTTCTCTCCCGAACAGAGTTTCAGACTTGTCTCCCTAAAGAACCAAAGTAAAATAATGCCTAGAATAAAGCGTAGCCTAAACAGGTGGCTGAAAACCCTAAATATTATGCTAAAACACGTTCTGGGCTTAATTGTAAATAGTAGGATCCTTTGGGCCAAGTTTCGGACTCTTCAGACTTGTAAAATCACGTGTTTTCCTTTTCTGCAGTTGGTATCGATCGATACCAGGACTCTGTGCTCGCCAGACTGGACTGTCTTCACGAAAACTAGCATAACTTTTGATCGCACCGTTAGAATGGCCTCAAACCACTTCCAAATGAAAGCTAATCCATAGATCTATCTTGTATCCAAATTTGAGCTCAATCCAACGGTGGAAAATTCTTCAAAGAATGCCAAAAGTCTACAGAATGCTCCAATATCTCCAATTATCTCCAAACGTGCCAAAACCCGAAAAGACTCAAAAAGACTACAAAAACACTAGAAGGACTCTGAAATCAAGACATATATCATGGCTAAAAATGGGTAAAAACCATGATATATCACCCATCTACCGTACACCAGTCTGCAGAACACTAGTCTTCCAAGACTGCACAACTCAAGTCTAGAAATTTTGCACTCAAGTCTAGAAAGTCAACACTCAATTATGACAAGTCTGCACTCAAGTCTGGCAAGTTTGCACTCAAGTTTGGTAAGATTACACTCAAGTTTGGCAAGTCTGCATTCAAGTTTTGCAAGAATACACTCAAGTCTGATAAGTCTATACTCAAGTCTGGAAAAACTACACTCAAGTCTGGCAAGTCTGCATTCAAGTCTGGCAAGACTACACTTAAGTCTGGCAAGTCTATACTCAAGTCTGGCAAGACTATACTCAAGTCTGGCAAGTCTATATTCAAGTCTGCATCCTTTGAAAAATCCTACATCTGATCCTTAGGTAAGCTTCTCCTCGCCGATTCCATATCTCTTTTTTCAAACACTCCACCTGGAAATTGAATACCTTTCAACATAATTTTTGAACACTCTACCTGGAACTTGCGACTCTTACACAGTTCCATAGTCTCTACAAGTAACTCCATCTTAATTTGAACCATTTGCTCAATTCTAAATTTTGAGCCTTATTAATATAAACTAATGCAACTTTGTTTTGTGTGTACTGTGATGTTTTTGGAGTTACCTGGGATTGCAGCTCCACCTTAGTGAATGTTGAGAAGCTCACAGCAAAGCTGGAACTTCTGGCCATGTATTGTCTTCGTTAGGAAATTTGTTGGATTGATTGTTGTGTGAATTTTGGTAAAACAACATCACCTTGTGATACTATAGCTTTTATAAAGTGAAATTTAGTGTCTATGTGCTTGGTCCTTTCATGGTGAACTGAATTCTTTGCTAGGGCTAGAGCACTTTGTGAACCATAGTGAACCACAACCTTGTCTTGCTTAAACCCCAATTCTGAACACAAACTTTTCAACCAAATGGCCTATTTCACTGCTTCAGTAAGAGCCCTATACTCTGCTTTAGTTTTTTAACAAGCCACAACAGACTGTAAACTTGACTTCCATGAAATCGTGTTACCACCAACCTTAAACATAAAACCAGTGACTGATCTTCTTCTGTCAAGATCAGTTGCATAATCAAAATGTGAGAAACCTTCTATGCAAAACTTAGAATCTTTGTTGAAAGTTAAGTTTCAAGTGTTTGAACCTGCTAGATACATTAACACCCATTTCACTGCTGACCAATGATAAAACTCACTTCAAATCCTAAGTCTGGCCTAGAACCAACAATAACATACATTAGGCTCTCCACATCGCTTGCATATGGAATCTTTCCATGTGTACAGCTTTTATTTCCTTTTCATCTTCTGACAAACTTCTAAGTTTGAAGTGTGAAGCAGTTGGAGTAACCATTGGCCTTGCTTCAAGCATTCCAAATGTTTTCAACCCTTTTTCCCTTGAGACGGAATCAGTTCTCCCTTCTCTCTTATAATATCCATGTCCAGAATTTTTGAAGCTTTTCCCATGTCTTTCATTTCAAACTCAGTTCAGCTTGTCTTTGAGTTTCTGAATAACAGTCAAACTCCCCGATGCTATCAGTTTATCATCATCATATAACAGCAAATAAACAGCTTGATCAGTTTGAGTGTCTCTCATGTAGACACAGGGGTCATGAATACTTCTCTCAAATATCTGATCCTTAAAGAATCCATCAAACCTTTGATTCCAAAGCCTTGGAGACTGTTTTAACCCATACAAAGATTTCCTTAACAAACAAAACTTTGTTTTCATTTCCCTCTTGTATGAATCCTTCAGGTTGACTTATTAGGATCATTTCTTCTAAATTCCCATGTATGAAAGTTGTTTTAACACCCATATGCTCTAACTCATAGTCCATGTTAACAACAATTGATAACATTAACCTAATGGAGACATGTTCAACCACCGGAGAAAAAACTTCATTGTAATCAATTCCTTCTTGTTGCGAAAAACTTTTTGCAACTAACCTGGCCTTCTACCTCTGTTTTTCCACTCCTGGTATACTTGACTTCAATTTAAAGATCCATTTACATCCTACTAGCTTTTGCTTTTCTGGTTTTTCAATTAAATTCCAAGTATGACTCCTTTTATGAGAGTACATCTCCTCTTTCATTGCATTCTCCCATTGATTCCTCTTACTGCTTTTCATAGCTACTTCATAAGACTTTGGTTCTTCTGTTTCCAAGTCTTCTGCTACTACCAAAAGCATAGGCTACAAAATCTGAATCATCAAATCTAGACTGAGGTTTGATGTTACTTCTCCTTTCCCTATCTCTGGCCAGTAAGTAGTCATCCAGAGATTGTTCATTTTCTAACCCATCAACCTCCTGAGATTTCTAAATCTTCTGAGCTTTTAGAACTTTCAGAACTTCCTGAGATTTTGTTACGATTAGGCTCACAAACTTAGAAAAGAACAAGCTGAACTGAATGATTCGTTGTTATTGATGGAAAAAAAGGTTACAGATTTGAGAGAAAGGCTTACAAAGTCTCTCCCCTCCCCTTACAATCTTTCACAACAATCGTGATACCCCTTCCCAAATCCCCTCTTTTACCTTTATACTACTCTACCTCACACACAATACTCGCATGTGGGTTGTTATGGTCACGTGCCTAAGAAAGTGACACTAACCATTCTTTAACTTAACTGTGGTTATTCTTCACTCAAGGTCAGCTCTCCCAACGAGCCCACTCCTACTCCTTGGTTAGCTGGATCTTCTCTGCTCAGTTCGTAGCCCCATGGGCTTTCTTCTTCTTTCTGTGGTATTGATATAAGACAGGAGGGTGTTGGGCTGCATATGTATCAATACCCCTCTCTTTAAAACCAACCTTGTCCTCAAGGTTGAAGTCTGGAAACTGTCCCTTCATTGTAGTCACCCATTCCCATGAACATTCAAAATCTGGCAGGCCTTTCCACTTCACCAAAACCTCTTTCTGTCCCGTGGTGACATTCTGTCTAGTACGGAGAATAGCTTCGGGCTCAACATTTAGCACTCCCTCCTCTGTGAGCTGAACTGGGATAGGTGCTGCTATGATCTGACTCCCAACAGCCTTCTTCAGCTGAGATACATGGAATGTGGGGTGAATCCTAGCCTCAGGTGGGAGTTGGAGCCGATATACTACTTTGCCGATTCTAGCCTCAACTCTGTAAGGCCCATAAAACCTTGCAGCCAGCTTCTCATTGGTTCGTCTAGCCAGAGTCCTACGCCAAAATGGCCTCATTTTTAGATAAGACCATGTCCCCTATTTCAAATTCCACCTCTCGACGATGCCCATCTGCTTGTTTTTTCATTCTTTGTTGAACCTTATGTAACTATCCTTTGATGATGGTAAGTGTAGCATCTCTTTCTTGAAGTTGTTGCTCTAGGTCAGCATTAGCAGTAGATCCATTCTCAAACTTTACCAAGGCTGGTGGCTCTCTCCCATAGACAGCTTGGAAGGGGGACATTTGTATGGCTGAATGGAATGAGGAGTTGTAGCAGAACTCCACCCATGGAAGATATTTGGCCCAAGTTCTTGGTTTCTCTCCTGAGAAACACCTCAGATATGTTTCCAAGCTTTGGTTAGTCATTTCAGTCTGGCCGTCCGATTGCGGATGGTATGCTGTGCTAAAGCAAAGGCCAGTCCCTGACAGGCAGAACAGCTCCTTCCAAAAGTGGCTGGTGAACACCTTATCTCTATCGGAGACAATGGTTCTTGGGAACCCATGTAACCTGTTAATCTTCTGGATAAACACGTTTGCTATGTCAGTAGCTGTGAAGGGGTGTTTCAGTCCGAGGAAATATGCATACTTCGACAGTCTATCCACCACTACCAAAACTGCATTCACTCCTCCTGAACGAGGTAACCCTTCCACAAAGTCCATGGAAATATCTTCCCAAATCTGCTCTGGAACAGGCAAGGGCTGAAGTAGCCCGCTGGGACTGAGGGTGGAGTGCTTGTATCGTTGGCATATTTGGCAAGCTGCTACATATCGCCTAATGTCAATCATCATCCTCTGCCAATAGAACAGTTCTCCAATCCGTTTATGTGTCTTCAGAACACCACCATGTCCTCCCATTTTCCCATCGTAAATTCTTTCATGATCAGTCCAGTCAATGTTGACGTTTTCGGCACTACAAGTTTGCCTTGCCTGAGCAGTCTACCCTGTACTATAGAGTACTCCGGATGGGAGCCTGCATCCTCACTTAAATCGGCCAAGATTTTCTGTAGCTCATGATCCTTATCCACCTCTGAACATACCTCTTCCAGTTGAATTGCTGCTGAAACCGATAAGGCATATAGCGTAGGTACTATCTCCTTCCTTGATAGCGCATCTGCTGCTTTGTTTTCCAACCCTGGCTTGACTGTAGTAAGCTATGGGCCTTCCTTGTTGCATCAAAACAGCTCCCAACCCATTACCAGAGGTGTCAGACTCCACTATGAACACTTGCTTAAAATCTGGCAGTGCTAAGACTGGAACAGTGGTCATAGCCGCCTTCAGCTTCTCAAAAGCCTCCCCTGCATTAAGATTCCACACAAACTGATCCTTCCTCAACAATTCTGTTAATGGCCTGGCAATGTTTATGTACCCTTGAACAAATTTTCTATAGTATCCTGTCAAGCCCAGGAATCCTCTGAGTGCTTTGACGTTCCTTGGTGCCTCCCACTCCAACATGGCACTGATTTTGCCGGGGTCAACAGCCACCCCTTCTGAAGTGATGATATGCCCGAAATATTCCACCTGATTGTTCCCAAAATGGCACTTCTTTTTGTTTGCGAATAGCTGGTGTTGGAGCAAAATTTGTAGAACTGATCTGAGATGAACCAAATGCTCCTGTCCGCTTTGGCTGTACACTAGGATATCATCGAAGAAGACCAAGACAAACTTCCGAAGGAATGGATGGAATACCTCATTCATTAGTGATTGGAATGTGGTTGGAGCGTTAGTCAGCCCAAAAGGCATTACTAAGAACTCGTAATGTCCGTCATGGGACCTAAACGCCGTTTTCTGAATGTCTTCTGCCCTTACTCGGATTAGGTGGTATCTAGATCGCAGATCCAGTTTAGAGAATACATGAGCTCCATGTAGCTCATCTAGCAGCAGGTCAATCATCGGGATGGGGTAGCTATCAGGTATTGTAGCTTTGTTCAAGGCGCGGTAATCGACACAGAAACGCCAGCTCCCGTCTTTCTTCTTTACCAACAGTACCGGACTCGAGAAGGGACTCCCACTCTCTCGGATTATTCATGCTGCCAGCATCACGACAATCTGCCTCTCAATCTCCTCCTTTTGAGTGTGTGGATAGCGGAATGGCCTCACACTCACAGGCTCAACACTTAGTTTAAGGATTATAACATGCTCCTTTCCCCTTGAGGGTGGCAGCCCTTGTGGTTCTGCGAACACTTGAGAGAATTCCTCCAACAGCGGTTTATACCTCTCTGGCACTGGTAATTGAGTCAAAGATTCTTCTACATGAAGTCCCCCGTATTCTACATAAATCCTCTCACCTTCCTGTTGTAGTGCCTTCCATAATGTTTTAAGCGACACAGCGGTGTTGCAGAGGCTGTGATCTCCCCGAACAGTTACCATCTTCCCATCCTTTGTGAACTTCATTATTTGCTCTTTCCAATTCATTTTCATCTCCCCCAATGCCTCCAACCATTGCATTCCTAAGATGACATCAGCCCCCCCCCAAGCTCCATTGGTAGGAAACTCGTGACAATGGTGTGCGTTGGCAACTTCAACTCTACCCCCTGACACACCCCTGTGCCTTGCAACGTGAGCCCTGTGCCCATTCGTACTCCATAGCCCATAGTTCCGGTGGTGGAAATCCCAAGACGACAAGCCACCGACTGAGAAAGGAAATTGTGGGAAGCTCCACTGTCAATCATCACCACCACTTCTTCCCCGTGAATCTGTCCCTTCAGCTTCATGGTGCGAGGAGAAGAGATTCCCACAGTTGAGTTGATTGATAGCTCGGCCAGCTCTGTCACTTTGTCAGGCTTCTCCTCCCCTATCTCTTCTATTTCCTCCTCAGATTCACATTGCTCTTCTTCGTCTCCAACCATCAAAACCTGGAGCTCCTTGAGGTGACACTGATGGCTGACATGGTACCTCTCGTCACATTTGAAGCACAACCCTTTTGCACGGCGGTCGTTTGCTTCTGCCTCAGTCAGCCTCTTGTACGGTGTTTTGCGATTTCCGTTTGATCTGCCATTGCCACTTAGGTTTTTGTGCTCTGTGGTTCTATACGTCGTCGTTTATTTTCAGAAGGGTGTACAGTTTTGTGAAATGACGATATTGCCCCCATTCCTGAATAATGGTCCCCACGCATGGAGATCTTTCCATTTCGTAGTGTCGTCCTTCCTGTACCCTCCGGTATATTCTCCGACGGCGCATCTCCTGATCCTGACCATTCTTCTACCTTCCTAGCCAGACTCATCATTTTTTTCAAACTCCTCAGCTCAAACATCTTTACCCCAGCCCTCGTTTTTGGTTTTAGCCCGATCATGAAGGCCATTTCCAATATTTGCTCTGGCACCTCCGGCGCGTTTGAAGCTAAGACTATGAAATCCTTACAAAATTTTCCGGCTGATTCATCTTGTCTTAACAGCAGTAGTCTCTCTCCTGGCGTGAGATCGTGGGTCACTGAGAAATTTTTTAAGATTCTGCTTTTCATTTGCTCCCAACTGAGAAATGGGTTTCGATCCCTTTCCCACCGATACCACGTTAAGGCTTCGTCATCGAAACACATCCTGACAGCTCGGAGCTTTTCTTCTTCCGTAAAGCTACTCAGTTTAAAGTATTGCTCTACCTTGTTGACCCAACTCTCTGCGTTTTCTCCATCAAACAAGGGTACTCGAGTTTCCTCGTCAAGGGCTCGTTCCTTTCCGATGTCTGACTCTACAACGCCGTCGGTTCTGGTTTCCTTGTGGCAGTCTGGAAAGAGGGTTGTGGAGATCCTCCGATCACTCCCATCACCACACCAGAGGTTTGTGTGTCTTCCTCCATTTTCTTTCCTGAGACCCACGACTGCTTCTCGTCTTCCATCATTCTTTTCTCCCAACGTTCCAGGATGTCGAGTTTCTCCATTTGCTTCTTCATAGCTTTGACATCATCTTCCAACGCTGAGATCTTTTGCACGTCCTTCTGCAACGATTCTACTGTCTTCTCAAGCTCATCGGATTTCTTTGGCGGCATGTTTTCCAGGTTTGATTGCTCTGATACCAAATTTGTTACGATTAGGCTCACAAACTTAGAAAAGAACAAGCTGAACTGAATGATTCGTTGTTATTGATGAATAAAAGGTTACAAATTTGAGAGAAAGGCTTACAGAGTCTCTCCCCTCCCCTTACAATTTTTCACAACAATCGTGATACCCCTTCCCAAATCCCCTCTTTTACCTTTATACTACTCTACCTCACACACAATACTCGCATGTGGGTTGTTATGGTCACGTGCCTAAGAAAGTGACACTAACCATTCTTTAACTTAACTGTGGTTATTCTTCACTCAAGGTCAGCTCTCCCAACGAGCCCACTCCTACTCCTTGGTTAGCTGGATCTTCTCTGCTCAGTTCATAGCCCCATGGGCTTTCTTCTTCTTTCTATGGTATTGATATAAGACAGGGGGGTGCTGGGCTGCATATGTATCAGATTTTTGAGGACGTTTCTCCACCTTGAGAAGATGCTTCATCTGAATCAGAATAACTGCTAGAAGGTTTTCTGATAAGATCATGGCTGAAAGACACTTTTTCCAGCCTTTTTCAATTTTCTGTACGCCTTATCAGTTTCTTCTTTCTTTTCATCTGCACCACCTAGTGTGTTCTTGTACAACTCAGTTTTATTAAATACCACATTTCTGCTTGTTGTGCATTTCCTTTCCTCAGGTAACCAGACCCTATATCCTTTAATGCCAAAAGGATATCCCATGAAAACTCCTTTAATAGCTCTTGGACTTGTCTTCTCTTGAGTTACATGAACAAAAGTTGAACATCCAAATCTCCTTAGATGACTCAAATATGGTTTTGAACATGTCCACATCTCCTTAGGTAGCTTAAAACCAATAGATGAATTTGGAGTTCTGTTGATTAAGTAAACAGCCGTAGAAGTAGCTTCAGCCCAAAACTCCTGATCCGGACCTGTCTCAACAAGCACACTTCTAACCTTGTCCATAATGGTCATGTTCATCTTCTCCGATACACCGTTTTGTTGTGGTGTATTAAGTACACATTATGTGCCTTGTAATCCCTGCTTCCTTACACAAGTTGTCAAACTGTGTATTACAGAATTCAAGACCATTATCAGTCCTTAAATACTTAATCTTCTTCCCTGTTTAATTCTCAACAGCTTGTTTCTATTCACTTGTGAAATGATTCATCATTAGTTTTCAAAAAATACACTCATACTTTCCTTGAAAAATCATCAATGAAGCTTACAAAGTACTTACAACCACCAAATATTTCTGGAGTAGAAGGAGAACCCCACAAATCAGAATGTATATAGTCTAATATACCTTTGGTGGTGTGCTGGCCAGTTGGGAAACTTTTCTTTTGAGATTTTCCAAGTACATAACTCTCACAAAAGTCCAGCTTGTTTACTTATTTCTGCAGGAAGTAACCTTCTTTGACTAGTAAATTCATGTTCTTCAAGCTCATACGATCCAACCTTGAATGCCATCAGCTAGTCATGTCAACTTCTGATTTTGCCACAAAAACTTCTCCTTTTACTACCTTCTCTTGTAGGTAGTACAACCCATCTTGATATTTTCCAAAGATAACCTTCTACCCATCTTTGTAGAAATTGACTACAAAATCTTGTCCTTCATATTTGCAGCCACTCTTCTCCAATTGACCATATGAAATGAGATTTCTTCCCATTTTTGTAGGTATGTACCTGACATTCGTTAATATGACCACAGAATCACCTGAATTTAAGATCTTAATCTTACCAATCTCTTTCACTTCACTGTGAGTCATATTCTCCATCAATACCTTGCCACTATCAAACTCTTGTAGGTCAAATAGAGAATCCTTGTCTGGTGTGATATGGAAATTGCAACCAGAATCCATAACCCATTTTTCTTTACTGTCTTGAGGGCTAGCTACTAATACTAGTGGTTGTTTTGGCTCTATTGCAATGTTTTCTGAGCTTGAAGTTTACTTGTAGACTTCTCAGGACATTCCCTCTTTCAATGCCTTTCTTTTCCGCAGATAAAATAGCCCTTGTTGTTATTGTATTTTGGCTTTCATTTTGATCTACCTCTGCTCTTAGACCGCCCTCTCCATGATTTGCCTTTTCCTTTGTCAAACCTCTTCTCTGATCTACCTCTTGTTTCAACATACATACCTTCTGCCTGTAATTTTGAGAGTCTTCCACTTTCTGTTAACTCTCTTTCCTTTGATTTTGCAGCTCTTTTGACTTCATTCAAGCTCAAAGTATCTCTACCATACTTCACGGTCTCTTTGAGTTGATCATATCTATTAGATTATGAACTCAATAACAGTATAGCTTGAAGCTCTTCTGTCACATATACTCATATATTGTTCAGTTTTGTAACCATCTTAAGAAAATCATCCACATTATCATCTATACTTTTAAAATCTGTCATCTTGTAAGTATAGAACTTTAAGCTGTAAATATATGCGATTAGGTAGGGAAGTCTCCATGTATAACATGTTTAGTGTGGACCACATGGCTGCTGCTGTTTCACAATTTGTGATCTTCCTTAGTACTTGATTTCCCACGTTTAGTACTATGAGATCTTTTGCCTTTTCTGATTTTTCAAATTTTACGGGGTCAATGTTTGGAGCCAGCTCTGTACCTCTTACTATGCCCACAGACACCTCTCTAGCAGCTGCTGCAGCTTCCTCTTCTGTAGCTGGTGGATCTTTGAGCAGTTGTTCATCATGAAAGATCCCTTTAAGCCCTAGAACACCAAAGTGAGCCAGCATTATGACCTTCCACAAAGAAAATTCACCAGTTCCATCAAATTTGTCCACCTCAACCCGTGATCTACTCATCTTGTAAGTCTTCTTGTACCCTCTGACTTGAACCTTCTTTAGCAACCTTACACCAAGCATGGTGCTCTGATACCACTTGTTGAGTTATGAGATCGATAGATTGTGTGTAAAGAAAGCAACACAACGGTTTGATAACCGAGTTCACGGTCTCTAACCGCTACGTCTCGGGGGAGGACTCTTGCTCCCAAGCTTCACTATGAAAAAGGTTACACAAACAAGCCTAACTTGTGATGTTGTGTTTTGTTTACAGGTACACTTACAAAAGGAACGACAAGATCAAAGCTCCACAACAAAGAAGAAGAGAAAAGTCTTAGAAACCCTCATATCTCCTTTTGTTCTAGAACTCTCCTCTTTTTTTGCTGTCTTTTCTCACCTACCTCTGTACTTCCTCTCTTGTAATAATATATGTGTACCATATGGGCCAAAACACCTTGCCTTCTTCTTGTTTGTTGATTCTCGTATGGCCCATTAAGGCCCAAACCTTGCGATTGTCGAACCCAATTACATTAGAGTTCTTCAACTGGATATTTTTTTGAAAACGAATTCATCTTTCAAAATCGATTATGAAAATTTTTTTCGTCGTTTTCTTCGAGCCGTTCATCTTTCTTAAACTTTTATTCCGTCATTGTACATGGTATTAGTTTTCACCACTTCTCTCATAACTCTGTTTTACATGTTTATCAAAAAGTGGTTCCTCTATTCGGCTTGAAGAAACGTTTTTGTTAGCCCTGGGCATTCGGATATCCGAACCCGAATGGGTACATACTTTTTGGGTTTTGGATAATTCAAGTAGAGGGATCTAGACCCAATCGGGTATTTATGAAATTTTATTCGGGTTCGATTCAGGTAGTATTTGGTTTTGGTTCGGTTCTTATTAATTTTTTAGACTCGAAAAAGAACCGAAACATTTCGGGTTCTGTTTTAGTTCGGGTATTTGTACCCATATGTAACCAAATTACTCCAAAAACCTATTACAAGTTCAGGTATCGGGTAATTCGGATATATTTAGTAATTATTCGGGTAATTTGGTTGTAATAGAGTATATAAATTTGAGTATATTTAGTAACTATTTGGGTAATTCGGATATATTTGGTTACATATGGGTATTTAGGTTGTAATAGGGTATAGTAATTCAGGTATATTAGTAACTGTTTGGGTATCGGGTAATACCTGAACCAAACCGATACCCGAATTCAAAATATTGCTGGACCTATTCGGGTATTTAGTTGAAATCGAACCCAAATCGAACTCGAAAATTTTGGTTAGGTTCGGGTCGGATATTCGGTTCCGATTATTATGCCCAGGGCTAGTTTTTGTTACCAACAACGGTCTAATACCGGTAAAGCAACAATCTAAATCGGATCCGGTTTAAGAGAAGCCGATTCAAGCATTTAGTCAAGAAGGATAATATTTTTATGGTTCGGTCACAATAGGTGCTGCTCCTTCGCCAAGACACATGCCGATTCCAATATTTTGTGGTAGAGAGATGATGAAAGTGTCTTCAAAGCTAACGAAGAAGAGTTGAATGAGAAGAAGACTAATCAATCTTTTCAGATTTGTTTATGTTCAGCAATTGTTTTCTTTGTTTCTTTGGCAAATCTTTGTTGAGAACTCTGTAGCCACTAATCTTTGTTCTTCATAATCTTATACTGAGAATTAAAAAGAAAAAACATTGATTCAAACGTAAAAAAATTTAGACATTTCTATTTGTAATCAGGAAAGTTAATTTGGTAATTTTATTTACATGTAGATTCAAGATGAGTTCTATAACTAAACTAGAGTAAAGTGCAATAAATCTTGAGAATCTTTTATATTGTTTTAGGGGTGTTATTGGTTTGTGTATTTAGAGTGAGTTATAAAGATTTAGATGTTGTTAAGAATCTAGTGTTATTCAATTAAGATTTTCCAAAACTCTATTAAAGTTTGGTGTTATTGGTTTATATACTTGTAGAAAGTACTCGAAAATCTTTATAAATCTAGAGTTATTGGATTCATGAATTTATAAAGTCAATAAAAGTCTATGTTATTCAACTTTTATGAAAGAATCTCATTCTGTCATTAAATTAAAATATTATGTTATTTGTTTATGGATTCTACACATTTCTTTCACAAAATCTAATCACCCAAAGTATTGTGCTCTGACAAGATATTCTCAAAATCATGCACCTATTGAGTACCATTTTCATGTATAACGTTAATCAACATCCAACTAGAAATTACGCTAATTGATGTTTTGATGGTCTTCTTTTGTTTAAAGATTCTGGAAATCATGTTGCTTTTGAGTTTTTTATGTCCGTGATTCAATCATGAGTTCATGACCAATATGGTTTTTTATCTGTTTTTTATATGTATACGAAAAGACCTGCTATTTTGTAAAGAAGAAATTTGTTTTTAGCAAGGCAGCACCACCATTTTTGTAAGAGCACCTTCATCGAGGGTTTCTCAGTGAGAAACCCCAGTTATAATATTATTAAAGTTTAGAAAAGTGAGCAAAAAAGCAAGAGACCGTCTCTCTATCTAGAATTGTTTCTGATACCGTCTCTTACATGTGTACACATATCATTGCTCCCTTTCTTTTTATATCTTACTATTTAATTCATAAATAAAATTATATTAAAAAGTAATCTTATTTTAATTGTTAGAAACTATAGGAGTCTCTTGTCTGATGGAGATGTTCTCTGCTTCTTAACTCGAGCCATTTTAACTCGGGAACGATATAGGTCTGTATAGGCCAAGGACAAGACCCGTTAGTATATTTGATTCAGATGCTTATGCTGCTTTTGTTGGTGAAACAAAGACAGAGACATTTTCAATCATTCGATGTAATAGGAGTAAATAATCGATGTATAGAGAAGCATACTTGTGACGATTGTTCGCTCTTTTATGAATATATATAACAGATGAGAAAAACAAAATAAAATGTTTTAGCAATATTCTTCGTAAGGTTGATATACTCCATAGAAGTTTATGATTATCTTTAGAGGATTTTATGAGATTTTGGAAAAAGTAGTCAAAAATTATACAAAACTCTCTAATAGTCATTTAAAATCTTTAATTCATCTATTTTCTATTTTTTTTGAAGTCATCAAAACTCTTTTAAAGTTGTAAACCAATAACACTCTCTTATTGTTTTCAAGATTGTGTCGTGGTTCCAAAATCATTCTAATATATATTTCCCAGACGAAAAGAAAAAAGAGTAGTTATATTTCCATGATATATCGACTTGACACTTCATTCAAATGAAAGTATGAAACTAAATAAGATGACTAAATATCTCTATTAGTCTCTCTTCTCTCCCTACATAGTAAAATGACCATAATAACTACAAGTTGTTGCGTCTTGTGCGATTGCTTCTAAAGAAGGACGTGACAGAGAAAGTGTAGGTTACAGTTGCAGCGACGATACAAACTCCAATGTATGTGCATAGAGAGGTTGCACACACATATAGGTACCTGTTCCCATTGTTCACCAACACAGTTAGCAACATTTTTTATCGAAAACCAAACCGATCCAATTCGAACCAAAACCAGATTCAAAAACCGAATTGGTTATACATTCAAGATACCTGATAACCCAAATCCCAACCAAGAAAAAGATCTAGTCTCAAAGTATATCATTTTGAAACTTAAAAGATATATCCGATTAAAAACAAAACACAAAACCGAATCCTTAAATTGACCATAGTAAAAATTTGGTTTTACACTGATTACTATTTTCGGAAAACCATAAAACCTGAACCATAACCTGGATGAAATATCATCGTTTAAGACAGAATCAACAACTTACTTGGGAGAGAAGACGCTCCACACAAAGAGGTGATTCCTCATGAGTAGCAAGACCACAGTATATGCGGTCAAGAGTATTGAGTTGATGCAGAGCGGGACAAGGCAAGGTAACCCAAGCTTTAGCCTCAAAATTTGTCCAACACTCGTTTCTCGGTGAGTTGATATTGTTGAGTGTGAGTGAGTTCTTAGCTTCGCACCAATGTTCATCACCAAGGATAAAAGGAACAGCATGGGAGATGCATAGGTGATCATGAACATCAAGATCCCAGAAATTATTGTAGAATGACTAGATATTCCCTAATGAAAGGATTTGTATATGTGTTAGTGTTAAAGAGTACACACGGAAAGCGAATTATAAAAACGAGGAAGCACGGAGCTTACGATGAAAGCACCAGCAACATCAATTGTGGCTAAAGTATTGCTGTTGCCAAGAGCAAAGTGACCTGCCATTCCCATATTATAGAGTGCAGCAATCTACAAAAAGAAGAAAAACCCCCAACATTAAAGCTTGAGCTTTTTGCGTTGTAAATCTCAGACAAAGAGCAAAAAGAAAAACTAACCTCGACCCATTCATTCACTTGAAAATCATTAGAAGAAAGACATGAAATTGCTAAAATTTGGATGAGAAGCAAAAGTATGGGCCCTGAGTTGATTGGTTGTTGGAGAAGTAGCTGTAGAAGACACCAGCATAGTATGTATGCAGAGCCAATTAAATACAAGCAGTCACCTGCTTCAGCTAGAAAGGAATTGTCTTTGTTTAGCATCAACCATGGCAAAACTAAAGCAGCTCCAATCGCAGATATAAAAAGAAGCAAATAGATAACTTTTACTATGACAGTGGCTCCAAATTCAGTCGACACTTCAAACATTTCATCCTGAAATCTCCCGGCATGCAGCAAGACTAGGAACCCACAAGTTAGGAAACCCAAAGCTAGGACACAGACACTTTTTCTCTTGGATCCTGTTCGAGAGAGAGTAAATAGTCCGAGACCAATAACAAGGAAGTTTGAGATTAGCTGAATCCACTTCACATAACTACTGCCAACTTGCTCTAGCCACTTAGAAATATCAGGAAGGTAAGTCCAGTTCACGCCCCCTTGACGCCAACCTCTTAGTATTCTACCAGAGATAAGAAGCAAAAAGATAGAACCGACTTTATAGTCTCTGAGTATGTTCCTCCCCATGGAAAAATCGAATAACTTTGCTGTCTTGAAGAGTAACAGAAGATGGAATGTCGATACCATGAAATGCCATATATAATGCTCTTCTTCCACCATTGAACTAGATCCCATGCTTATAACATGGATCAAAAGAAGAGCAAAAATGAACACCTCTTCTAAATTCAACCGATAACTCAAAATGTGGACTCGATCTTTGGGCTCATGGTAAACCTCTTTGAATAAGGACAGAAAGAGAGTGACACAGACGAAGCATGAAAGAAGCATGGCACTCAACCCAAGACCGAGTAAGAAAACTGGTTTCTGCAAACATAAAAGAGTTTTGTTATGAATACAATAGATTTTTACTAGATTTGTAAACTAGTGACGATTGACAATCTGTCATTTTTCTAAAATACGTTCATAGAACTCTAAGAAAGATGTCAAACATACTTCAGTGGTTTTTCTTGCTAACCACTCACTTGCAGTTTTCAAGAAGGCGTTATATGCATCTAAAGCTCGGCTGAAATCTTCCATGGCACTAGAAGACCTATCAACATGAAAGCCATCCTTGGAATTAAATATATGAAGTTCAAATACAAGAGGAGCACCGTATGTGGAAATCTCATACAAATCACGCACGCTGTCAATTTCTTGGACTTCCAAATGTCATGGAGAACAGCAGCGTTCTTAAACAGGCAAATAAGCTGTTTCTCTTTATCCCCAGGGCACTCGCTAATATCCAAACCAAGACCCTCACAAATTCCATCAGCAAAGCAGTTGCAGGAGAAACCTTCAAACAAGGAACTCGGTATCTGTGCTTGCATTAGTCTGAATAACTGCCATGAATTCAGTTCTAGTGCCCGTAGTTGCTCATAATCTGAAATGAGAAGACACAGTAAAGAAAAAACAGTCAGATGCATCCCCACACATTTGAGTTTGGCTGAAAAATTCAAGAGGCCAATAGTGGTTAACCTCGTAAAGAATTGAGTGCTCCTGGGACAACCACTCCAACATTGTTCTTTGGGATCGGCACACCAAATAGAAGAGCTAAAGTTGGCGCCAAATCTACCTACATTACAAGGTTTCATATCATGTATAACTCATTATCGTCAACAGTCTGTCCAGAAACAGCAGATGCTTGACTGACAGAAAAAGAGATAAAAGCTATCTCACGAAAGTTGTAGTGATTGTTCTACCTGGAAAGCTACATTATTGGTAGCTCCACCATAATCAGAAACATTGCTACTCAAGCCAATGAAGAGCATTAAGGAGTCAGTTTCTTCATATGATGATCCTCCATGATTTCCATTATCAGTCATGCCATGATCACTGACTACTATCTGTATATGAAACCCAAATAAGATGAACTCTTGACATATGAAATTCAAATGGACCTTTAAACACGAAAAATACTCACCAAAAGAGTCTGTCCTTGATCATGGCTACGATCCATCATTGCTCTTAAATGCAATGTTCTAATTATGTCATCCATTTCTTTAAGTTTTGCAGCCATCAAGGGGCTAGAATAGATAAACAGATAAAGATGATTCAGCCATACAACTAGTAATCTTAACCTTTCTTATAAAAAATGGGTTACGAAACTAGTAAAGACCTGTTACGGCCTCCAGTATGTCCAACATGATCCAAACCAAGGTAATGAAGGATCTGATAAGAGATAGATCTAGTAAGAATAAAGCACAGATAATCTCAAGTGTTATCCAAGCGGAATTTTTTTAGTCACTATATATTACTTAAAGAAATTGCTAAAATCATCAAGGGGAAAAACGCCAATGCTGGGGAATAAGAGAAAAAAGCAAAAACTAACCAAGAGATTCCAGTCAACACTGTTTAGCTCATCCGGTAGGTGTCGAGAAACATTTCTGTCTACCTGTACTGTATCTTTGACCTGTCCAAAAAACAGACTTTTGTTCATATGACCATAATATAGATAAGAAAAGCAACTAACAAATACCAAACATCCCATTAACACTCACAAAGAAACTGCTAACACCGTCATGTCTCATAAATAGCCCTGGGAATAACTTAAGCCATGTCTCATCACCGAGCATGACCATTTTCCAACCAATCCGAAAGAATTGACCTGGTCAATTTGGAGCACTGTTACAACAGCTTTTCTTTCAATTGCATATGTTTACAAGCGTGAAACACGTCTCATTCACAAAACTAATAGCTACCAAGAAGATTGTCATCTAAGAGGGCTTGTGTGTTAAAATTGAAAGCCACATCCAAGAAACCACCAATCGCCCCAGAAACCATTGCCTGAAAACAATGACAACTCAGCAAGCAAAACAATGCATCTTATAACTGTGATCATTTGGTTAATAACAACGATACACACACCTTCAACCTCGGCATTGTAACAGTTGGAGGAGCTGCTTTAGCATGGTAACCAATAGCTTCTCCATTAGCCAACAGTGACTGAGTATAAGGCATAGACTCTTTCCATACCTTCCATGGAGGTTGACCATCTTTCCCTAGAACGAACTCAGCAGGAAGCCCATCAATAACCTAAACTAGCATCGTTTTAACATCCTTAATAACAATTTCTCGCCAAAAAAAAAAAAAAAAGCAAGATCCAAATATGAACAATTGCATAATACCATCAAAACCAGTCGATCATATTTAGAAGAGATGCCAGATAACTCCTACAATAGAAAATCCACCACTCTCAAACTTAAAAAGCAACCAAAAGGAAGCTATACATTTGTGTTTGGATTCACAAAAACACACTAAAAAACCTGGTAGAGCAATCTCAGTTTCTCAGAATGATGAAGCTCCGATTCGCTCGAATTCGGAGAAGAATCACAGAAAGGATCACGGTAGCTCTCTGAACCACTGACATTTCAACATAAAAACAAAGAAAGAGTAAGAAAATCAATAGAGCATATTCTTCTTCTTCGCTTTCAAAATGTTTGAATTGAAGTACCTGACGCCGGAGAGAGTCGGCTTGACGGGGAAGAAACCGAAAACAAAAATCGAGAGACCAATGATCTGAATGAAGATCCCGGCCACCGTAAAGATCGTCAGTCTCGTACAAGTCATCGCCGTCGTCATTTCAAGATACGGCGAGAACTGAACCAAAATAAATTCAAACAAAATAATAAATAACATTACTCGAAACTTTAAGCCCAGTTAAAAGCCCATTATGAGTTGAGGTACTTTTATAACTGTCACTGTAGTTTGAATCATCATTTGTGTCAGTGTTGTAGGGACTCTGTAGAAGCCTAAAATGGCTAAAAGGTTAGGTGCAATGTTACTTTTAGAGGCTCGAAGGGAAAGGTCACGACTCACGAGTCCAGTCAAAATAATGTCTGTGACACTTTGACCCAAAGAACACACAGTTGTGTCACGTGCGGCTCTAACTAAACTATTCAATTTCAAACTAAGTACTAATTAGAGAGTAACGATCTAATTTGCTTCAATCGTTCCAAACGCAATAAACGCTTCCTGAGGCGTTTCAATTCTTTGATTTATATAGCAACTATCACTGCATATACATTTCATATGATGAGGGATGTTGTTGAACCAAATTTAATCTACTTTTACATAACTTATTAAGTTAAACTATTTATACTAGGATTTAAGTAACGATAGTTTGTATTATGATGTGCCGTAAACTATTAAAAAAAAAACAAAATCGGTAAAGTTTTTGGTTACACATTATTTTCAAATGTAGTATGACAATAAATTTGATTATATAATTGATAAGGAGATAATATACTCTATATGTTTCACAATTTGTGTCTTTTTAAGATTTTACTTTTGTTGCACAAAAAATGTAGTTTTGTATTTATAGTATGGTAAATTTTTAAGTTTTGTTTTTGTTATTTTAATGTATTGACCAATGAAAAATATTATATAATATATTAATAAAAAATAAAATAGAAATTTAATTGTTTTTTTAATGTATGTATAAAAATCTTAAACGACACTATTAATGGAACAGAGGAAGTATGTGTTAACATAGTATATTGTCATAACTAAAACTCGTAATTGATTATAACAATTTAATCATATACTTATGAATTTGCAATATTTGGTTATAAGTATCTGAAAGTGAAACTGGACTACTAGAATTTGCTTATATAATTTAGCATTGTTTTCTTATTTATCCTAGTTTTTTTATAATCAAATACTACTATCGTGGTATATGTTAAAAACTACTATCGTACTAATTTAAGCGTTATAATTTTTTTTAAAACTAACGTACATGTTCTAAAACTTCCATGCACTTTAACAAAAAAAATATGTTTATTACTCGTACAACACTTGCTTCCTGGTAGACAAATTAATAGATTTCTCCACAAACGCAAACCATATTAATATGTTTTTGTCAACCAATTCAATTAATTAAAAAAACACTAGTTGATTTAACTACCCAACTAGATAAACAAGAGTTTACGTAAACAAACGCAAGCAAACGCAAACCATATCTTTTTCTTGTCGGCAACGCAAACCATATCTATACGGAGTGGGCTTCCTACATTTTAGTAACATATGTGATTCACTCTCTCCGAATAATCATTTTTTTTTAATCCATATCCGTTTCATAAGTAATTGTATGTCCGTTGTCCAAATACTGTATCTGTGTAAATTTGATTGTTTGCATAATATCCGATCCGTTTTATAAATGTTTTTAAAATAATTATACAAAATCAAAAAATGTAAAAAATAAAAATAACCCAAAAATAGCAATATATTTTATTAAATTTACTATTTAAATATTTAATTTGATAAATAGAAATTCATAAAACTGACATATAGAAATAATATTTATAATATATATTTCGTAAATTTTTAATATTATGATTTGCTTCGACTTTAACGGATAATATTTTTAATATTTGATTTTCTTCACAAAATTACGGATATCCAGATTTTTCGAATTGAATCGAGATAGCGGATCATAACAAATCTACAAATATTTTACCACCTCTAGTTCAAACCATACAACATGAGATGAATGTCGAGAGCGTTATGACGTAAGCTCCGTTCTTCTAATTTCATCTTCGTCATGCCACCGCTTATTCTGATGACCGGTCCTCTGGTCCTGCCGGCCCCAATACCTCATGTCTTCTCTTCCTCTCGCCAGATCTGACTTCTTTATCAGGCTCTCTCAATGTTCCTTCTCGAGACACAGTCATGCTTGATGCCTTCTCCCAAATTGCAATTACCCAGTCTCGTTCGCTGGCGGAGTTGTCTTCCACCTCCTTGCCACAGTTTAAGTGATTGGGATTCCTGGCCCGAGTATATCTTCTCTAGCATTTGGTCTGATAAATCAAACAAATTCAGTGGTTGGTGCCCATGCTGAAATCTAGTCTCAAGCTCTTGCTCCAAAGAGTTTGATTGGTACTAAAAATTCTCGTTATTCGGCTGCGTCTAATGGTCCGGTGGTCTATGTTCCTGGGGATTCTTCTAAAGAATACTTTATGGGCTTCTCATCTACAGCCCGGCTTCCGTATTCCCAAGTCGTCAGCTCTAGTTACGGCCTCTTTGAATGATAAGCCGAGAGGGAAAATTCCAAATGTGGTCTTCGAGCGTGGAGAAAAAATCCATTTTGAATTCATAGTGGGTATTTCTACGGCAACCTTCCAACATATGGAAATATTTGGGGTGTCTTGAACTTTCTATGGGGAAAAGACAAGAGGGTAACAATGCATGCGTTTTTGTTCTAAATTCCATCCCCATCACTTTGTAGAAGAGTCCTTATTCAGGAGCTTTGGTGTGTTAGTGATTCTCCTTTCTTTGTAATGGAATGGAAGGCTGAGTTTAGTTTGAATCCTCCTTCTCTCGAGCAGGCTCCGATTTGGAAAACGATTAATAACATCCCCTTTGACCTTGTAACTGATCAAGGTCTAAGTTACATCTCTCGTCCTTTAGGTCAGGTAGTTGACGCAAAACCGTTCAAGAGCATTAGTTCTGTTGACATCAAAGTTATTATGGATCTCACTAAAACTCTTCTTTAGGAGTTTGAAATTGAGCGTGATGATGGTATGATCTGTCTTCTCACCGTTTCTTATCAATGGCGGCCTCCTCTTTGCTCGATCTGTAGTGAAATTGGTCACAAAGAGTCATTATGACCTAAAGTTCCAGCAGTAGAGAAAACATGTGGAGCCAGAAAGACTGATCTTTGTCCCAGTAGCAAAGAATCTCTCTCCTCAAATGGTTGAAGTAGCTGCTTCAGTGGAAGTGGTGAAGTATGTGGCATGTGGCATTGATTATGTTGGAGTAAAGGTTGCCACTTTTCAGAAGCTGCTAAGGTTGTCACAGATGAAATGGGAGCCAATGTTGATTTTGGTAAGGTTTTGAGTGATGTTGTGGTTTCCGGTTTTTTGGGTTTTGTGGTAGTTACTTTTGATGTAGCAGTGGGTAATTACTATGTGGGAGTTGGTGCAGTGAGTTCAGATCAGGTATGTGCTGAAAAAGCGGTGGGTTTCAGTTCTGTGACTTTTGGCCTGCCTATAGAAAAAATAAAGAAGAAGAGACGAAAGATGGGTCTTTTTATATGGATATGCATACAATCCCTGCTAGGAAAGTATATAAGCTAAGGTCAGCAAATGCTTTTGAAATGTTGGTTCAAGATCATGAAGAGGCTCCTGAGGTAACATGCCAGGAAATTGTGTTACATAAAGTATCGTTATCTTCGTATTACTCGTCATCTTCATTAGCCTCCAAGCAGAAGAAGAAGAAGAAGAAGAAGAAGAAGAAAAGAAAACAACATTTCAAAAATCCTTGGTCTCCCTAAGCGGTATTCCTCTAATTTCAGAGAATTGTCACTGTAAATAAACCTCATATGTGTGAAACATTTGTTTTGGAACGTGTGCGGTGTTAATGAATCTTTGAAGCATCGCTCTCTCGCTAATTAGATCAATCCTAAGTCAGTTACGTTTGGAGCTCTTCTTGAAACACATGTTAGGAAAACTAATATGAACCAACTTTTGTCAACTTTTTGTTTGGGATGGACATGGATATTTAATTATCATCAATCTATTTAGGGAAGATATGGATAATATTCAAGCAGCCTACATTTATTGTCCCATTTTTTCGGATATGCAGTCAATTACTTGTGAAATAAAGTTGGAAGAAGATTAGTCTTTCATATATACAACAGTCTATGCATCAAATGAGGCTGAAGAGAGAAATGAACTTTGACAGTCTCTTAGAGACTCTTATATAGCTTTCAATCTGGCTACCAAGTCATGGATAGTCAATGGCAATTTTAATGAGATCCTGAGTCCATTGGAAACATCTAGTTCCAATATCATAACTTCCACTACAGTTATGCGAAGATTTAATGGTTGTTTACCATCCCAGTGTCCCTTATTTACATAGTCAAACAAACGTCCTTCTGATCTGATTGCAAAACGGTTAGAAAGATGCTTAATTGGTGAATAATCATTGGCTTCTTTTGTTTCTCTCTAGTCTCTGCATATTTAAGCCTTCAGAGTTCTCTGATCACACGCCGTATCACATTAAGCTGATTACTCCACAACCAGCTTTTGGAACTCAGCCATTCAAATTCTTCAACTTTTTTTCTAAGCACCCGTTGTTCCTTCTGACCATAAATTCAGCTTGCAATCAAGGTGGATCTAGAGATGTAACTTTGAAATAGTTTTGCTACAAACTGAAGAGCCTAAAAAGACCCCTAAAATAACTTTGTAAAGGTAATTTTAGTGGGATAGAGCAGATAGTATATGAAGCTCATTCGTCACTAAAAGTAACTCAACTTCTAGCATTAAATGATTCTTCCAAGTCTAATTTGTATTTGGAGCAGTATTCTTAGGATACCTGGTTTATTCTAAGGCTGACGAAAGAGAGTTTCTTCAGATAAATATCTCGCATTAAATGGCTTCAAGAAGGGGATTTCAATACTCATTTGTTCTTTAGTGTAACAAAAGCTAGGAATGCCTCAAATGCCATTAAGTAATTTTTAAAAGGAGATGGTTCAAAGACTAGCTTTCTACAAGAAGTGCATCTTTGGGCCCAATCTTACTATGCAAGGATCGTTTCTTCTAGCAGAGAAGCTTATTGTCCTTTTCTCTCACTGTATTTGGACAGTCTAATCATGGTATGGTGCACACTTGGTCAATAGACAATTCTCTTAGGTCCCATCTTTACAGAGGTAATAAAATATTATTTTTTCAAGATGCCTTTGAATAAGACGCCTGGACCGGATGGTTTTCTGGTTCACTTCTTTAAAGCTAGTTGGAAAGTTATTGGTTATGACGTGGTAGCGGTAGTGCATGATTTCTTCAAATCTTTTTTCATGCCTTCATGTCTCAATGCAACTTTACTTGTTCTTATTCCAAAAAGAAAAGGGGCTGAAGACTTGAAAGAATTCAGACCTATATCATGTTTGAACACGATTTACAAGCTAATCTCTAGACTCCTGTTAGATCGCTTGAAAAAGATTTTACCTCAAGTTGTGGTTCCTAACCAAACAGCGTTCATAAAAGATAAGTTGTTGCTTGAGAATGTCCTTTTTGTTGTTAACGTTCTCCAAGGTTATCAAAAGCTTAATCTTTCGCCAAGGATTATTCTTAAGATTGATATTGTCAAGGCTTTTGATTCACTGCGGTGGGGTTTCATTCTCTTTTGTCTCGCAGCGTACCATGCTCCATGTTAATTTATTTCAAGGATTTAGACTTGTATTACTAGTCCAAGCTTCTCGGTTAGTATAAATGGAACGACATCGAGTTATTTTAAAGGCTGATCGGGTTTGCGTCAAGGAGATCCGCTATCTCCCATTTTGTTTGTTATGGCTATGAATGTGTTATCTCTAATGTTAAACAAGGCAACAACTGATGGAATTTTTTGTTATCATCTTAGGTGCGAAGATTTACTCCTTACTCACCTCTCCTTTGCTGATGATCTTTTAATCTTTCTGGAGGGACCAATCAAGTCAGTAGCTGGGATTCACAATACTCTCACAATTATATAAAATATCGGGTCTTGCGGTTAATATTGAAAAGACGTTATTGTTCTGCTTTGGTGTTTCGGATGTGGAGTTAACAAGTTCTCTTTGGTCCTAGATTCGCTTCCGGTTCGTTATTTGGGCCTCCCGTTATGCTTTAAAAAACTTTCAATCTCTGGTTGTGATTCGCTCCTTTAGAAGATTTAAGTTAAGATGAATGGATTGATGCATAGGTATCTAAGTCTTACTGGCCTTCTTAGGCTAATTGCCACAATTATCTCAGGTATTATCAGGTTCTGGACTTCGGCCTTCTTTCTCCCAAAGCAGGTTATTAGTAAGATTAATTCTCACTGCAGTTCATTCATGTGGCACGACTCTCTTAATAACTCTATCAAAACGTGTGTCTCTTGGGTAGAAATATCTTATCAAAATACAAAAGGTGATCTCTGATCTCGGATTACGCTCTATTGCAAGCTGCAATGAAACATGTGGGTTGAAGCTGATTTGGATGTTATATTTTAGAGCTGGTTCAATTTGGGTGGTGTGGATAAGAAGAAAATATATGTCGCGTTCAACCTTCTGGTCACTTAAAGAGAACTACTCTTACCCATGGGTGTTTCGAAAGATTTTGAAACTTCGCCATAAAGTTGTTTCTTTTGGTGGGATTTGTGGACTCCTTCATTAATTCACTTCTTAGGATTGTAAGGTCTTGAAAATCTCTGCATTCCTCTCTACTCGATTGTAAAGGACACCTTTTCATCTATATACGGGTTGGTCTCTTCCCCCAGCTCGTTCGGATCGTCAACTTCAGCTGCTCTCATTCATTACAACTATTCAGTTATATGCTTCAAATGATGTCCCAATATGGCAAGTTGTTGATTGTGCTTACAAACTCTTTTCCTCTAAGGACATTTGGAACAATTTTAGGCCTCTCAAACCCATAGTGTCATGGCATCCTCTGATTTGACACAAGGTTGTGAGTCCAAAACATTCTAGCACCACTTAGCTCTTCATGTTGGACATAAAATCAACTTTTCTACGTCTTGTTTCTTGGGGATTAGATATGGAAAGAACTTTTGTTCTTTGCGGACAAGGAGATAAGTCTTAGAATCATCTTTTCTTTGACTGCATTTTCTCCCAAGAGATTTGGAATGGAGTCACGCTCATGTTACATTTGTTAAATGCTCCTTGTTCTTAGCAACAAATTCTCTTGTGGTTGCCTATTGCATCTACTTCTCGACACATATCACTAGCTCTTCTTTAAGGTTGGCAGGTCTGCATCTATGAGATATGGAAAGAAAGGAATCGACGTTTTCATGATTGTATCACGTTGCCATCTCATCTTGTTCTTGTTAGGATTCTAGTGATATAAAATAACAAATCCACATCTTTGCAGAACGTAGGTTCAAACTTTGGTGATGCACTTCTTCGAATTTGGTATCCAAAATAATTTTTTTGTTTCTGCTGCTTCATCATCTTTTTGTAACCATTTTGAGATTTCGCTCTCTTCTTTTTATTTTTCTCTCTTATTTTTTTCTATTTATCTCTCTTTCGTGACCGTTTAGTAACTTTTATTTCGGTTGTATTTAGTTATCTCTATTTTAATTTTAGTTAATGAAAGCTTTTAACAAAAAAAAAAAAAACATGGCGGAAGAGAAAATAGGGAGCGAGGTATACGAGCCACACGTATGCTGGGTAAATATTTGTACTGGAGTAATCAAGTAGATTGTGGAGTATTTCGTTTTATTAGTATCTGTTTAAAACGATTAATAAATCTAAAATCTGTACGGACAGTGGATCGTGTCCCAATCAGATTTCTTGTGGCTGCTTCGGCCTTCGTGTCTAGTTTATGGGTCCCCTTCTTATAAATATTTAGTGGTCGACAATGGTTAATTTACTCGAGGGTCCCTCTCTTCACTGTTTCTTCACATAAAACATTATTTTATTCAAAACCTTTTAAAATTTTTTCTTCTTTAGTCACGGTCTTGTTTTTTGCTTTTTAGTATATGGTGTGGAATGATTGTGGCGATTGAATATGTTTGGTTCTGTTGATGACGTTAGTATACGATAATTATATATAAGTGATTGCTTAGTAAAAATGTTGAACTTATGTAATATAATGTTAAATGATAAAGAATCCCTTATAAATGTAATTTCAGCTACATTTTATTTTGAGATACATAATAGTCAATTTGATTTATAGAAATATATTTGTGCGTGACAACTTGAGTTTTTCAAATTCGTAGATTTTATCATCGACTATATATATGACTAGGAATGGAACAAGAATTCACTAAACTCTTGTCAACTTATCTTTGTAATTTTAGAGTTGGATTCTGACTAACCCAGGCTGAACCTACAAACTTATTTGTTTGTTTAACGTTACATTATGGATTGTCATCAAACAAACAAAAATAGTATAGTTGATGATATTTTATTCTCATATTCCGAACTTTATAATAGTATAAAATTACATTGTAGCCCGTGAAGTTCTTCATCAAATAAACGAATTAGTTACAAGAGTTGTAACTTGTAAGTGACAAAATGAGACAACTCATTTTATGCTTCCCTAAAAAAAGAAATTCCCCACTGACCCAAACATCTACTTCACTCATTCTCATTGGGGACTTATAGATCCTATTTACCTCATTATATCAAATAACCACCACACACAAACCAATATCCCAGAAAAAATAAATAAGAATAATAATATACATCGTTTTCTTTCCAAAAATAAAAATTTAAGAAACCCCATCATTTTTATATTATAAACCTCTCCCTTAAAATATCTCATTCTCTTTTATTGTTTATTTTTGAAAAAAAAAATAATAAACCTCTCCCTGAAAATATCTCATCCTTCACCAATCAAATTCTTCTCACGTCTTCTTCTCTCCTCGACATTTGAGGTGCAAAGCTAAAAATTATATATGTTCCCTTAGCTTTTTCCTCCTTCTTTCTGAGTTGTTGTTTGATCCTCTCAAACATTGCTTGTTGATGATTCATCAACAAGATCTAAGTCCTCTCACGAAAGACTTGTTTCAAATCTTTCAAAAACTAGGGTTTTTATTGTCTTCAAAATCATATTTATTCCACTAAATTTAGCATAAAGAACACGATTTACTTTCCATTTCAGTCGTTTTGTCACTCGCTCTCTTCTTTAAAGTCTCTATATTTAGCAAAAAATCTCTCTCTCCTCTTCCTCTCTCTCACATTTTTTCTTTCTTTCTTTCTGGGTTCTTCATCTTCTCCTCCTCTCTTTACTTTCTTTTTTTAATCATCTCTCATTCTTGATTCTTGAACTATCAAAATCAATACCGTTCTTCTGAGGTTCTAGATCAATAAGCTCTTCTTGCTTTTAGGGTTTTTACTTGGTGATGGCGAGAGAAAAGATTCAGATCAGGAAGATCGACAACGCGACAGCGAGACAAGTGACGTTTTCGAAACGAAGAAGAGGGCTCTTCAAAAAAGCTGAAGAGCTCTCTGTTCTCTGCGACGCCGATGTTGCTCTCATCATCTTCTCTTCCACCGGAAAGCTCTTCGAGTTCTGTAACTCCAGGTAATTCTCTCTCATTAGATTTCTCATACTCTTTGAAGGGATCTTGTGTAGTAGATCCAGATAAAAACTTGGAGTTTTTAGATGTTTATGTGATTTATAGAAGTTTACTGTATCAAACCTTCTCGGACCACTAACTATTTATATTATATTAATGACCATAAGTGATGATGATAAAGTGGATATAGTTAACTCTGTATTTTTTTTTATTCCTTGTGTTGCATATATAAATCTATGTACGTGGATTTTTGGGATGATATGTGGAAGCCATCAAATGTCATATTTATTTATTTAGAAAATTTATGTGGAGACCATAACATTTGCTGGAATTTAGGAGGTATAACAAGGTTTCTCTTTGAAGAAGTAATCAATAAAAATATTATATATATATATACAGTAATATATATATATATATATATATATATATATATATATATTTGTTGGAATCTAGTTAGTGTTGGGAAAAGTCATAGAGAGGTTTTGGATGTTATTGATTTTGGGAATCTATATGACTTTTCGTATTAGAAAGATACGATTTAGGATTTTTGACCCACTAGTTAAAGGTTCAGTTCCTATCTTCAGGGACACACACACACTCACAGATAAGTGTGTATACGTTACTAAAAGATTAGTGTTTAACATGAAATAATGTGTATGTTTGGAATTAAATGTGTGTTTGCGGATTAGGTTTGTATATTTTGCTTGTAGATTTTGGTTCATAGTCAATGTTTATATGTACATTGTCAATATCAATAATACAGTACGTTGTTTATAACACACTTAATAGAAGATCATTAACAGTCTTATATAATAAGATATTTATTGGAATGTGTTTGCATTATGTAATGAAGCATGAAGGAAGTGTTGGAGAGGCATAACTTGCAGTCGAAGAACTTGGAGAAGCTTGATCAGCCATCTCTTGACTTACAGGTTAGCTACATTCTCGAACTCACCATACATTTTCTTTCGCAATTTCTTTTACTTATGAAATTTGATTACGAGCTTTCGTCAATGTTTATCTGTTAGCTGGTTGAGAACACTGATCACGCCCGAATGAGTAAAGAAATTGCGGACAAGAGCCACCGACTAAGGTACATATACATATATATGCTTATTCTATGAATTTTGCAGTAACGAGCATTTTCTAACTAATGAGTTTATATGGTCATATAAATAGGCAAATGAGAGGAGAGGAACTTCAGGGACTTAACATTGAAGAGCTGCAACAGCTAGAGAAAGCCCTCGAAGCTGGTTTGACCCGCGTGGTTGAAAAAAAGGTTAATACGGAAATTATATGAGACCATGTTTAGGATTTCTCTAAGCTTACGACTATGTAACTTACTATTACGAGTTGTTGTTTGTCATTGCAGAGTGACAAGATTATGAATGAGATCAGCGAACTTCAAAGAAAGGTTACAACCAGAATAACGTGTAATCTTTACTTCTTGATTTCAAATAATTTTGGCAATTTCGGAAGTAATTTTTTTTTTTTTTGGTGTTTAGGGAATGCAATTGATGGAGGAGAACAAGCGGTTGAGGCAACAAGTAAGTGTCTTACGCGTTTTCTATGACACATATCGTGTTTTTTTTTGTTTACAATTCACACATTCCCGAATTTTGAACTCGGTTTATACATATCTTTGATCGTACTTTGAGAGAAATGGATAAACCAGGTGATTAGCGAGGTTAAGAAGTGTCTTTAAATCTACTGATAAACAAGTAGCTTGGTAGTCCCTAGAGTTCTAGAGGTATTTGGCTGTGCATGGTTTTGGTTCTTTTTTTTTTTTTTGTGTTTTCATATTATTTTTTGGTTTTATGAAATATGGAAACGGAAATGAATCTATTCTTGTTTAATTCAATTTGATATGGTTTTGTTGGGACTTCATGTCAAGATTTACTCAACACGCAATTAGTAGATCTATAGAGAAACCAATTAAAAAAGTTGTTGACTTTTTTTTTTTTTTGGTGTTTTTCTCATTTCCGATCTTGATTTTTGCAGGGAACTCAACTAACGAAAGAGAACGAGCGACTTGACATGCAAGTAAGTAGTTTGATATAGTTTTCGATTATTTAGAATTTTACTATTTTTTTAAATTTGGAATATTTATTTGGTTACGGTGTAGATGTATATGAACGTGCATGAATCCGGTGTTGATGAAGTGGAGAACGCCGCCGAAGGACACTCGTCAGAGTCTATTACTAACGCCGGAAACTCCACCGGAGCTCCTGTTGACTCCGAGAGCTCCGATACTTCCCTTAGGCTCGGGTAATGATTAATCACCTTTTCGTTTTCTGATTTAATAACTTTACATGGTTTTCTAAAAACAATTTATAAGATAAATAGTATATATGCACAAAATTACCATTACTTGGTTCATTTATATTTTCATAGCACTCCTGTTTTTATTTTTAATAAATAGTTATGATGATAAGATATATTACATTATATCATGCTCTTTGTTAAAATTACCTTTAAAAAAACTCTACTTGTGCATGGTTTGCTACTGTATGTTTTTCTGAAATTTATTATGCCTCTAATACAATCATCTACCTAAATCACCCAAAAAAGAAATAACTGATCTAATGTTTGGTGTTGTGCAGCTTACCGTATGGTGGTTAGAGATGGACCAATACAAAGAAGTTGATAGGGTGAGGAGAGCAATGTAAATCTTTTTTTAACTCGGTAATAACAAGAGACAATGTCTAAATAGTGAATTTTCATGTTCGTTGTGAGTTTCTGTATGCGGAAATGGTTTTCCTTTTCGTGATTTTCACTATATATAATCTCTCTTCACCATGTATTTCTGGTTTGTGACGTTTGTCACAAACCAAACTATATTATGAAATATTGTAGAATTTAGATTATAAATCTACTCTTGCTTAGTAAACTGAGGAACTTAGAAACTAGACTTTTTAAATGAAAAGAAAGTAGAGGTATGTAGAGTTTTGTTAAGCTAATGATTTATAGAGTAACATGAAAATAAATATCTCATTAGTTCAAGGTTGAAATATAGTTTATTATTGTTATAGATAATTGATTGTACGCTTAGGTGAAAATACTAACATAAGAAAAACCAACAAGTTTTATGGATGCGTGTCAAAAGAGAATCCTCGTGCCATCCAACTATAGGATCCGCACGTCTTAATCCGGGTCGGATACTGGATTGGCTTAGGTATCGAAAAGTGAGAAATGGTAAATTCAATTTTGCTCTTAAATTGATTTTTTTCTTCTTTTAAAGTATAAGCTATAGCAAAAAGAAGTTGCTATCAATTCCCAATTTTACAGTGATTCATGAGTTTTTGAATATATAATAGATTAATAACTAAGGACCTGATTGGTTTAAAAGTAGCGGTGCAGTTTGCGGGAATTTGTTGAAGCGGACAGTTAGGGTTTTGAGGGCTACTAAGCGTTTTGAGGGCTACTAAGCGTTTTAAACGACTAGTTTAACGTTTGAAAATGATTTTTACGATTGGTTCACCATCGAGTGCATCAGTGATTAAATAAAAATAACCAAAATAAATATAATATATCACTATAAAATATTTTTGAAAACACAATAATTTTACGATAAAGTTCGTATTGCTTCTTTAAAGTATCAAATATGTTCTTAATTTTGTTCCAATTTAAAATTAGTAGAAATTGCTTTTTAAATTTGGTGACACCGTTTTTTTTTCCACTCAAACTTTTCTCTCTACAATTTCCATCTTGTTTTTCTAGTGTTATCAATTCAAACAAGAAACGAGTCATCTCGTATGACCATGTAAGTTTCTATTCGAAAAAACAAATTGAAAGATATATTCAATCAAAAGCTCAAAACAATACAAAATGCAAAGGAGGATGCCATGAAAAAAAAATTAAGGAGTTATATAACATAATATAATGAATAAAAAAAAAAATTTACGTTTGCTTCTTGATTTTCAGCACTTTGTGTGGAAGCCATGGATGAAATGAAAGAAATGTGAGAATAAAGTTACAAAAAATTAATTAGGGTTTGAGAACAGAGAACGTGATACAAAAAGATATATAGGGCTTAATATATATTTTTTTTTACTCCAACGATGGTTTCTTTTTTTTCTTACCCAAACCCAACCACCTGCAACCGCAAACGCTCGCGATAAACAGCTTTTAGAATCTGGCAATTTAGAGCAATACAGAGTGGTTTGGAACGGTTTTCTTGGTTGTTTTCTATCGCTAACAATCGCTACCACCCGCAAACACAAAAGGAAAACCAATCAATAGCTGAGAGGAAAAGAAGTGATGCAAAAATTTGTTGGAGGTAAGATTGACAGCCTACCAGCCTAGCTCGAAGCCAAGTGAGAAAGTCAGAGGAGTACCTTTGACTGTGTCACATCGGGCCCAAGGCTCGAGGAAGCAAGTCCCTGACACAAGAGGATGATTTGATAGGTGGTTTGACGTCGCCGCCAACGCGGTGGGTGGGAGATCTACGTCGCTGCCCACGCATTGGACTAGAGATGTAGGTTTGGTAGTTGGTTCGCTATAAACACCCTCTGTAGTTCATTAATGAAGGGATCCAAATATTAATTGCTTGCACCCGAGCTAGAACTCTCATCATTTGTAATTTCACAGACTAATTGTTTAGAACGCTTAACTAAATCTGAGCTGATTTAGTTTATATTTCTAAACGACCGCCGTCTTTTGGACAACATCTTTACACTTTGGTCTTCGACCTGTTCACTCAACTTGTTCTCGACCTGATACAAAACACATGGTCAATAAATCTACCCTAACTACTGAAATCTCGCCCCTTACTTATCATTAAAATCCCATTCGTATAACTATTTGTTACTTAGTCCGATCTAGGTTTTAACAATTGGCTTCGTCTGTGGGGATCTGTTTAGAGATTTCCTAAACGCAAGAGTAGATACGATGTTGGCCATACCAACACCGCCACTGCCGCCGCTTTCATCAGCCACCATAGAGTCAGCGTCGTCACCAACACAAGCCTCGCCACGAAACGGATCCCCGTGCCCATAACCTGAGAACTCCTCGTCGAGATAACCCAACCTCAGGTCCGACTAAAGCACTCTGATATGCCCCAACACAGACCTGCCACAGCTCAAGTCAGGGCCCCAACTCATTCCCGCATCCCTCAATACCGCCCTAACGTTAGGGGCGAGGGAGGGGGGGGAGGGGGCAACTCGCAATGACGAACGCTTTGCTACATACTATGGTCGCGCAAATGACCGAATCAGCCTGTAAAAATGACGAACGTTTCGCCAAGCTCATAATAGGCCATAACTACTGCGATGAGCGCTTGGACAACCTCGCACTTTGAAACAACCTAACACATGACCGCGAGTCAGAAAATGAAACCTGGTGACTGTCGAAATCTTTAGGCAACACATCCTTAGTGTCGGACGGGCAGATCAAGGTATTCATCTGTATCAGTCACCACCACGAAGAACCGCAGTGCCCCACCCCCATAATCTTTCCAAAGGGTTTGCGAACACCCAGCCACACAAGGTCCAACCAATGACCGAGAAAAATTACCCTACCCTGACCAAGAGGCCCTTCGAAGGGCACTCAACGACCAGGAACGAGATCAAGAAATCATGAGCATGAGAGCAGAGCTCCTCAAAATGACCTCTCATAGAGCCAAGCATGCCATGCACACTGAACAAGGAAGGCATGAAGCTGAACAAGCCACGCACGTTGGAAGACGCCCTGCATAGAGCCTTTACCTTTATATAGAAAGAGGAGGAGTGAACCACCAATGCTAAAAGCATGCCCCGGCTAAGGCGCCGACCTCAAAAGAGAAGGTACGGGACGATTATGATGAGCCTTGGAAACATTACAACGAGGATGATTAGAAAGTGAGGAAGGGAAAATAGGCTGTCGCTTTTCTCATCAGCGACTCGCTGCCGACATCAACCCCGTACGACACCTCCCCAATGCTCTCCACATACGTGAAACGCAACCCGTCGCGACATAACATAAGGCACCACCACTCTCTTAGAATAAGTGTTAGAACCCAAACTATGAACAGAGGGACAACGATTCTACTTGTGAGTACCACAAAATAAAGGATCACCCGACCTTGCAATGTTGATCTCATCACGAACCCCCTTTCCTAGTACGAGAAGGTAGAGGTAAGACTCAACGACTGATCCACACCTTAGGAAAACACAAACCACCGGAACTACAACGAGGGAACAAGAGGAAGAGGAAATGATAGACGTCAATAGTTTGGCGGATTACGTCAACGCGACGATGACTAAAACTGGAACGACACTTAGTATCACTGATCTAACTCTCAGAATTGTAACGACGATAGCGCCCCCAATGCTAACCAAGTAGAGGCCCCTAGAGCAAGGGCCCCAAAAGACTAGTACATGCTGCAAATACTCCCACCTATGAGACAACTCGTCGGGATGATTATGGGCGGACTCCTCTCATGCAATGACTCGGTGCGATCAATAAAATTACCTGAGCGCCAAATTGAGACAGCTCTAAAGCAGGAGCACGATATAGCCTCGCCAACATCAGCTCGATGTGAGCTCGTTATCACTTTTATCGAAGCTGACACCAAGGGGGTGTGTCATCCGCACAATGAACCACTCGTAATTCAATTATGGATCGCGAACTGCAACGTGAGTCGGGTATTGATAAATACGAGGAGCTCGATGGAATTGATGTTCAAAGAGACCTAAGATAAGATGAAATTAACCGATCTCACATTAAAGCCAAAGGAGAGGCCAATCACAGGATTTGCTAGAGACACCACAAAAATCATAGGGACGGTCAATCTGCCGATCTACATAGGAGACATGACCAAAATAGTCAATATTGTTGTGATCGATAAGCCAGCGATATACAACGTCATGCTTAGGACTCCGTGGATACATTGGATGAAAGTAGTCACCTCGACCTATCATCAAGGCTTCAAGTTCCCTACATCATCCGGGATCTGCACAATCCGAGGCGATCAAAGGATGTCATGAACTTGCTTCATCGTGGAGCATAAGATGCGGAATGCCTCCACGACATATCAGGTAATCAACACCCATATCTTGGTTGAACCCGATTTCCCTAACAACCCAAGTCAAGAGCTCGTGACTTAAGTAAACATCGACCCTAGAGACAAAGGCAATGCATTGGAATAGGGGCCAAACTCAAGGATGACATCAAGGTCATACTCATTAAAATCCTAGAGAAAAACATCTCGACCTTTGCATGGTCGACCAGTGATATACCCGACATAGACCCAGCAATGGCAAGCCACGAGCTCAACATGGACCTTACCTACAAACCTATTAAGCAAAAGAGGCGCAAGCTTAACCTAGAGGAGACTCAAGCCGTGAGCAATGAAGTTAAGCGCCTGACGGAGGCTGGATAATTCACTGAGGTGAAGTATCTGGAATGGTTGGCTAACCCGGTGGTTTAGGGTTTAAGATATGGAGGTTCTGCATAGACTTGACCGAACTTGACCGAAGGATAATTTTCCGATGCCACGCATCAATTAGGTCGTGAAGGCCACCCCGAGAAATGAGTTGCTGTCCTTTATGGATGCTTTCTCGGGCTAGAATGCACCTCAACAACTGAGAGAAGACAACCTTCATAATAGAACATGGACTTACTGCTACAGGGTAATGCCCTTCAGAGTGAAAAACACAGAGGCAACAAACCAACGACTCGTCAACAAAATGTTCGCGGACGAGTTTGAACGCACTATGGAGGTGTATATCAACGACTTGTTGGTAAAATCTTTGATAGCCGAGGACCACGTTGGGCACTTGTGGACGTGCTTTAACATCGTCAACAAATACAGCTTGCGACCGAGGACCACGTTAGGCATTTGTGGATGACATGAAGCTGAAACCGGTCAATTGTTTCTTTGGTGTGATATCTGCCGAATTCCTGGGATACATAATCACACAGCGCGTCATCAAGGGCAACCCAAAGCAGGTCCCATGCGTTCTTAACCTCTCGTCGCCGAGAACCAAACGTGAGATCCAGAGACTACAATGAGGGAACATGAGGATGAGGAAATGATATATGTCAACAGTTTGGCGGCTTACATCAATGCAACGATGACTAAAACTGGAACGACACTTTGCGTCACTGATCTAATTCTCGAGATTGTAACGATGATAGCGCCCCCATGCTAACCAAGTAAAGGCCTAGAGCGTGGGCCCCAGAGGACCAGTACATGCTGCAAATACTCCCACTTGTGAGACAGCTCGTCGGGATGATTATGGGTGGACTCCTTTCATGAAACGACTTGGTGCGGTCTATAAAATCGTCGAGCGCCAAATTGAGACAGCTCACAAGCAAGAGCACGATATAGCCTCGCAAACATCAGCTCAGTGTGAGCTCATTATCACTTTTATCGAGGCTAACACCAAGGGGGTGTGTCATCCACACAATGAACAACTCGTAATTCAATTATGGATCGCGAATTGCAACGTGAGTCGAGTATTGATAGATACCAGGAACTCAGTGGAATTGATGTTCAAAGAGACCTGAGATAAGATGAAGATGACCGATCTCACACTCAAGCCAAAGGAGAGGCCACTCACAGGATTCGCAGAACGCCTCCACGGCATATCACATAATCAACGCCCATATCTTGGTTAAACTCGATTTCTGCAACAACCCAAGTTAGGAGCTCGTGACTCAAGTAAACATCAACCCTAGAGACAAAGGCAATGCATTGGAATACAGGCCAAACTCAAGGATGACATCTAGGTCATACTCATTAAAAGCTTATAGAAATACATCCCGACCTCGCATGGTCGACCAGTGATATACCCGACATAGACCCAACAATGACAAGCCACAAGCTCAACATGGACCTTACCTACAAACCCATTAAGCAAAAGAGGCGCAAGTTTAATCTAGAGCGGACTCAAGCCGTGAGCAATGAAGTTAAGCGTCTGACAGAGGCTGGATAATTCACTGCGGTGAAGTATCTGGAATTGTTGGCTAACCCAGTGCTCATAAAAAAGAAGAGAAGGAAATGGAGGTTATGTATGGACTTCAACGACCTCAACCAAGCCTGATCAATGAGCTGCTCTCCTTCATGGATGTTTTCTTGGGCTACAACTAGATTCGCATGCACCTTAACGACTTAGAGAAGACGACCTTCATAATAGAACATGAGACTTACTGCTACACGGTAATGCCCTTCGGAATGAAAAACACAGGGGCAACATACCAACGACTCGTCAACAAAATGTTCGCGGACGAGTTCGAACGCATTATGGAGGTGTATATCAACGACTTGTTAGTAAAATCTTTACTGGCCGAGGAACACGTTATGCACTTGCCGACATGCGTTAACATCCTCAACAAATACAGCTTGCAGCCGAGGACCATGTTGCGCATTTACCGATGACATGAAGCTGAAACTGGTAAATTGTTTATTCGGTGTGATATCTGTCAAAATTCCTGGGATACATAATCACACAGCGCGTTATCAAGGCCAACCCAAAGCAGGTACCAGCCGTCCTTGAGCTCTCGTCGCTGAGAAGCAAACGTGAAATCCCGAAACTCACAAGCCACATCTTCGCGTTCAACTGTTCATCTCTCGATCCACGAATACCTCTCGTTCTACCAATTACTGTGTGGTAATAAAGACTTCAGGTGGGATAAAAGGTGCGAGTAGGCTTTTCAGCAGCTAAAAATGTATTTGTCCCCGCTACCCGTCATGACCAAACTAGAGGTAGGGGAAACCTTGTATTTATATATCGCAGTCTCTAAATCGGCTGTCAGCGGCGTCCTCGTAAGGGAAGATCAGGATAAGCAAAATCTAATCTTCTATACAAGAAAGTGACTCGACGGACGTGGATGATCTGGCTCTCGCTGTCGTTACCCCGCTCTTAAAAAGCTGGCCCTCGTAGTCGTTGTTATAGCTCGGAAATTACGTCCTTATTTCCAGCCATTAAGGTCGGTCCTTATAACACCTTGGACCATTTTTAGCAGTATAGACGTAGACAAACGTGCAAAACCATGGACGGTAGTGGATGGACGTGGACGAAGGTACACGGACGTAGACGACAGTGGAAAGAACATGACCAAAAATCTTTATAGAACCAGAAAGGAGGTTCCTGAACATGTACGGATGAGTCGTATGGATGACCATACGGACGACGGAACAATCCTACGAACGCGGTACGGACGTAAGGACGAATATGGATTCAATTTCGAAAATGTTGGGGTTTAATCAAAAAAAATTGTAAAATTGGAGGACCATGCTGTGAAGTTGTGTCACCTTTGAAGGGACACTAGGGACATTAGGCCAACACCTAGGATGACTGGTTGGCCATTAGAGGGACATGGGACATAAAAAACCATAATGATGTCCAAAGTGTGTCTATTGGACGTTTTAATTTTGTGCACATAGGAGAATTAGTGGCAAGTGTTTATTGGTTGCCTTAGGGGCAAGTTTGAGTTTCTAGAGTTTGGATACATGTTGAAGAGAGGAGAGCTTGATGTACACTTACCTGACAAGTGTTAGCACCAAAGTTAACAAGTGTCCATAACACATTACACTTGTCCATTGCCATGCACAAAGGTTTTAACTATAAATAGAGAAGGGTGGGAGCTCATTTGGAGCATTCCTGCAAAGTACAAAACAAAGAGGGAGCTAGAGATCTTACCTTTGCCAAGAGAGTGAAGGAGCAGCCGGGAGAGAGATCAGCATCATGAAGCTGAGTTTTAAATTGCGCAAAGCGCAATGTGGCACCAATTTTATTTAATGAGCCATGAGCCATGGCGCATGCGGCGCATCACCACTTGTACACGAGGCGCAACGATTTAAAAAAGAGAATAAATGATATGTTTTGCTCTTAAACTTAATAAAACCTTAGAAATTTAAAATAAAGTACCATAAAAATCCAATCCACATCATGAAAAAGTAGAAATAAAATTAAACCAATAACAATCTAAAAATCAATATCATCATACTCATAATTCTCATGATCCAAAAGAGTATCCTCAAAAACTTCACCACCAACAAAGTCCTCTTCCATCTCTTCATCATCATCTTCATCAACCAAAGTCATACCACTAGAAGGGGGCTTGCGAACTGTTTTGGAACAACTAGAAATACCTTTTCCTTTTTCAACTCTACTTGAAGTAGATGCTCATCTAGTTGCATAATAAGGATCATTAGCTGCTGACCATGTCAAGTCATCATTTGTAAACTCGAGATCATCATTTTCATTATCAGAAGAGTTCTCATCCATTCTACCAGTTAGCCACTCATTGCTGTCATCAATGTCATCCAATAGAATAGGATCAATAGTTTCTTTTCTCTTGTATCGACGTGGCAGAGCACGATTGTATTTCACAAATACTATATCGTTCAATCGACTTTGGGTCAATCTATTCCTTCTTTTGGTATGAAGCTTTTAAAATAAAAGATTATAAGTTGTATAATTTTTTAGATGAATAATGTAACTAAAATAATCATTAAAATTAAGGTTACTTACTAGTTGAAAAACACCTCAATTCCTCTCACAACCGGTAGCACTACAAGTGAGGCTAAGAACTTTTATGGCAAATTTCTTGAGGTTTGGAGTTGAAGATCCATAAGAAGACTACCATTCTGCTATTAAAATTAAATAATCATTAGCTTTTATTAAAAGAATCAAATTATCAACTTGTAGATGTGAGACTCGAGAGTTTTTACCTGGTAATTTTATAGCTTGGTGCCTTTTGCCATAAAATGACCAAAGAGACATGTAGCATTTTTAAATGCATCCAACTCAGATATTATCTTGTCTTGAGACTCAATTTCTGGAACCAACTTTCTAATGTAGTCATACAAACCTTGCAAGACTTCCTCAGAACCTACATCATCAGGATTTCCATATTGGATCTCTGGATTTAAAAAGTAGTCGGATGCATGCAAAGGTCGATGAAGTTGACACCCCCATCTTCTTTCTGTCAATGATTTCAAATGCCGTTTTGTAGTTTTCTTCTCTTAGATTAAAAGACCTCATAATTATCTCCTTATCCCGATCCATGGCTGCATATATGTATCCCATAGGAGGTTTTCTCTCTCTATCAACCATTCGAAGAACTTGTACCAGAGGACCTGTCAACTTAAGAGCGTATAAAACATTCTTCCAAAAGCTTTCTAGCAAAATAAATGTTCTTACTTTCTTTCCTCCTTCTTGTTTTGGCCACTTGGAATTATTCCATTCTTCAGAATCAACCATCATCCTCAACTTATCCTTTTGCTTGTGAAACCGTGCAAGCGTGATGAAAGTTGTTGCAAATCTTATAATCGCCGCCTATGCAAATTCATTTGATTTGTGAACTTCCTCATCATGTTCACAAGAGGAATATGAGTGTAAATATAACCATTCATGAATATGCACTTTTGTATTGCACTCTTCACACTTGCTATTTTTCCAATATCTTCGAGCATTAGATCAATGCAATGTGCCGCACATGGAGTCCAATAAAGATTTGGTCTTTTCGCTTCGAGTAATTTCCCTGAAAATATTTATTTACCAATATAATAAATAGATTTAATAAATAAAATAAATGTAATAAATATTAAAACCTTAAAAAGATAAATTATAATTCTTACCGGCTTTCACATAGTTTGATGCATTGTCTGTGACCACTTAAACGACATTTTCCTCTCCAACTTCCTCAACCATCTTATTAAGCAATTGAAATAACAATGTGGCATCTTTGATGACTTCTGACACATCTATGGATTTGCTGAAAACAGATCCCTTTGGAGAGTTTACAAGAAAATTAACTAAATCCTTCTAAACAACCGAATCACGCCATCCATCAGACTTGATTGAACAACCTTTAGATGCCCACTCTTTATTGTGCTCCACTATTTGGCTATGAGTGTTGTCTACTTCTTTCTTAAGTAAAGGAACTCTTAGCTCATGCATGGTTGGTGGCTTTAATCCTGGACCATACTGTCCAACTAATTCAAGCATCTCTCCAAAACTTTCTAAAGTAGCTGCGTTGAATGCAAGACCAGAATCATCGAAAAACCTAGCAATAGCTCTACAAGTCTTCTCCCTTAGTTCCTTATCACAAGCTCCAAATATTCATTTCTTTTCCTTTCTAGCATTCAATAAATCTGGAGGTGTAGAAGTTACAAACCTATCAAGTGGACCTTTGTGTCGTGGCTTTTTAAGTTGTGGAGGATGTCCTTTGTTTGTTTGCTCACAATTCATTTCTTCTCCATCATCATAATCGTCAAATTCTTGAGGTGGTGGCATCATTTGAGTAGAAGCTTTAAGTTCTGCCTTTTTCATCATAAATGATCTTATTTCTTCCCTAACATGCTCCTGATAATTTGAGCATTTATTCGCATTCCTAAAACCTCCAACCAAGTGTTGTTTGTGACGAGTAATTCCCCCACAAGTGATCTTACTACAAAACTTACAAGTCCATTTGTTTCTGTTGGTGGGATGTAGAGTGCCATATTTTCTTCCCGGATCAATTTCATTTGTTGTTTCTTCGTTTGAGATTAGATTAGACATGGGTTAAAAGAACCTTATCACTGATAAAAAAAAAACAAAAAATATATCACCACTTCATCCGAGTATTAAACTAGAGTAATTAAAAAAATGTCACAACTTCATCCGATTATTAAACTACAGTTCATCAAAATTATTAAACTAGAGTACTTAAATTATACAAAAAACAAATACAAAAATATTACCTTTGTAGCTATCGTCTCTATGAAATCAATTAGTAAAAGATGTGTCTTCGTGAAATCAAATACTACAAACGGCGTTACACACGTCTTGATGTGTTGTCTATTATAGAAAATAAAAAATCAGCCAAACGTTACCTACGTCTTGACAAGAATGAAGGGCTGTGAATCTCTTGACTTGGGGAAGGTAAAGAAGATGAGAGGGCACAAAGTTAGGTTTTTTTTTTAGCTGTAAATTTTGCACAATAAAAAAGTATTGAAGTAATTAAAGATTTATAAATAAAATCAAAGACTTTTGATTACATAGTTTGGTTTAAAAAGTAAACTATGCTAGTACAAAATATTTTTGTTCTCTTCTTGCGCCATAAGCCATTGTTGCCCACGCCTCACGCAACAATCGCTTCGGCAATAGCTCACATGTGGCGCGCGCATCATGGATCTCGTCTCGCCTCCAGGTCATGTTGCCCTCTTCTCCTCGCCTCGCTGCGCTACGCACCATGGTGCGCTATTTAAAACCAAGGCATGAAGTGGTTGTCGATGGAGAGGTTTACCGTGAGAAAGATTGCCGTGAGTCTAGTCTTGTGTCGTGAGTTTGCCAAAGTCTGTAAGTACGAAAACGTGTGATACATAGCACACGGGATAACTTAAAATTTAATTAATTTAAATTGATTCAATTAATTATTATGTTAAATAATTGAGTGCTTAGTAGTTGCTTTTCTTGATTGTGATTGTGTGATTGCTTGTTTAATCCGTTTAGTAGAATTAAAATGCATGTGGTAGTTCTATAGAGATTAGAACTAGATTGATTGTGTGATTGCTTGGTTTAATTTTTAGAGTAGAATTAGAATGCATGTGGTAATTCTATAGAGATTAGAACTAGATTGATTGTGTGATTGTGTGTTTAATTCTTAGAGATAGATTTAATTGATGGTAGTTCTATAGTGATTAGAACTAGTTTGATATGATTGTGTGTTTAATTCTTAGAGGTAGAATTAATTGATGGTAGTTCTATAGAGATTAGAACTAGATTGTTGTGATTGTGTGTAGATCTTAGAAATTGATCTAATTGATTGTTTTGTGTGACGGTTCGGATATGTGTGTACCATCGGTGAGTGAACCCGAGTGGTGTTTAGTGCCGTCCGTGAGTCAAGCGGAGTGGTGAAACCAAATGCAAGCGAGGCAGGGTGGTACAACTCATGGGGTGTCTCTTAGGTTTAGAGTTAAGTAGGCCATTTAACTGGACCTGAACATGGATAGACTATATGCAAAACAATGTAGTCGATTCATGAAGACTTTGTGTCTTTGAACGGCCGGACCCCATAGGATCAAAGAGAGCGGTGAGACAACAACTAGTGGATACATAGCATATGCATGCCAAGGCGAGGAGGCTAAAGGCAAACCGGAAATGTGAGAAGGCATGTTACGAGAATTGAAATGAATGCGAGGAGGCATATCCTAGTAAAGTAGGTGCGAGGAGGCTTCCTAGTTAGTAAAGTAAGTGAAGCGAGGAGGCTTCCTACTTAGTAAATTAGATGAATGCGGGAGGCATTGTCTAATATAGCAGCTTTTTATCGCGTTATTAGTTAGTACTTATTTATTGCTTGATTGATTGTTTGCATTGCTTGATTGATTGTTTGCATTACTTGTGTGGGTTGGATTTTGGGGTTTGCATTACTAGTCCCGACCTTACTGAATAACACTAGGTTATTCATGATTCTATATTTTGTTTGCATGTAACCCTTAGAGAGTGACTAGCTCGAATCTTCGACGTTAGGAAACTGGTGTAGAGTGCGTTGCTATTGTAAGATGTATATCCATTCATGTATGTGAGGAAGACCGTAGTGTTTAGTAATGTTGTTAGCAATACGCCACGAGTACTCGATAAAATGTTTGAAGTTGTTTAAACTTTGATGTTTTTTAATAAGTAATAAAAGTTGTATTTTAAGAATAATGGCGTTGATGTGATGATAATGCTTAGTCCGGGCTAACACAACTTCTTTTCTCGATAAAGGGTTGACAAGCCTAATATCGAGTTAGGAAAGAACTATGTGGAGAATGGTTTGACTAGGGACGTTGTCTTGGTGCTAGAACCTTTGTCGAATCATTTGAAGTTTCAGCTATCTACTTACCTGTGACGACCGTGGCTGTTTGTAGGTCTCAAATGGTTCAGGGTCGTTACAATCCTTCATAGTCCAACTCAATCGGGACGATGGTAAAATGGGCCATCGAGCTGAGCGAATATGACATCGACTACAAATGTCGACCTGTTGCGAAGTCCGAAGTCTTCGCCGACTTTGTGATCGAGTTAGGTCGAGCTAATTGGCCCCGAGATCCTTGAAAGATGGACTTTGCATGTCGACATGTCCTCTTTATGCGAGGGTCCTACATCGTATAAGGCTCAAGTCACCAACAAACAAAGTCTTGGAACAATCGTTTTGCCTAGGCTGTCTACACGGGAAAGAAACCATCGTCATGATGAGATAAATGCACGAAGGTACTGGAGAGAATCATTTCGGCGGCCGAGCTCTAGCAATGAGGATAAAAAACAACAACCATTATGAGACAACCATGATCAAGGATTTTGAAAGATTTGCTGCCCAGTGTGAGAAGTGCCACCGACATGTGCCCACCGACGTACCCACTGAGCTTCTCACCACGGCGGTCGCGCCCTACCCATTCATGCGATGGGCAATGGATATAGTCAGACCCTTACCCCGATCGCGCGGAAAGTCTTACATGCTGGTAATGACCGAGTATTTCACCAAGTGGGTCGAGGCTGAATTCTATCATAACATTCGCATCGAAGACGTGCAAATATTCGTGTGGAAATTTATCATCTGTCATCACGAGCTCCTTTACGAGATATCACCGATAACGACTCAAAATTCACCAAGGGGAAATCAGGCTCAACCCTGAGGTGCCCCCTAGGAAACAACCAGGTTGAGGTAACTAATAAGATTATCCTTGACGGTCTCAAAAAACGACTTGACGACCAAAAAGGACTTTGGACCGACGAACTTGACAAAATCCTCTTGAGCCAACGTACTACGTCACACACCACAACAAACCAGAGGCCTTTCTCGCTGTCTCTTGGCATGGAGGCAATGGCCCCATAAGAGATTGGGATACCATCTCTACGCCGAGCCATACTCGTCCAGAACCTCGTCCTAAACGAAAAACTACACCTCACCGAGGTGGACTTCCTTGAGGAGCAGCGCTATCAGACCCTGCTGCGTATTCAGAACTATCAGCAACTTACGTCCAAGTATTATAATAAGAAGGTCAAGGGAAGGTACTTCGAGGAAGGAGACCTTGTCTTCGAAATTGTCTTAGAAAATACCGCATAATGGAATGCAGGCCACCTCGTCGCCAGGTGGGAAGGTCCCTACCTTGTTTTCAAAATCATCAAGCTCAGTGGTTACAAGCTGACCATAATGACTAGCGACGCGCTTTTACCTATAGGCCCTGGCCCCGACCCCGACTTCAAATCAATGCGCTCTTGAGCTTTATCTTTCTTTTCTATTTACAACTTCATATGTAAAATCGAACTACGACTGGTTTGATCCCTCTACCAAAGGGTACGTAGACTGCCTCTCACCAAGGCACATCTACAATATAACATCGTTTCTCCAAACGCGTCCAAAGCTCCAAAGCTCAAAAGAAAAACCTGAGTTCTTACTCGCCATAAACTTGAGCTCTCGTTCCCACCTTACCCGCGCACAAACTTAAAGCGTGAAGCTAAACTCTCACTCACACCATACCCGCACACAAGCTGTAACCGTGAAACCGAGTTCTAACTCACATTCCTCCTACACTCTACTTACGCACAAGCTATAAGCGTAAAGTCAATCCCTTGCTTGCACCTGGTCTACACAGGCTTCAAACATCAAGCCGAGCTTTCACTCGCACTTAGTCTACAAAGGCTTACCTTGACAAAGGAATGAGATGCATGAGTAAAAGATGTTGGTCTCGCCATTCCCTCGACCTGCAGAAAAAGCCTCACGGTGATTGTTATTACCTTGACCAGCTCGAAACAATCATCCTCGCTTTGGGAGATGGTTCGAGCCCTCCGAGCATAGCAGAACGAGAAGCAATTATCTATGTGAGCCGCTCCATCCGTACCACTGGACTAATTACCCTCCCCGGTGGCACCGATCTTCCTTCTCTTAGAAGACTCTTCCTCACTCTTCTCCTTGCGCAGCCTTTTCTCTACCCATTTTGTAGCAGCCCGCTCCTTAGCTCCTGATCTACCGCGACCCATTCCTCATCATCAGCAACCTGATCTTTTCCAGCATCCCATTCTACTGAACCTCGCACATTGCGTCTAGTAGCCTATTCACAGGTTAGTCTTTCAGCCCTAGCAGATGGGTCAATCGTTCTGAAACTTGAGGTTAGCATGACAGTCGCAGCCTCATTGACGAAGACATGCTCCTCTTGGCCACGCGATTCCTCAGCAGTTTCATGAGTTGGAGCCACCTTGGTGGTAACAGGAGCAGTCCAGTCTTCAAGATCAGCAGCAACCGGAGCCTTTTCCCGAACTTCTGGAGTTTCTTGAGCTTCTGGAGAAGATGTTGACATCTCTAATATTTTCGGGAATTTTGACCCACATCTTTAACAATGTCCTCGAAAGAAAAAGAGTTAAAACATAGAAACAAAGACAGCTCGATGTAATGGGAAGCAGAGCGCGAGTTTGGCGTACCCATGCCCATGCTCTTTCCCTTTGCCCTGCGTACTCTTTCCTCGGAGATTTCCTACCAATAAATCTTAGCCGTCCTAAGACACTAAAGCGTTGAACTCGTCTATATGTCCCGCCCTGATTATGGTATGACGAGCTGAAAGAAAGAATGGAGTTAGTCAATGAGAGGGAAATAAGATCATAACGGCCAAACCAATATGGTTCTACTAGGAGAAAAATTCCACCCAGTCTGGTGCCTCGCGTTCGAACTCAAACTCGCTTCTGTAACCAATTCTCACGAAAAAGTAGAGTTGCATCCACTCATCCACTTTGCTGGGTTTCCCACCAGAATCAATGACTAGGAATCAAAAGATACGTAGAATGTCTTAGACTCTGCATAATTAGTTTTAAGAATTGTCAATAATTCGAAAAAGTGGTCCGTTAACTCAATGTCGTGTATGGTGGCTAGCACATATGACATACGTGGCAACCACGTTTTGGATCGTGGTCAGGGAAATCTGTGAATATGCCAAATCATGAGCTCAGCAGTACCTCATGAATACCTTGGGGAATAAAAACCATAGTTTGCAGATCGAAAAGAAGCTCTCGTATTGATATACAAAGTTGCTCGGGGAGTCAAAGGACGTTCGCCTGGCCTGGGAACCCTGAACTTACAAAGAGGAAACTCTTCCTCAAAAATGCTACAGACTTCACCGTTGACCATGTCAGAGAACCCCCTGGTTGTACGGGATTTTCTTTGGCTTCGGTTGTTGAACTCTTCTAGGATGGTCACTTTACCCTCGTCCTCCACAAAGGTTCTGATCTCCTTGCTCTTCGTGACCGATTTAATCACGACAACGTCCTCCGGTCCTAACCGGATGAGCCACATACTCGCCACGATTGGGGTTGAATGAAGATGCCCCGGCTTGGTCAGCCCGATTGACCCTCCTACGAGCAAGAGGAATATCATCCTCGTCGTCACTTTTGTTATCAATCATCGCCTGGTTTGGCAAGGGATCCTCGCTCCTAGGACTTGACGAGCCCCCGTAATGCCCGGCGGACTCGAAGTTTGAGTGGACTTGGCCCGGATGTTGTCAAGCAAATTTGACATGTTAAAGAATAGAGAGAGAATGAAAAGAAGAAGAGCCGGAGAAGAAGAAAGATACGACGAGTCGTTCTCGGAAAACCCAACGAAAAAGCAAAGAAATCGCGAAATCGGTAAAGAAAAACACAGAGAAATCGCAGAGTAAAAAAGACGAACCTATTTATTTTCATGTGCGCGGAGAAATAAGGAAGAGGAGAAGATATGGGAGTTATATAGAGTGAGGAGCGCGTTCGCCAAGGAGGCGTTAATAAGGACTCTTCGCCTTCAGCGCAAGAATCCAGAGAGGCGCGCGAATACAGGGAAATCTAATGATTGCGTCCATACGATCTCGACACGTGACGAAACGGCACGAGAACCACGAAAAACGGCACGTTCTCACGCGTGTGCAATGGGCGAGAAAATTCCGAAACTCTAAGCGACATGATGGGCCTTGAAATAACTATCCCTCAAGTCGGGCTGAAACAAAACGACAGGAATCTGCTCTGATAAATCATCGCACACGGAAACGGGGGGGGGCCTACACGCCCCAATTCAGACACCCAAGACCCATTAGCTCGAACCCCAGTGAGAAAGTTAGAGGAGGACTGTTTACTATGTCACATCAGGCGCAAGGGTAGAGGAAGCAAATGGGAGCCCAAACACGAGAGGCTAATTTGATAGGAGGTCTGACGTCGCCTCCCACGCGCTGGACGGGAGATGTAGGTTTGGTAGTTGGTTAGGTATAAATACCCTCTGTAGTTCATCAATGAAGGGATCCAAAAATTAATTGCTTGCACACGAACTAGAACTCTCATCATTTGTAATTCCTCCGAAGAATTATTTAGAACGCCGAACTAAATTAGCTAAAATTTAGTTCGTATTTCTGAATGATCACTGTTTTTTAGACAACATTTATACACTTTGGTCTCCGACTTGTTCACATAGTTTGTTCCCGAACTGATACTAAAACGCATAGTCAATAACTCTACCCTAATTACAGAAATATCGCCTTTTACTTATCATTAAAATCTCATTCGTATATTTCTAGGTTTAATAAATTATGGTGTCATAAAAAAGATTATAACTTATATCATCTTCCACTGATGCGATGAGATATTCCATATGTGAGGTTTGAACTATAGACGTTAGAGATATTTTGGACAAAAAAGTTGGTTCTGGTCGGATCGTGACACACCGACGGACCGACCTTTGACCGGTTCATCAAAACGTGTCTGGTTTTATGATTAAACCGTCAAGATTCAATTAAATAATGATTAAGGTTTCGATTGCTTGAAGATCTTTACAACTAAAAAAAAAAAAACGGACCAAGACGACATTTTCACATTCCTTTATTTCTCCATTATTTTATAATGTTAATTCCTCTGAGATTCTTTCTCAGATTAATTTAAAATAATAGTAATTTTATATTTCTGACATGTTCTGTAACGTTTGATACAGAAGAATAATCGGAGAGAATGCTTCCGACCACGACGCTGGCACTATAACATTGGTACACTTGTAGAAAATCAAATTTATGACAAAACCAATTAAACAAATTCAGTAATAAATTTAAAAAGAAAATTAAAATCTTCTTTTTTACCAAAATAAGAGCGAGGTTTGCTCCCACCCATGATCTCTCTCTCTCTCTCTCATGAATGATGAGAAAAAAGCAGATTCATTTGTTGCACGTTCTTTCCTCAATTTTTTGATTTGATTTACAACCAAATTAGACCTTTAAGTTTCTTTGTGGGTCTATCTAAAAACCGAAGTTTTTTCTCTTTCTTTCTCGGGAAAATTTCCCTTTTTTCTTTTCTTTTTAAGATCTAGAGAGAGAGAGAGAGAGATAAAAAGGGTTCACACACATAAATGTTACAAGCTTTGTTTTTCTCTGTCTGTTTTCTGGGAATTTGAATGAGGAGAAAGATAAAAAAGAGTTGAAATTTGACAGAAAAATTAAAACTTTGCGACGATGCTGCAGAGAGCTGCGAGTAATGCGTATTCATGGTGGTGGGCAAGTCATATCCGAACCAAACAATCTAAATGGCTCGAACAAAACCTTCAAGGTCTCTCCTTTTTCATCCATCTCTCTTTATATATGTGTTTGATTGTCTGGTTTATTAAAAAGTTGAGATTTTTATGATCTTTGAGGTTGAAGTAAAACGATCTCTGTTTTGAATATGATGAATTTGCAGATATTGAAGAGAAGGTGCAATATGTGTTGAAGCTATTACAAGAAGATGGAGATTCGTTTGCGAAGCGTGCGGAGATGTATTACAAGAAGAGACCAGAACTCATTAGCTTTGTTGAAGAATCTTACAGAGCTTATAGAGCTTTAGCTGAGCGTTATGATCATATTTCTACAGAGCTTCAAAACGCTAACACGACGATCGCTTCTGTTTTTCCTGATCAAGTTCCAAACTTTGCTATGGATGATGATGATGGCGATTCCATGTCTAAATTTGCCAAAAGATCGAATATTTCTGGTGTTAATGTCCCCAATGTTCCGAAATTGCCTGTTAAGGACTTGAAGAGCGCGGTTAAAGTGGCTACGAAGAAGCTTCAGCCGAGGAAATCTATGAAGTATACGGGTGGTTCTACGAATGTGGTTGTTAAGAGCTCGGGTTTGAGCAAGCCCGAGGCTATGGGGGAGATCGATAAGCTGCAGAAAGAGATTTTGGCGTTGCAGACGGAGAAGGAGTTTGTGAAGAGCTCTTATGAGATAGGTTTGTCTAAGTATTGGGAGTTTGAAAAGAGTATTAAGGAGAAACAAGAGCGGATCTGTGGTTTGCAGGATGAGTTTGGTGAGAGTGTTGTGATTGAAGACGATGAGGCTCGGAGATTGATGACCCAGACTGCGATTAAGTCATGTCAGGAGAAGCTAGTGGAGTTGCAGGAGAAGCAAGAGAGGTCTTATGAAGAAGCCAGAGAAGAGCATGTGAAGATTAAGGAGTCTAAAGAGAAACTACGATCTATGGCAAGCCAGTTTCTAGGGGACGAGAGTGTCTTTGGGAAAGACGATGGTGATGAAGTTAGAAGAACAGAAGAGTTGGAGCATGAGATCAAAGAGATGTCTAGGAAGAAGAAAGAATTGGAATCTGTAAAGGAGAAGATTAGAGAACATTTTGAGGCTGGTGTGAATTCCTCGCACAACGCGACAGAGATGGCTGAGAAAGTCGATGAGCTCGTGAATAATGTGATTAGCTTGGAGAGTGCGGTTTCCTCGCAAACTGCTTTGATACAGAGATTAAGAAACGAGACCAATGGTCTCCAGACACAAATCAGTACTCTTGAAACCGACAAAGCATTGTTAGCAGACGACAAGAGTGATCTGAGGAACAAGCTGAAGGAAATGGAGGAGAAACTCAAGGCATTGCAGGATTTGGACAGAAATGTTTTGGACAAGAGTAGCAATCTGCAGACACATTTTGATGAAGCTTGTCATAATCTCGATAACCTCTCTAGTGGAAAGCTGCATGATGTGAAGCCAGAGAGCGAGTCTGATAATTTGGCGATGAATATGAAACAGGAGAAAGATTTGGAAGCTGAGAAGAGGAATTTTGATGTTAGTGAAGAGACAGAGGAACATCAAAAGGAAATGGCTGAAGAGAAGAAAGAAGCACCCGAGAAGAGTGTAAAATTTGAACAGACCCGCGATGCGACTATAGAAGCAGAAGATATCGTCATCCCAAGTAAAAATCCGGAAACTGTTTTGGAATCTACTGAAAAAGTAGATTCCGATTCAGAGAAGCAAGCTGCACCTGACAAGATAGATTATGTTCTTGATAATGTTTTTGCTGCATCTGATAAGACAGAGTCTGTTCTGGATAATGTTTTAGAGAAGCAGATATCTTCTAAAGAATCTGATATCACTTTCAATGGCAAACAACAAGAGAATCAAAAGGAGAAAGATGAACCAGATTGGAAAGAAATGTTCATGAAGGGAATGGAAAATAGGGAAAAGCATTTGCTTACGGAGTACACGACTATTCTCAGGAACTACAAGGATATGAAGAAAACTTTGGATGAAACAAAAACAAAGATGAAGACAGAGAATGCAACAAAAGATGATGAGATCAAGCTACTAAGAGAGAAGATGAGCCTCCTGCAGAAGGGTCTTGGAGACAGTAATGACTTGATGGAAAACCAGATGTCAAACGAAGACTATTCCATCGGATTCATGGCTGCAGAAAACGAGAACATGTCCCTGGTTGAGGAACAGTTCAGGTTGAATATTGATGAGCTTCTAGAAGAGAATTTGGATTTCTGGTTAAGGTTCAGCACAACATTTGGACAGATACAAAGCTACGACACTTCAATTGAAGATCTACAAGCCGAGATATCAAAGCTCGAGCAAAGAAGAAAGCAAGATGGAAGCAGCACAGCGAAATATGCCCTGAGATCAGATGTTCGACCACTTTATGTACACTTGAGGGAAATAAACACAGACCTGGGTCTCTGGCTGGAGAAAGGCGCAGCCTTGAAAGAGGAACTGAAATCCAGATTCGAGTCGTTGTGTAATATACAGGATGAGATAACAAAAGCCCTGAAATCAAGTGCTGAAGACGATGATTTCAGATTTACGAGCTATCAAGCTGCTAAATTTCAAGGTGAGGTGTTGAACATGAAGCAGGAGAACAACAAAGTGGCAGACGAGTTACAGGCCGGGTTAGATCACATCAACACGCTTCAACTCGAGGTTGACAAGACTCTAGGAAAGCTGAGTGAGGAGTTTGCTCTTACAGGTTCAAAGAAATCTGATCTCGATCTCCAGCATTCGGATAGTCGCTCAAGAGTGCCCTTACGGTCATTCATCTTTGGCTCCAAACAGAAGAGAGCAAAGCCATCCATATTCTCCTGCATGCATCCCTCACTATATAGGAAGATGAAGACTTCTACATAGGTAACATTTACATATTACATACCATCCAGAGAGTTAATTGATTCATATACTGTAATTTATCAGATTCATGGAGGATTTGATTCATTTGTGTCCTTTTTACCTGTATCTCCCTGGAGATCTATCCCCCATTCACTCTTCTTTTTGGTTTGCGAGATTGAAACAATAGTTTTGTGTGTTGGTTTTTATATCCTTTTTGAGCATTGTAGATTGTTCACAGTTTGTAACTGGTGAAGCAAGAGGAATGTCTTCAGGCTTTTTACATTTTCAAAATTTGTATGTTCAGAACCATTATAAGAAACAGAGTTTGTGATGTAATGCATTTTTCATTATGGCACAAAAATGAACAATAGTTCTCCAACAGAGTCTGAGAAACGCTAGGACTGTAAGAGCCATTATCTCCCAAAAAACCCAAGAGTATATAATCAGACTGAACATTTCAGAGAACAAGTTTCATGAAAATAGACAATACTTCTGCAACAATCCTATGAGACTATGCTAAGAATCTAAGAGCCATTAGTTCTCAAAAACTCTCTGTAAAAAATCACAGACATTAAATGTAGACAGATGAGGTATCATATTATTTTTCATTCTGAAACAGTTGCACGAGTTGATCTCCACTATTTCGCATGAGATAACAAGTTTCATGAACAATTTTACAAGAAAAAAACGAGGCATAATCAACAGTTTACTGAAACATGGGAGATTAAGAAATGTTATGTTATATACGAGATAGTATTTTTTTAAGTCTCAAAAGAAATTTCAGAGACTACCTTAGCCCCTCTTCCTTTAGCCATGTATAGACCTACATGGTGCATCAAATCCTGACACAAAAAAAGAATCACAACAGAAGAATAAGAAGATGAACCGATTCAAAAGTGTTAAGTCACTAGAAAAAAGCTAATTTCAGAAGCATCAAACTTTTCTAATAATACCTGAGGATGAGCCTGAGCGCCTTTGATGTCTTTTGCAATATGAACAGGAAGGTCAAAAGTAGCACAGCCACGCGAATACACAATCACATCTTCTAGAGGAAGAAGAACACCGTGGTTTCGAGCAGAGAGTGCAGCAGCCACAAAATCAAACACACATATGTCTGTACAGATACCTACAACCACAATCTTTAGATCCCCAAAACAGAGAGAAGTTCAAGTAAGTTAAAGATATGCCTAAAAGCACTGAACTTGCTCAACTTAACTAATCAGATCATCAAGAAAAAAAAAACTTACGACTTTGATCTGTTTCTCCTTAACCCAATCCACAAAAACATTAGAACCATCTTTCTCCATCGAACCCACAAACCCATTAACACAATCTTTTCGTCTAAGAGTGACACAATTCTCACTTTCAAGCCACTGCAGAGCTGAAACATTACCAGAAGAAGAAATCAAGACACAGTCTTCACTAGTTATAAAATCCTAACAAGAACATTGACAAAGATACAATACCAGGAACAAGTTTAGATTCTTCAGTTCCTATAATACAATGAGGAGGATACGGAACCTCAGGAATATCTGGATGATGAGAGTCAATAAACGCAAAAACCGGCCATTTCCGATCACAGAATTCTCTAGAAAGCTTTGCACTTTCATCCACCATCTTCGATATCTGTTCGTTATGCTTTGTTGGAGCCTGCAAAATCACCAGTCAAACAGCTTCACCGAGGCAATATCACAAACACTTGGAAGACATAAAACACAACCAAATTCACAACTTTTTGGTGAATTTAGATCAGATTGAAAAGATCAAAGAGTGTATAAACCAAACCATATTGCCGGAGCCAAAAGTGCAGAAGCCATTAACAACGTCAACGATGACAAGACCAACGCTCGAGTCTCGATTCAAAACCAGAGATTCTTCCTCATCCACTGGAATCTCCTTCTTCAGATGCTCGAGTATCGTTTCATAATTCGCCATATCGATACGGGTCTAGAAGAAGAAATTGAGCAAAGTGGATCAAAATTTCCCAAAATAGAGGTGACATGTGACGCAAGTTGGTCTTGTTTTGGATTAATATTAAGTATATTTCATAATGAATAACAATTGGGGGTGTAGCTCATATGGTAGAGCGCTCGCTTCGCATGCGAGAGGCACGGGGTTCGATTCCCCGCACCTCCAATTTTTTATTCTTTCTTGACATTTTTTCAGTTGTTGAGTCCAAAATCGAATTATGGGCCTAACGAAAGTAGCCCATTTTGTTTTTTGTCAACCTGAAAGTAGCCCATTATATTAATTAAAAAGACTTTCCAATTACACAAAACCCTTATATCTTATTCTTTCTTAACTTGTTTTTTTTTCTTTTTTAACTTGTTTTTTTTTATCTTTCTTAACAGATTAACTTATCTATTTCGATTATTCTCTCATATCTTTTAGAAACTGATCAAAAATATACAAAAAAAAAACTGCAGAATAATAATTTAAGGTATAATTGTAGATTTAATTTTACAATATTTGTTTGCTTTACAAATATTTACGAGATTTTGCTTAATTAAAAATAAAAACTGAAGTGATGAAAAAATATATACAAATTACAATTTTCATTATAAAACATATATATCATAAAAAAAAAATCGGATTATGGGCCTAACGAAAGTAGCCCATTTTGTTTTTTGTCAACCTGAAAGTAGCCCATTATATTAATTAAAAAGACTTTCCAATTACATAAAACCCTTATATCTTATTCTTTCTTAATTTGTTTTTTTTTTTCTTTCTTAACTTATTTTTTTTATCCATCAAAAGATTAACTTATCTATTTCGATTATTCTCTCATATCTTTTAGAAACTGATCAAAAATATACAAAAAAAAACTGCAGAATAATAATTTAAGGTATAATTGTAGATTTAATTTTACAATATTTGTTTGCTTTACAAATATTTACGAGATTTTTCTTAATTAAAAACTGAAGTGATGAAAAAATATATACAAATTACAATTTTCATTATAAAACATATATATCATAAATTTAATCAATTAATAATTACAACAATCAATCTTTGTCGTTGCGATCAGTATCAGCAACGCAACAATAAAATGACAGAGAACATATCACAACAACAGTAAAAAAATAATAACATTTAATTGTTGTCGTGTATTCATATTGCATGTCGCTGCAACAGTAATAAATCGCAGATACAAATCACATAAACAAAACATTTTCGATGTCTAAGTTTACGTATTGGGTTGTGCATGGTACCCCCATCATGGTTGTTAGTTGTTACCACTGGTGGATCAGGAGAAACATTAAAGTTTGTTTTGAACTGAACTATTAATATAAATATGTTATGTTTGAAGTTGAAGAAAAAAGAGAGTAAGATGTGGCCATATGGGGTATACAGTAATAAAAGTATACCGTAATTGCATAAATATGTTATGTTTACAGTTTTATTTTACCAACCTAACTTAATCTCAGCCGTTCATCTTACCTACAACATTTTTTCTCACAATCAGATGAATTAAAACTGTTCTTGAAATGCAAAATATAAATATCTTTCTTTCTTATAAAATAAGATAGTCAAGCGTCGATACTGTTGGACTAACAATGACAAGCTTGTAATGTTTCACGTGGCAAAGGTTTCTATGTACGGTTCGGCTATCATCCGTCAGAAACCACATGAGGATTTTATCCCTGATCATTTTAATTTAGTTTAATTATTTATTTAGTTTTTTAGTTGCAAATCAAGAATCCTTCTAATCATATATTGATGCCTGACTAATGAGTTTTTAAACTTTCTCTTTTTTCTCTCTTTTTTGCTTTAATTTTTGGTATTTTTTTTATAATGCTAAGAGCATCTTCAACCTCTAATAGAATATTAATAATTTTTTTGGATATATTTAAAGATTTGAAGTTGCTTTTGGAAATATTCTAAAAAGTTTCAAATTTTTTTATTTTTAATGCAAAAAGTATCTCCAATCTCTAGTAAAATAATAATATTTTTTTTGAAAATAATGTAAAAGAATAGGAAAGTTTCTTAATAAGGGCATCTTCATCCGTTAGTTACCCAATGAGTATCTAAAACAAAAGAGATAATAATATTTTAGTATAATACAATTTCTTGTTTGAAAAACTATGAGTTCTTAGTTAGAAACCCACACTACACATGTCACATAGTTATTGGTCAATTGTTTTTAACAAATTTAAATTTATTTAAATATCTAATTTCTATTAAAAACATTATTATTTTATAGCTAAGATACCCCATGAGTATCTTAACCAATGAAGATGCTCTTAACCAATGAAGATGCTCATAATAAAAACTCATAATAAGAACCCTTCCTTACACATGTCACAAAATTATTAGTCAAACTAGAATTTAATCTGCGGTACCGCAGGTCGATGATTTTTTTTTTTAATGTTTGATTTTGATTTTTAATATGTAATTTTGTAGGATCTTTTTTGTTTATTTGTTTTAGATATGAATTTAAGATAGGAAAATATAATATATTTTTTCACCTATTGTAGTTTAAAATTGTATAATTATTTGTTATGGTTTTTAATTATTAATCTTATAGTAGTTTTATATAAATGTATATTCCCGAATATAAACATATATTTATTTTCCTTTTCCGTAATAAATATAACGAAAACCCAAATTCGATCCGAACCCAAAAACCCAAACGGATATCCGAACATGTTCGCGGGTCGATTTTTTGTTTCAACAATCTTAACTAAATCAATTCAACATGTCCGGCCAACCCGTGTTTGTAGAGCTGGATTAATGATATACTAGATTAATAACCCGTGCTTCGCCCGAGGAATATGTTTTCAAAGTTATTATTTGACTTGCTTATTGTAAAATTAATTGTGTGTTGTAATATCATAATTATGTAAATAACAAGATATGTAATATCATACCATGTTAATTGTGTGTTGTAAATCTAGTAATTAGGTAAAGTAATAATATGTGTCTATGTTATTAACTGTAAGTATTATAGTTTAAGAGACAAATTATAATTATTGTGTTGGCAATTATAATATCATAAATCTGTAAGTATAATGGTTTAAGAGAACAATTTATCAATTAAATTGACTAAATAATTGCATAATTTGATAAACCAATTGATTCTATTTAATTTAATCAACAAATTTTATTTAATTATATAATGGGGAGAGTAAAAAAAAATACAGACTATAAAATGTATAATAGTATATATTTTAGTATAAGCCTGAATTCAACTAAATAACATAAACCCCAAAAATTCTTTAATTATGAATAACATATATATATTTGAAATTTGATTTAAGTGATTTGAGCTAAACTCATTTAAATTAGGAAAATAAATTTGTCACATTTACAAGAGATTTGGAAATACTAGATGGCCATTGTATTTAATATTTTGTAATTTAAACAATTTATTTAAAACGATACCGTTTATGTTTTATAAAGAAAGTAAACAAAAGAAAGACAAAACAAAAGAAAAGAAACAAACGATTTTTCAGTTGAAAAACTTTACCCTTACCAAACCTCTGACTCTGTGTGTTCCTCCATTACTAAACGTCTGTCAGGTTCTTCTCCTAAATTAAATTACGAATATCAAAGAAATTGTACATTATTTCGTTTCCGAGCATCATAGTATTCAACTCATTCCAGATCAGAATCAAAGGTATTACTTTCAGAATATGTATTATATATTTCTTCTGTAAGGCTCTCTCTTTTTCTAGTACGATTTCTTTTAATTCGTATACAATTATAGGTTTTCTGTATTGAATTTGGAACATGCAATTATGTTTGTCAAGTTCTAGGAATAAACTCTCGATTGCAATCGTTTTATAGTGTTCAATTTATATCTAACCTAAAATAGATTCAAGAATTTAAGAAAAAATTTGTAGACTTTTGTGTTCAGATTGAATGGAGTTGATTTGACAGAGATTAGTAATTAAAATAGGATCTTTGTTTATTTATATAGATATGGTAATAAATACGTATACTGAGATTGAAATCTGTTTTGCAATTGCACTTTCCTGTTTATTCATAACTTTGATTCAACAAATTTTTTTTCGATTCTGCAGATTTCGATTGATATTGAGGATCAGTATTTAGTGGATGTGTATAGTGGAAATTTAATTCATATTAAGTATGTATGTAAAAGAACTTTGGATTCTAGTTTAATGAATTTGGTAAATGTTTTAATCAAAACTACATATGTGAAAATTGTAATTACAGGAGAAACTTACATATAGATAGAATTTAGACAGACTTGCAGAGAAGATGAATGGAAATAACATTATTTTAAAGGTAAGTACTCAAACCCTTAATGAGTTTATATATAGAATTATCATAAACATTATCAATATAAAAAAAATCCACTCCAAATCTATGTCTTTCAAATTATTTAAAAAGGTCTGAAAACTTAGTGATCCATAACTCCATTATTATGTGATTCCCCATTGTGTTGAGCATTCCTTGCAAGCCTACAAACATTTGTGAATGAAATCAACAAAATATTTAGTTAAAAACATATTGTAGATTACTTAGTTTTAATGTATGTAAAGTTTTGCTACTTACATTTCAAAAATTTCATCCACTTCAATAATGTTTGGATTTGAAAACACCCTAGAAATAGGGTCATGAGTGCATATTCTCACATTCCTTGGACCATCAAAGTAGCGGTCAAACTTCCACCACTTGAGAACGACCACAAGAACACCCCCTCCGAACCTGCGCCAGTTACGATCGATGTCCAAAGCCTCTTATTTGAAAGCTATACATTCTAAGACATGTCCACTTTAGTTTAAAATAAAAAGTGTCAATAAGTTAGTATATATAGATTATGTTAAAGTTAATAAAACTAGTTATGAAAAACTTACTTCTTGTCCTTGATTTTGAGTAAAAGTCTAGGTCATATGGATTGTTTGCAACATTTACTACACCTCCAACTTTAACGACATCTCCAACTAAGTGTAAAACGTTGTATTATGTAATAAAATTAAATAGTAAAATAGAGATGAATACAAAAAATATAAGTATGTGATGAAAAACATATAACAATTACAAACTAAACAGGTAGTATTGATAGTGTTATTAATGATTGAAGGGAATGTTGCAAAGTTGTTTGGATGGTTCTCGGGAATGTGTAGAACTTTGTGAACGACTGTGTTTTGTAAGAAGTGAATCTTGTAAGCATGAGATGTGACTCTAACTGCATCTTGATTTAGGGCAACACCAAAGATCATTATTGACAGCCATATACCTTCTTTGATATAACCATCGTAAAATTCTGCCTGGTTTTTGTCAATTACTGCTTCTATTCTTACCCTATGCAAACATATAAAGTAATATTTGTTATAACAAAACTCCGTAAGGAAAATAATTCAGAAGCAAAGAAAAAAAAATTAAATATAGAAAGATGAATACATTCTCGTTTCCAATAACCAAACCGAGACGCTTATATGGAATGTTAAGGAAAACCCTCCATACTCGCAAGACCTTTAGCCAGACATAGAATATGGTAATTTCTGGAACCAGAAAACTAAGATCATGATAGTACTCCATCACTTTTAGGTTTTTTTCTTAGGTTTTGTCGGCTTACAAAACTTTCGTTTATGCCCCAGTATATATAGAAAATTTTGTAAACATGATACGTTGTATGTAAATATGGTTGTTAATATGAGAAGATATGATTGTTAAGGTATAATTGCGACTTTTCGCGATTTGTAAATATTGCCTAATTTGTTTTAAAATTAATAAACACGTATAGTTTAGGTGATGTGTATGATTTAGTATCAATAGTTTTAGGATAATTAACAAACTTAGAGATCTTATTAATGGTTAGTTTGTAATCTAATAAGTTCAAATAAGTCGCATATCATTTATTAAAGTTTTTTTAAAAAGATAATGCATCCAGTATGATTAAAATTATTCCCTAAAAACAGAATCTAACTAAAAAGTGAATATATTTCGTTGGATTTAACGTGTATTAAATGAAAGACACAGAATATACTTGTAAATATTATATGGTATATATATCTATATATACATATAAATGTAAAGATGAAATCTAATGGAATCAATTTGTTGGATTGATATTAATCAATGAGATTTTGTTTTAAAAAAATATCTAATTATGAATAATTTTAAACATAAAACACTACATTATTAGAAAGGGATGATAAATAAAACAATAATAACAATGGAATCAACAAATAACGTTGTATTTAAGAACCATACTACAATATTTGTAAGCAAAACTAAAAAATTGAAACTTCTTAAACGTTTTTAAAAATCTCTTTGAAAACGACATTCTTTGTTTTGTTTTTGGAGTTTTCAATCTTCATTGACAATCAACATCTTCAGTCCTTCCCTAGATGTAACTCTAGAAATAGCAACATAAATTTGCCCATGGGAAAAGCAAGGTCTTGGTATGAAAATACCAACTTTTCTCAATGATTGGCCCTGACTTTTGTTGATTGTCATTGCAAATGCTAAGGCCAAAGGCAATTGTCTATGTCTCATCTTAAAAGGCAATTTTGCTTCTGATGGTGTAATCAATAACCTAGGGATCAAAACTTTATTACCAACCCTATCTCCTATAAGAATTCTAGTTTCTACTACAAATTCAGCCAACTGTGTTATCTGCAGTCTTGTTCCATTCATTAAACCACCTATAGGATCAATATTCCTAAGCAACGTCACAGGGACACCAACTTTAAGACGTAAACTATGGTTTGGTAATCTTGAAATCTTAATACTATTTAAGAAATCTGGAGTCAAAACTAGATTGTTCGTCCCACTTATGTCTTGAGGGTCCATGGTATCAGAACTTAAGTAGACTCTTTCTTCACCTGTTAAAAATAATTTACTGATATATATAAACTAAATTAGATACACCAATAAAAACTTAAAAAAAATTGAACGTTTATAATACTGACTAACCTTGTATTCGTTCTGGCATAGTTTCATTGATCTTGTTCACATATTCATTTGTGGGACAGAGAATAGCTCGTTCTTGAAGGAAGTTAAGGTCTTAACAGTTTGCAACTGTGAAACATCACCATATATTTCTCTGTATATTGCTTCAATAGGATTGTTAGCCTCACCATCATTAGGCTCTGCAATTATGCCATCTCCAACATCTAATATCCACTCTGAAAATGATTTTCAGCTCTTTGCCTCAGTATCACTGTTAGCAAACAGACGCATATTCTTTTTCAGCTTCAACACTTTGCAGTGATCCCATAGGTAAGATGAATTTAATGCAGCCATAACAATTTATGGTCTGTTATCACCATTGATTACTGGAAGGATCTGCCTAAAATCACCTCCAAAAACGACAACCTTTCCGCCAAATGGTTTGTTTCCCACAATTTCACACTTCTCAGACAAACTCATGTCTAAAGATTCAAAACAATGTTTACTCATCATTGGAGCTTCATCCCAAATTATCAGAGAAGCTTCTTTGACTAAACTATATATGTCTGATCTGCTTTCATATGACATGTAGTAAATTCATCTGGATTCAAGGGAATTTCAAATCTAGAACTAGTTGTTCGACCACCTTCTAACAAAAGAGAAGCTATTCTACTTGAAGCTACATTAAGTACAATGGATCCTTTGGAACGAATAGCTGCTGATACAGTTTTCCACAAAAATGTTTTACCTGTTCTACCAAAACCATAAATAAAGAATACTCCTCCCAAATCCTTTTTCACAGCATTAATAATCTCATCATAGATTGCCTTCTGCTCAGTTGTAAGCATCGTAATCCATTTATCATGTTTTTCAGCTAAATCAGCACGGTCATATGCTTTTTCGTCTAAGATTAGTACATTTGTATCACTAATAATAACTCTAGGTGGTTGTGGCATTTGCTTATATTTGGCTAGAAAACCACCATTCCTTCTTATCAAATTTTCAATCTCTTCAAGTGCATACCTTTTTTTTTTTTTATCATCATCAGATAATATAAGGTCTGCAATATTTTTTAAAATATATTAAAACTAATATTATGTAATTCCTATAGTATTCCCTTATATATATATTGTAAAGTCTGGAATGTCAAGTAATTAGAGGTTCATATGTTATAATTAATAATGAAAGTGTTAAATACCTGGTCGGTTAAAATATAGCCGCTTGCTTGATTCAATATATTCAGAAAGCAAATGCCACGCTTGATCCCAAACAGTCTCTGGAGAAGATAAACTTTCCAACATGATAACAAAAAGATGACGTAGACAAAATCCAGTACCCCAAAAACTTTCTATGAAAATCATCAATGTACTCTTGGTCATTATCTAATAATCCTAATGCAAAATATGCATCTTTCCACTCTTTATAAAGCACACCATCAACAGTTCTAAGCTCCTCAAAACTTCTTGGACCTCTTTGGACATTGAAAAGCACTTTCATGTTATATCCATCTTCTATAGTTAGAGGAACATAGTTGATTCTTCCTATAGCAAGTCTCTTTATAACAAAAAGATGACGTAGACAAAATCCAGTACCCCAAAAACTTTCTATGAAAATCATCAATGTACTCTTGGTCATTATCTAATAATCCTAATGCAAAATATGCATCTTTCCACTCTTTATAAAGCACACCATCAACAGTTCTAAGCTCCTCAAAACTTCTTGGACCTCTTTGGACATTGAAAAGCACTTTCATGTTATATCCATCTTCTATAGTTAGAGGAACATAGTTGATTCTTCCTATAGCAAGTCTCTTTTCTCTTTTCCTAAACATTTTCTTCTCGCTATCATACGTAAATCTTGTCGGGATTTCAGCATACGTTAGTTTCCTTGCAACATAATTTATTTTATTCAATTCAAATCTTGTCAAGATTATGCCTATTCAAAACAGTATCTACTTCGTTAGTCTGCTTTAAAAAATATAAGTTGCTCCCCTGGCAAATAAAAAGAAAGCTTCATAACAGGAGTAGACTGATAATGTATAGGATATTTCAATATTCTCCACGCAGCTTCACAAGCAGAGACATACCTGAATAATACAATATTATTAAAGTAAATGAGTGTATAAGGAAAAGATTAAATTTTACAAATACTTATAATCATTAAAATATAAAAGAATAGAATAAAAAAACCTGCAATCAAATAGGTCTTTTACTTCATTCCTTATGTTTTCATTTCCCTTATCTCCTGCACTTTGATTCTCTTTTACTTTACAACTATCCTTCATATTCACAACTTTACTTTTAGATGGTTCAACTACAATAGAAACACGATACTCTCCTTTCGTAATGTACTTGAAAATATACAGTTTTTCCAATAAGCTTAGTAGCAAAACTATCAAACAACATGAGTTTGGTTTCAGCTGTCGTATCCATGACAGCAACATGTAGCTTGTACCTGTTAGTGAAAATAGAGATAGAGCAAGGGTTAACATTACTATACAGTAAACAAAAAATATAATATTGTTATAAATTACCTTGCCACAACATTTGTGATCGTATAAAAACAGCTGTCAGACCAGAAATTTCATCTGATTCTTTTTTTTTCCATTTTACTGAGACAATTTGGTTCCCTTGTAATCTCAGCCTTTTTGTTACATTCTTTACAGGTAAAATAAAACCACCTCCAATCAGTATCGACATCACCAATTGTTGCCATAATCCTCCATATACCCACCTTAAATTCACATCATTATAGGTAGCATGTATGAATAAGATATGAAGCTTAATAAGACATAATAATGTGAACCAAATTGTAAAATATGACATAATACCTCTACAAATGCAATGAGATCAGCAATGGTTTTCCTTGGATAATCTAGAAGATTGTAGCTTTTATTATATAGCTGAACATCTCGAATAGCTTCAGATTCTAAAAGAGTGAGACTCAGTCCATCGTTTGGTAACCTGATGCAAACAAAAGAAAAATGCATTTGAAAAATATTAAAAAAATGTTTGTAGTAATATGCATCAAACATTTTAAATATATAAAATTTGGTTATATTATTAAGAATAAGTCAAAATTATAGTAACATTGAGTTGAATTAGTCAACTGCTGGATAACCAATAGGATTAATAAGCACATCAGATGTATCAAAAACATTGGTAATGCTTAAATTTCCTATAAACCAAAAAAATTATGTATCAAACATAAATTAGAATAGGAACCAAAAAAAAATAAATTAAAAAAAAAGTATGTATCAAAAAATAAATAACTTTTTATAACCTTTGAAATTATGAATCTTAGCAAACCAAATAAGAACCAATGTTTTGTCTGCAGCATTCACATTTTGGCAAACATAGAAAACTTTTTCACCAAATTTACCCCATAGCGTACATGTAAGACACTCATCACTACAAAAAAAAAAACCCATAATTTATAAAAATGAATCAAATAAAAAGTGTAAGAGTGGTACATCATATTTAACTCACTTTGAATCTCTTAATTCAAACTCAAGCTTCTTAGTCATCTTATTGTTAGCGTTGATAGTGTCAAGTCTCCCAACACTAACGACCTGTCCTAAAATATATGCAATATAAACCAAGGATAGAAATATGTATAAGATTATAAACCACATAAAAATGATAACTTGAAATCAGTGGCATTAGCCGTAATTACCTAAAACGGCTTAAATGGCTCTGCCAAAATGCTGCCCTCCATTCTTGATTAATAGTATAGATTAAAATCGATTCAACATGCCCCACTAACCCGTCCTACTATTTTAGCAGAGTATAAATGATATATTAATGTCGATTTAAACCCGTTCTAAGCATATAACCCGTCATGTGTTATTTTCATTTAAAAATTAAATTTTTAAAAATATTTTAAAATTTTTATTAAGTTTATCAATAACATTATATTAATAATAATATTAATATGTCCCACCAACCCATCCTATGATTTTATCAGAGGGTTAATGATATATTAATATCGATTCAAACTCGTTCTGCCATATAACTCGCTGTACATGTACTTCAAAAATAATAAATTGATTATTAAGATTATTAAATTTTAAAATAATTGTTAATTTTAGAATAAGTAATATGTGTAATAAATACATAGTTAATAGTATCTAATGTTTCATTTTTTAAAATAGTACATACCAGAAACTTCTTTTGCCATATAACCAAGTACATATTGTTTTAGTGTTAGATTAAGATATATTAGTATCAATTCAAACTCGTCCTGCCATATAACCCGTTCCGTGTTATTTTAAAAATATTCATACTAAATAATATTTTAAAATGTATTTCAAAAAGAATAATATAGCTATTTTTTGGAAAAATTTTGAAAAATCATTATTTAGTTTTGTTTCTTTCTAAGACTATCAATAAAAGTTTCTTCCAAAAATACTACAAAACTAAATCTAATTTTTAAACCCTTATTTGATTGAAATGATATATCTATTTACCATTTAATACATCATTGCTATTAAATAACTAGTCAATAATATTATTTAAAATTTATAATTTAATTACTCTTTATTAATTAGGTATATAGTATAACTAATTCATAATTAATCGATCTAAACAGGTATTTGTTCAAAAATCATAGATTTACCATTTTATTTAGTTATCCATTTGGTATATGAATCTTCAATATTTAATAGCACTAAATCGTTAAATAATTAAGTTAATTTTTCGTATAATAATGTTACCAAATAAATATTTAGTTTAATCATAACTAGGGAGCTACCCCGCACCATGTGTGGAAAAAAAAATATTAAGAGATGATGATATTTTTGTTTTTGAGGGTAGTAAATGTGATATCTCACGTTTTCAAATTTGTGTGTTATGTTTAGTTTTAGTATAACAAATGATGTTCAAGATTCTTCATATATGGTATAATCTTTACTTAATATTTTTACATGTTATTATCTTGACATTTTTAAATCTACTATAAATAACGACAACTATACATTACAATTATCTCCACACAATAGTTAATACTTCTTACATTTTTAATATATTTTTGTTCATTATATCAAATATATATATATATATCATATGATTTTCTTAAAACATTATATCACAACATTATAATTTTTCGTATTTTGTTTTTGGTGGAAATATAAATTTTCATTTTCTTTAAAAAATTTCATAATCTTTATATAATTATCGTACAGTAAACTTAATTTCAATTTGGATTAATTCGAAAATTTTAAAGAATCTTTCATATATATCGTAATATTTTTTGTGTATAAAATAGAAATTTAAGAAAAAATTTTAATAGTTAAAATACAAATAATCTCCGTATCATATAAGTTTTTCAATAAAAAAATTAAAGTAGCAAAAATAAGCAAACTTTATCTCCACAAAATTATAAGAAAATTACCTAAGTAGTTATTTTGGTTATTTTCTAATTTTTATTAGTAGTATAAAATTTTCAATTTTTAATTTTTAGAGTAATTTAACTTTTTATTTTTAAAAAATATAATTTAAATAATTTTTTTTCTCTTAATTTATTCAAATTTCTAAACTTATTTATTTATAGTAATACTTTTACTTGAAAATTTTTATAGTAATTTTCTCTCTCTAAATATATTTATATTTTTTAATATATTTTTATAATAATTTTAATTTTACTTGATTATTTTAAATTTAATTTTTTTTCTTATAACTAAATGGCAAAAAGTTTAAGTAAACCTATATAAAGAATTTTTTCAAAAAAAAAACTTTTTGAGATAAATTAAAAAAATTTCGAATTTTCAAAATAATTTTTGTTATTTTCTTTTAATATATTTGATTATTTATGTTTATAGTAAATTAAATTTTATTTGGATAAATATATTTTTAAATCTAAATAGCAAAAAGTTTAAATATGTAGATTCATTAAAGATAGACTTGTAATCAACTATTCTAAGGATGAATGTGAGTATTCTATACTTTTCTTTTAATATATAAGATCTAGGATTGATATTCTTTCTTTCTTTTTTTTGCACGTCTTTTAATAGCCTTAATTTGGGCATCTTTGTTAACCTTGTTTGAATTAATAATATTACCTTAATACATGTACGTTTTCCAAATTGAAGTTATCTTTGCCAAAAAAAAAAAGAAACAAAAAGTAATAAAAATCAGGAAAAATATACTATTGACAAAACAAATTGAAACACCAAAGAAAATAAGAGTTAAAAAAAGAGTTTTTTGCTAAACTAGACCCTTATTTGAAGTCAATTCCAAAACTAGATTTTTTTTTCTTTTTTTTTCAAAATGCCATAAAATACTCTTTCAAACTTCTTTTTTCACAAAAATACCTAACGCATACTTCATAAGAGAAATCTAGTAGCTGAGTTTGAAAAATAATAACCCAAAGATTCTCACATAATTACGAAACTGCCATCTTCTTCAATAGCTCCCAACCACCATTACCAACAATAATTGAGCTCTAAATGCTTCAACCAACCGAATTAAGAGATGTTAAAGCTCTATAATCAAGCTAAAAGCTCCATTTTCTCGATCTCCTCTCTCATTCTCTCTCATTTCAACCAATAAACTCTAAAATCTCTTTCTCAAAATTCACCATTCTTAGATCTTGCGATTTACTAAGATTCATGCATAATAACGCTTGGGTTTCTTGGGTATTGGTGGTGTGAGCAGTTATTGGCCTTCAACGAAGCTATAAACAAGATCAAACCAAAATTTGGTAATTTTTGCTTCATTTTCACTGATTTTCCATAAGGCAGACTTCTCAGGTGAAGTCTCAATAGTCAACTGGGGGTTAGTTTTGCAATTGATTTTTTGCTTCACAGACTTCACGATGGAAGTCTCAAGTTTTCCTTTGAAAACAAAAAAAAAAGTCTTCAGACTTCACATATGAAGTATGTGTACATGAGGTTAGTTTTGCAATTGACCGTAAGTTTGACTTTTATTTTAGACTTCTCCTGTGAAGTCTGTGAAAATAAAGGGTTAGTTTTGCAATTGATCTGAACAAATACTTTTTATCAAGACTTCACCTGAGAAGTCTGCTTGAAAAATGGGGTTACTTTTGCATTTGTATCTTATCTCTTGCACAAATGTATGAGTTTAACATCTTAATGTGTTAAACTGGCCATATTTATGTGGCTCATGACATTTTTTTATATGTGTTTTAATACTTAATCTTTTGTAACTTTATTTTTGTTAAATTAAGACTTGATGTTTAATTTAATAGGTTTCGCAAGAAGTACTTTATTTGTCAATATAACTTTTATTAATTGGAAATATCATTGTACAAGAGATTTATAATCCAGGAAGGAGGGTTACAATTGTTTGTTTTACATCTACAAGATTATATGTAAGAATTAAATGTTAGGGGAGCCCAGAACCGTCTCGGTGTGAAGTCTCATAGTGAAGTCTCGTTGTGAAGTCTCACAGTGAAGTCTGGGTGTGAAGTCTCACAGTGAAGTCTGGGTGTGAAGTCTCACAGTGAAGTATGGTTGTGAAGTCTCACAGTGAAGTATGGGTGTGAAGTCTCATAGTGAAGTCTCGGTGAAGTCTGGGTGTGAAGTCTCACAGTGAAGTTGGGTGTGAAGTGTCACAGTGAAGTCTCACAGTGAAGTCTGGGTGTGAAGTTTCACAGTGAAGTCTGGGTGTGAAGTCTCACAGTGAAGTCTGGGTGTGAAGTCTCACCGTGAAGTGTGGTTGTGAAGTCTGGGTGTGAAGTCTGGGTGTGAAGTCTCACAGTGAAGTCTGGGTGTGAAGTCTCACAATGAAGTCTGGGTGTAAAGTCTCACAGTGAAATATGGTTGTGAAGTGTCACAGTGAAGTCTCACAATGAAGTCTGGGTGTGAAGTTTCACAGTGAAGTATGGTTGTGAAGTCTCACAGTGAAGTCTGGGTGTGAAGTCTCACCGTGAAGTGTGGTTGTGAAGTCTGGGTGTGAAGTCTCACAGTGAAGTCTGGGTGTGAAGTCTCACAGTGAAGTCTGGGTGTGAAGTCTCACAATGAAGTCTGGGTGTAAAGTCTCACAGTGAAATATGGTTGTGAAGTCTCACAGTGAAGTCTGGGTGTGAAGTTTCACAGTGAAGTATGGTTGTGAAGTCTCACAGTGAAGTCTGGGTGTTGAAGTCTCAAAGTGAAGTCTGGGTGTGAAGTTTCAAAAATGAAGTCTCAGTATAAATCTAGATCTGTAAAATAAAAGGAAAAAACAAAGACTCATATACAAACACAAAAATAACGCAAAAAAACTCAGATAAATTAACAAAAATTTAGAAATCATACTCAACATAAATTATTTAGACTTAAAATTCATAATGAATCCTCTAGATAAAATTCCAAAAAACAAATCATAACGCACATACAATTAAAAAATCTTAATTTTTGTTTGGAACATAAATTGTCATATGAATCTAAAGAAAACAAACTTAACTATTTTCTGGTGGTGTTACGCCTCAGATCTGTAACAAGCATAAAATAATAAGTTAGTAGGATGAAGACGATGGTTAAAAAAATGCAGTAATAATGAGAGAGTGGTTAGTCATATCTGAGGATGGAGAGAATAACACTTTTGAGGAGAGATTAATACCGACGAAAACGAAGAAAAAACAATAAAAGCAACGTCTTATCGATGACGGTACGGTGGAATGGCATTGAAGATGGAGAGATCCTTGCTATTTTTCAGAGGTTTTAGAGAGAGAGAGAGAGAGAGAGAGAGAGAGAGAGAGAGGGAGAGAGAGAGAGAGAGAGAGAAGAGAGAGAGAGAGAGAGAGAGAGAGAGAGAGAGAGAGAGAGAGAGAGAGAGAGAGGGAGAGAGAGCTCTGCCATTTTTGAGAGAAACAGAGAAATTTGAGAAAAATAGAAAAACTGAGTTTATATATGGGAGGTCAAACTAGGGTTAGGTTAAAAATTCAGGCTCCAATCTGAAATTTCAGACTTCACCTATGAAATTCAAATTTTTCTACATTTTTTTTTATTTTTTGAATTTTTTTTGAAAATTTTGAAAATTATGAAATTTTTTGAAAATTATGAATTTTTTTGAAAATTTTGAATTTTTTGAAATTTCAGACATTACGTTTGAAGTTTTAGACTTCACACCTTTGAAATTTCAGATTTCATCTTTTAAATTTCAGACTTCACCTATGAAATTCGAATAACTTAAAAAAAAAATTCAAATTTTTTTGAACTTTTTCAAATTATTTTTAAATTTCAGACTTCACCTTTGAAATTTCAGAATTCACCTCTGAAATGCTTGAATTTTTTTGAATATTTTCGATATTTTTTGAAAATTTTCAATATTTTTTGAAAATTTAATTTTTTTTGAATTTTAGACTTTACTTTTGAAATTTCAGACTTCATCTTTTAAGTTTTAGACTTCAACTTTGAAGTTTTAGACTCATACACGAAGTCTCCTATGAGACTTCACGCGAGACCCGAGAAGTCTGTAAGCCCTAAACTCTGAAATTCTAATATTGTTTTCACTTTTCGTTAACAAATACTTACATTTGACATCAAAATAGTATAATATATCTTAAATCTAACAACTATATGAAAGATCGACATTTTATATCAAAAATATATGAACTTAAGTCTAACCTTAGAGATATATACATGGATTTTTACAAATTGGCAAACCCTAAACTTATTATGCTTCACATAACATGGTTTAGTTTTATAAAATCTTATGAAATTCTATTTTTAAACCTTAGACTTTGATTTAAAATAATTTATTTATCAAAATTTTTGAACAAAATATTTTTTTTAATTTTTAATTTAAATTTAAGTTTAAATTACAGTTGCAGACTTCGGTAGGGAAGTCTGCAACTATTTATGATTTTCTAAAACATAATAAACCTTACATGCTTTAATTTTATGAAAGTTTCAAAAATTTTAATTTAAAAAGTTCATATTTGAATAATCTTATTTTTTGAAGAAAAAATTACATTGAAATTATTTTTTATTATTTTTTTAGTTTAAATCTAAGATTTAAGTACGGTTTATACTTCATGGATGTCATGAACGAAGTCTACTGTGAGACTTCGTTCACGAAGTCTCCTCTGCGCGAAGGTTAGAACTGTAAATGCAGTTTCTGTTTTTTTGTTTGCAAATAAGGGGTTAATGTAATTTCCCTACTCCAAAGGTCTAGTTTTGCATTGTTTCAATTTGGGGTATAGTTTTGCATTCAAACTCAATTTTGGGTCTAGTTTTAGCAATTCCCCTTAAAAAAAATGTGCACGTTTTTGTTTTTGTTTGTGATGAATGGCTCCTACATATGAAGCTACTATAAAAGGAAGATCATATTCTCGGCAGAAAGTGATTCAAAAGCAACAAAATCAGTTTCGATGTTTTTTCAAGAAGTGTGTGATTGCATTGAACAAATATAAAACTTACTTTGATTTAGATGAGGATTATGCAGTAAGGTTAATTGGAAATTCAAGACCTAACAAATCATTCAAAGAACATAATCAAATATAAGAAAATATAAAACTAAAACATAATTATCTCTTTAATGAAGAATTGATACAGTAAACAAATATTGTGAATATGAGCCGATTTGGCTTAATGAAGAGAAGCTTCAGAAAGAGATTAGGGGATTAGGAGTTCAATTAGGGTTTCAATTTTTGAAAATTAAGCATAATTGTTTTTTATGTAAGCATATAACGTAATATGGGATTTGATTCATTTTTATTAGAAAAAATGAATAATTTAAAACTAAATCTCAGCATGATTAATGCTAATTGATCCTATAAAAAAAAGAAAGTTAGCTTGTTTTTATATAAAATTAATACGAAAAGATTTATAATGATTTTTGTGATTTTGTTTTATTTTTCTGAATTTTAGTCTAGTTTCCGAAATTAATTAGTTAACTTCATAAAAAGATGATAAGCATATATGGAATTAATTTCAACGATTTTCTCTAAAAGATTGACCAAATATAGTAAACAAAAAAAAAGATTTGATTGAAGATTTAAAAAAGGGATTAATGCAAAAAAACCCTTAAAGTTGCCCATTTTTTCATATAAACCCTCCACATCAAAAAAATGCAAGTTAATACCATGATATTAAAAATCACCCGCAATATAGCCTTCGGCCATATCGATAACATGGCAGCCGTTAACGCCTCACGGAGAACTTAACGGCTACTTAAACGCATCATTTTCCACATAAAAAAAACCCTCAAAGTCGTCGTTCTTTTGCAAATTAACCTTTCAACTACAAAAATGCAAGTCAATATCGCGAACTCAAAAGTCACCCGCAATATAACTCGGTCGTATATAGATTTGTGTAATTTTGTATATATTTTATTAAAACTACGTCGTTTTAACATTTGAAAAATAACAAAACATGATCTAAACGAGATACGAACCCACGACCTTTAGCTCAAATGAAATGACACATAACCGACAAATATATTTAAACGAGATTTAAATGACACATAAACATGATTTAAATGAGATTTTATTCCATTCGATCCTCGATTTCCAGAGACAATTCGGTTTCGAGGCTTTTTAAGGTTTAATCTATGTTCTTACTATCTCGTTGAATTGTAACTTTTCTCCTAGATCTGTTTATTTATTTTTCTATTTTGTAAAAACCCTAATGATTATAGATTTATGGATTTTTCGAAAGGATTTATGAATTTCTTTTTCTATTTTGTAAGAACCATATTGTTTATAGATTTGTCGAAAGGTTTTGGAGAAGAAATGCTTAACGACGTAGTTTTAATAACATATATACAAAATTACACAAATCTATATACGACTAAGGGTTATATTGCGGACGACTTTTGAGTTCGTGATATTGACCTGCATTTTTGTAGTTGAAGGGTTAATTTGCAAAAAAAGGCAACTTAAAGGGTTGTTTTGCAGTTAATTGTTAGGTTCAAAACGATGCGCTTAAGAAGCCGTTAAGTTTTCCGTGAGGCGTTGACGGCTGCCACGTTATCGATATGACCGAGGGGTATATTGCGGGTGATTTCTAATATCATGGTATTGACTTGCATTATTTTGATGTGGAGGGTTGATATGCAAAAACGGGCAATTTTAAAGGGTTTTTGCATTAATCCCTTTAAAAATAATAACTCTTCCCACGATTTAAGGGCCAACATTATTTTTCTTAAAATCGATTATTATTTAGAGATTCCAAATATTAATGGTTTATTACTTTTATTAATATACCCAGCCTTAACTTTAGGAATCCTACGATTTTGTAAAAATTTAATCTACGATAAGGGTCAAGATTTAAATTATACCCGATTTAAGCGATTAATGGCCAAGATTAAAACCTCATACCCGCGTGTTTATCCGTTTATTAATCCGGATCATCCGATTGCTTACATGTTTAAAAATTTAATTATGCCCTTAATGAGTAGTATTAATTTGTTCATAATTATAATGCCATGGTATGTAATTTTTTTTACAAAACAATGGTTTCTTTTTAAAATGTACTTCAAAAATAATATAATGATATATAGATGTTTTAAATTTTTTAAAATTTAATTAAATATATAAATTTAATTAAAATATTATTAGTTTATTGTTAAGATATCTTATAGGTATTTTAACCATTGAAAATGTTCTAAGAACCTTGGTGAGCATCTTGGAGATGTTCTTAGCTTTTGGCTTTTGGCCACATGAATAGTTCCATATTTGAAATTGAAACACTAGTTTTAGTAATTAGTAAAACCACACATCTCTATCTTTAGTAGGACACCACACTTCTTACCATCCTAACTTAATCTCAGCTGCTCATCTTACCTACAACATACAATTCCACAATCAAATGAAATCACGTTTAACATACTATTTTGTCGACCGTGGCCCGTGAAAAATATATTTCTGCTTCCTATAAAAGAAGATTAAGTCTGTCCTCAATTATGACAAGTAACAATGACAAACTTCAAAGACAGCGATGGAGAGGGAACAAAGCTCCACGTGGCCATGTTTCCATGGTTAGCCTTTGGTCACATGGCTCCATATTTGGAGCTGTCTAAGCTCATAGCTCAAAAGGGTCACAACGTCTCTTTCATCTCCACTCCACGTAACATCGACCGCCTCCTCCCACGGTTGCCGGAGAATCTCTCCTCCGCCATTAACTTCGTCAAGCTTCCACTACCCGTCGGCGACAACAAACTCCCGGAGGACGGCGAAGCCACCGCCGACGTGCCTTTTGAACTCATCTCTTACTTCAAAATCGCTTTCGACGGATTAAAATCTCCGGTGACGGAGTTTCTTGAATCTTCCTAACCAGACTGGATTCTTCAAGATTTCGCGGCGTATTGGCTTCCTCCAATCTCTCGCCGCCTTGGAATCAAAACCGGATTCTTTAGCGTTTTTAACGGCGCAACTCTTGGGATTCTGAAACCGCCGGGGTTCGAAGAGTACCGTACTTCTCCGGCGGATTTTATGAAGCCGCCTAAGTGGGTTCCGTTCGAAACTCCGGTTGCTTTCAAATTATTCGAATGCCAGTACATTTTCAAAGGATTCATGGCGGAGACCACCGAAGGGAATGTCCCCGACATCCACCGTGTCGGCGGCGTGATCGATGGTTGTGACGTCATCGCCGTACGGAGCTGTTACGAGTATGAGGCAGAGTGGTTAGGATTGATACAAGATCTTCACCGGAAACCGGTTATACCAGTGGGAGTTTAACCACCTAAACCGGAAGAAAAGTTCGAAGTCACCGACACGTGGCTGACTGTTTAAAAGTGGTTGGACTCACGGAAAGCTAAATCCGTTGTTTACTTAGCTTTCGGTTCAGAAGCTAAACCGAGTCAAACGGAGCTGAATGCGATCGCTCTTGGTTTAGAGCTTTCCGGTTAACCTTTCTTTTGGGTGTTAAAGACTCATCGTGGTCCTTGGGATACCGAACCGGTCGAGCTTCTTGAAGGATTTGAAGAGCGTACGGCGAATAGAGGAATGGTGTGGAGAGGTTGGGTTGAGCAATTGAGAACATTGAGCCATGATTCGATCGGTGTGGTTCTGACTCATCCCGGTTGGGGAACAATAATTGAAGCTGTCCGGTTTGCTAAACCGATGGCATTGCTGGTTTTTGTGTACGACCAAGGATTGAATGCAAGAGTAATCGAGGAGAAGAAAATTGGGTATATGATCCCGCGGGACGAGACAGAAGGTTTCTTTACTAAAGAAAGTGTTGCCAAGTCACTAAAATTGGTCATGGAGGAAGATGAGGGGAAGATTTATAGAGACAATGTGAAGGAGATGAAAGGAGTGTTTGGTGACATGGATAGACATGATCGTTATGTGGACTCATTCTTGGATTATCTCGTTTCTCATCGTTAACTTTGAGATGAAGTCTTGATCCAACTGTGGGGGTCAATTTGAATGAACTTATGATTGTTATAATAATCGAATTTGATGTTTTCAAATGTCAAGTTTCATTGGTGTTGAATGTGTTATTGTGTCTAAGTGTTGCGCAATTTATTTTTACTACTGGTAATAATACTAATCTTCTATGAGTAACGACATCAAGCAAAATTGTAAAACCAATCTAGGACAGAGGTTTCATTGTTGCGAACTTGGATCAACTGACAAACCGCAACGAAATGATCGCACCGAACCAAGAAACTAAACTGATAAAAAAAAAAAAAAAAAAGTATTTGGTCTTTTTATATTTAATTTGACACCGAACCAAGAACGGTCTTCTTTGTGTTTAGGAGCCACTTTTCCAATTTCCCTTGCTTGTAGAATCAATAATTTCAAGCTCTTATAATGTTTTCCTATTCAAAAAAAGAAAAACCAGAGAACAAAGGTAAATTATGTTTGTATATTAAAACATGTGTCTTAAATTTTCTAAGCTTATGATTGAAACCACATCACTTTTTGATCAAGACCACCTTGATCACGACCACAATTTGTGTTATCAAAACCGCACTTATCTTCCATTTCGTTTTTGATCGATCAAGACCACCTTGTTGTATTAAAAACACCTATAATTCATCTGAATCACGACTTGTGGTATCAGATACTCTATCCAAATAACAAAAACAACATTTATTCATCATCATCACTGCCATCTGCACATTCACATTTTTGTTCCCAAAAACCATAGTTTTGAGAAGAAGTGAAGCAGATCCATGAGGATGTCCAAAACTATGGTTTTGTGGGAAATAATGTTCAAGTTGTGTTGTGGGAAAGTTTTTCGGATTTTCAGCGAACCTTGAGGCAAGGTTTTTTGGAATACGAAAATATTGATGCGAATACATGATCAACCGAACAAACCAAAACAAAATGGTCGGACATAACTATAAACCGAACCAAAAATATTTTAACTAATAAGAGCATCTGCATTAGTGAGAGATTTATTTAATTTTTTATTAATAAAATATTATTATTTTTGATGTAGAGAAAATTGACTTTCTTTTTAATTTTGCGTGTCCATTGGAGAGACCCATTAAATCTCTCATCAATATAATTTTATTATTTTAGTGTAATTTAATATTTTTAGTGTAATTTTACCAAATTGTTTCCATATATATGTTCGATCATTATACATGATTTAATGATATCAATATATATATATATATATATTTTATTTTTTCAAATCTCAAAATTTGTTTCTCTATATTAATATTTTTTTTTTCAAATCTCAGAATTTGTTTAATCATACTAACATTTTATCAACTAATATTAACTAAAAATACTATTAATATATAATTTAAAATTATGCATAATAGACCTTGTTAGATAGCTAATTTTATTTTCTGATTTATAAAACAACAACATATAAACTATTTATTTAAGATTTTAAATTTTTGTGGATTTGATTTATTATCATACGATATGGATCAATTAAGAAGTAACATGTGTTAGATGTGAGTTTCTCTCATGGGTCTATCAAGTGTTCTCGTATGATTACCATTTTCAATTAAAACTAGGATTTAACCCACGTTACTGCGGGTCCATGTTTTTTTTAATGTTTATTTTGATTTTTAATATGTAGTTTTGTAAGATCATTTTTGTTTATTTGTTTTAGATATGAATTTAAGGTAGGAAAACACAATTTTTTTTCTCACATATTGTATTTTAAAATTGTATAATTCTTTGCTATGTTTGTTAATGATTAATCTTATAGTACTTTTTTAGAAATGCATATTCCTGAATATAAACATATATTTATTTTCTTTTTGCCGTAATAAATATAAAGAGAACTCAGATTCGGACCAGAACCCAGATTCGGACCAGAACCCAAACGGATATCCAAACATGTTCGCATGTCGATTTTTTGTTTCAAACAATCTTAACTAAATCAATTCAACATGTCCCGCCAACACGTGTTATAGCGTTGAATTAATGATATATTAAAATCGATTCAACAGAATTTAATGATATATTAATATCGATTCAAACCCGTTCTAAACATATAATCCGTCCTGCGTTATTTCTAAGAATTATTTTTTTTTAAATATTTTAAACTTTTTATTAAGTTTATCAATAACAATATATTAATATTAATATTAAAAATACTCACACCCAAATCCGATCCTAACTTCAGAACACGAAATACTCAACCCAAACCCAATCTGAACCTGTACCCAAACGGATATCTGAACATGTCTGCGGGTCGATTTTTTGTTTCAAACAAATTTTACTAATACAATTCAACATATCCTGCCAACCCGTGTTATAGTGTTAGATTAATGATATATTAAAATCGATTCAACATGTCCCGCCAACCCGTCCTACTGTTTTATTAGAGAGTTAATGATATATTAATATCGATTCAATTCCGTTTTGCCATATAACCGTCATGTGTTATTTTAAAAAAATTATAACTTTAAAATTTTTTAAACTCTTTATTAAGTTTATCAATAACAATATATAAATAATAATATTTAAAATACTTACATCCAATCCCAATCCTAATTTCAAAACCTGCAATACTGGAACTTAAATAAATATATTATATCTTTTTCGTCAATCTTTTAATAATTATTATTTTTAGAAATAATAATTATTTGTATATTCGTTACAATGAGACTGCATGCGGGTCGATTTTTTGTTTCATACAAACTTAACTAAATCAATTTAACATGTCCTGCCAACCTGTGTTATAGCGTTGGATTAATGATATATTAAAATCGATTCAACATGCCCCACCAACCCGTCCTTCTATTTTAGCGGAGAGTTAATGATATATTAATGTCGATTCAAATCCGTTCTGCCATATGATCCGTCCTTTGTTATTTTAAAAAAATTTTAAACTTAAATTTTTAAATTTTTTTTTAACTTTTTATTAAGTTTATCAATAACAATATATAAATAATAATATTAAAAATACTCACACCCAAATCAGATCCGAACCTAACCTAAACGGATATCCGAACATGTCCGCGGGTCGAATTTTTGTTTCAAACAAACTTAACTTAATCAATTCAACATGCCCAACTAACCCTTGTTATAGTGTTGGATTAATGATATATTAAAATCGATTTAACATGCCCCGCCAACCCATCCCGTGTTATCTTAAAAAATTTATATCTACTTTTTGAGAAAACTATTCAATCGTTAATAATTTAACTATGTCACACTGTAATCAATTTTACATTACAGAAAAAAAATCGATTGTTTAAAATCTAAATATTTGATATGATGTGAACGTTGAACACACACATCTTTCTTTATTAATTGAGTTTATATGTTCGTTAAAAAAATTTGACTCACAACATATATTGAAAAAAATAAATGTTTATTAAGTTTATATATTAGATGATAATTCAAAGTAATTAAAAATCAAATCAAATAAAGATGAAAAATAATCATAATTTTAAATGTTGATTTAAACCCCTGTTGTAGCGCTAGGTTAATGATATATTAAAATCGATTCAAACCCATTCCGCCATATAATCCATGTTATTTTTATAAGTTTAAATATTTATAATATTTTAAACTTTTTATTAAGTTCACAAATATTAATTAAAATATTTAAAAGTTTTATTAGTTTAAATTATTATTATCCGGTATAATAATTTGTATGTAAAGTGTAAACATCTTTTTTAGGTTTAGACCATATACCCGTTAGTTAAATATGTGTGGTTGAAAAAAATAATTGTGACATCTTTTTTCATCAGCCGCCGAATTATGTCTCTATTCATATCGACACTCTTCTATACTTAATCCATACACATACATACTAAATTAGATAGATCCATAGACATTAGCACTAACCAACTATACACAAATAAAATGTCAAAATTTAAGAGACTGATAACAAAATAATACAATCCACAAATTAACTCAAATCTTACAATAAGAAATGACAATACCATTCTTGCCATTGATCACCAAAATACATAGACTCTCTTGGTTATAGAACATACTCAACACAAATCCATTCAAGACGATGGAGCCTTCCATGATCATCACGTAGGACATCGTTGAAATCATTTCTTCCCTTCAGTGGATTTGTGACACCCGACTTTTACTTCGACGACACGGCAAGACAAAAATTAACTTGAGGTCCAAGTAATTCTATTATTAAACCGAAAATATCCAACATATTCAATAAAACATCTTAACGTCTTTCAAACTCTTAAATTAGACGTAGAATTACTCTATAGTAATCCAATACTGAAATAATACAACGAGTTCTCTCGACCGACTCCAAGCAACAACTCCAACAACTTCAACAGTTACTGCTCAAGATTACCTGCAAGGGAAAGAGGGGTGAGTAATCTTGCAATCAAAGATTACTCAGCGAGGGTAAGCCGTTGGCTCACGAATTCTCCATACATAACACATCTAGACAATCACAAAGTATAAACCTAAGACAAACAGGCAAGCACGTGTCAACGACACACCAACATCACACAAATGGGACCACGTCCCATAACCGCCCTAACACGGCCCGGATCTCACGTGTCAACACATGCTATCCCTCGTGAATAACAGATCCCTTGTGCCTTAGCACTTCATCCTGCACCACACTCGTGCGTAACAGATCCCTCGTGCCGAAGCACTTCTTCCCGCACTTTTCACACGCCGGCTCGTCAGCCATCCTGACCTATCCGAATCCACGTCCATAGGCCACCACACAACTACAAGAATTTCTTCTTGCAGTCATCTCTGTGGCTCACCCGCATTATCTCACACAACTATTATTTAATCACTCAATAACATACTTCACAGAACCACGCAACACGCAGAAAACGATTCGTTTTTAATATCTATCTCCATTATATTTTTCATTTATTTCCCTACGTTAATTCGAAGAATATTTATATATTTATATAAAAATAATATTATTTATAAATATATATTTACATATTCACTCAACAAACAAAATATTTGGCTTAACCTTAAACTAAGTAATTAACTAAATATATTTATATATGGAAGAAAACACACACTTGTCCTCACCTTAGCAAAATGGTTCTGAATTCACGGGTAAACTAGCAAAAGCGGAAAATCCGATTCGATCTCTCAATCTGCAACGGTTTAGGTTAACCGATCGAAGATTAAATTATAATAATAATTATAATTTAATCTAATAAGTCTAACCAACAAAACTAGGTGAATTAATTTGGTGTTTTTCAATTAGATAGCTTAGAATTGGTTTAATAATTAAATCAAACCAATCTAATAACTTAGTTTTTAAACACCCATTCACAATTTAATTCACGTGACTAGCAATATACCATGCCAAACTCATAATCGATTACTCATTTTAATTAACCCAACCGACCATTTTAATTAACAATTGGCCTTACTCTCTAATTCACTTATCCCCGCCCTACTCCTTCGTAATTTAACCAAGTCACTCTAATAACCAAATAAACGAGCCCATATCCAATTAATATACCAGCCCAACAAGCCCAATAATTGTCTTCGGTTATTAATCAAATCAAATACATGACTCTTGGTTTAATTGGTTCAACTTGGTTTAATTGGTTCAACTTGGTTTAATTGGTTCAACTTGGTTTAATTGGTTCAACTTGGTTTAATAATAAAGCAACACACAAACAACACATCACAAGAGAGACATCGCCTCCTACCTTCTCTTGCAAATCTCCTCGACGGTGTTGGACGACGACACGAACGGCGGAGTTGACAACTTGGAGAGGTGGATCTACAACAGCCCAAGCTCACGGTGGTTAGATCAAATCAAAGTGAGAGCAAAAACTCAAACGATTCACCGTTACCTCTCCGGTGAAGACGACGGCAAGGGCTGGGCTGGCGGAGGACCTCCGGTGGCTCGGGTGGTGCTTTTCGGCGATGGCGGTGCACACGGTGGCTCGAGCGTGGCACGGTGAAGGTCTCCGGGGTTAACGGCGACGACAACCTCCGTTGATGGCAAGCTCTCGGTTTCCTTTCTCTCCCTCTTTTCCTCTTCGTGATATTTGCGATGAGAGTTTATGGAGGTTTTCGTTCTTTTGTAACCAATTAGTGAGGTTGAAGGATAGTGTCTAGGACTAGGGGTAGAAGTAGCTTTTAGGTTTGGTGGAAAGATGGTGGTGAGTTCGGTAAAGGAATTTTGTGGATGGGGGATGTTACAGGATTCCTCTTCATTTCCATAAATCATCAAACCCTTGAAATCCCATTCTCCACCAATATCAGGATCATTGTAGTTGATCCATGGAAATATTTCCACTATCATTTTCTCAGAATTGTCCAGCATATGCAAAAAACAGAATTCATAATATCACTAAAACACACTAAAAAAATGTTTCTTTTTGAAATTTAAAATGTGTTTTGGAGATCAAATCATCAAATCTTAAAACTTACCTCCTCACACGATTAATCTGCCTAAAATCATGGCCAATGTTTCTCAGTGTGAATTGTATTGCTTCCAAAGGAAGATCCAAATCTTGATGCGCCAACTTTTTTTGAAAGACTTGATCTTGCTAAAATGTGAAAGAATCATGTGCAACCATTTTTTCTTGGTGAAAGAGATTTTATAAATACGAATAGATTAGCGTTTATGTTATTTAGAATGATGCAAAATGGATGGTATATATATATATACTACAAATATGTCGGCTTATGCATTGTTATGATTTTAGGTCTGATAAGAATAAAATCGATTCTCAATCTTTCAAATGAGCAATATTTAGTTTCAGATTTAGGAATATGCTCCTAAAAATTCGATTAGCATATCAATAAAATCTTATAATTTTTAATCTCAGCCCTCCAACGAATATAGATGTTATTTTATGCAATTTTGGCCTTAAACATATAACTCCGATATGTTTAGTCAACATTCATAGAATCTTACCAAACCTATTTTTCCGGAATCATATATTACGCTATTAATTCGAAATCATCATTAAATTCACAAACACAAATGCGGAAAATTTGAAAAATCCAGTTTTGGTATTATGTAAAAACTAATATCTCGAATTTAAATGCAAAACAATTAATCCGGAAATCTACTATAAACGAATTTTAAATTAAGCAATTAGCATTAATATGAGGACATGAATCAGTATACAAATTGGTTTAAACATATATTGTTTCCGATAATTAGTACCTACATTAGTTAACTTAAAATCGGGAATCAATCATTTATTCAGATATTCCATATTCTGAATTTGGTTTGATCACCGAGATATTCTAGAATTCATAAACAACCCTAAATCTAATTGAATTCTATAAATAATTGAACGTTAGGAATCATTATTCAAATCACATCACATTATTTACCCAATAACAATTTTTCATAATATTCCCATGGTTGATTCCTTTGCTTTGCGCAGGGACTTGCGACCCTACAAGACTTGCTGGCGTATTCAATTGAAAATCCTATATTTATGGAGACAGTATACGGCAAAGGGCAGAGAGAGTGTTGAATTGATATTTGCTGATGCAGCAGTAAGTTCTTATCATATATTTCCTTTAAATTTACATATTATTTTTTTAACTAATATAATTTGTTTTATTGTTTTAGAGGACTAAGTTCCATGCGCCAATCAAAAAGGACTTGATGTGTTGATGATGAAGATTTGAAGGTCTGTTTGCTAAGATTTGTTAAAGTACGATGCTACAAAGGTATTTTTGAGTTTTTGATATTTCTCGAAAAATTTAGTAGTGTTTAAATAGAACATTAATCTCTATTACAATTTTTTAGATACAATCATTGTCTCAAATTTGTTTGAGATTTCCCAATGTATTACGAGTCCACCCTATGTAGAAGTGGATGACTTTATCAAGAAGTAAGTGTTTTTGTTATATTCTTGTGTTCATATACTCTTGGATCCATCTAGGATGTTATAATGGGTTTGGAAACCCATTTAATAAATGAATACATTGTTTATATTTAGATCCATTTAGTTCTATTTAAAGAAAAAAAATTAAATGGGGTTATTAGACCCATTAATTAAATGGGTAAACCCATTAATTAAATGGGTAAACCCATTAATTAAATGGGTAAACCCATTTATTAAATGGGTACCCATCTAACCCATTTATAAGATTTTTCTATATATTTTCTTTTTACATTAACAATTAAAATTGGTTTTAGTTGACCAAAAAAAAAGAAAAATTGGTTTATAAATTTCAAAAAAATGTTAATTAAAATAATAAAATTATTACATTTAATACCAAAAATTTTTCCGCCAAAAGACGATTCCACAATTTTCCGTAGTAAATACGGTATCACATTTTTATGCGAAAAAATTGCGAGTTAGAATTTCCTGCAAAAAACGTGATTTCACAATTTTCCAACCAAAATCGAGAGTCCGTATTTTTCTCGTCAAAAACGTGATTATGCAATTTTCTCGCCAAAAACGTGTTTCCGCAATTTTCCCGCCAAAAACGTGTTTTCGCAATTTTCCCGCCAAAAACGCGTTTCCGCAATTTTTCCGTAAAAACGTGTTTCCGCAATTTTCCCGCCAAAAACGTGTTTCCGCGATTTTCTCGCCAAAAACGTGATTCCGCGATTTTATCGCCAAAAATGTGATTCCATAATAGTCCCGCGAACATGTGTTTGCGTAATTTTCCCGCCAAAAACGCGTTTCCGCAATTTTTTCGTCAAAAACGTGTTTCCACAATTTTTCTGCCAAAAACGTGTTTCTGCAATTTTCCCGCCAAAAACGTGTTTCCGCAATTTTTCCGCCAAAAACGTGTTTCCGCAATTTTCCGTCAAAAATGTGTTTCCGCATTTTTCCGCCAAAAACGTGATTCCATAATAGTCCCGCCAAAACATGATTACGCAATTTTCCGCAATTAATACGGTTTCACAACCAAATAAATATAGTTTCACAAATCCATAATTATCAATTATATATAATAATTAGTAATTAATTTTAGAAAATAAAATTATCACATCTAACTTAAATGGGTTTAAATGGGTATTGTAACTTTGACAAAGTTAAATGGGCAGGGTTATATGGGTCTACAACTTAAATGGGTTTATATGAGTTTAGGGTTAAATGTGATGGGTTTAAATGGGGTGGGTTTAAATGGGGTGGGTTAGCCCATATTAACATCCCTAGATCAATCTATGAAACCATTTATTTTGTATTAAGTGTTTTTGATATTTTTTCAATGTGAATGTCAAGACTCCCCGATGATGGTCTTACAATCACTTTATGGGAAAGCAAATAAAAAAAAAGTTTTTTGTCTTCAGAGACTTCATGAAGTCTACCCATAAAGTAGGGGGACTAGTTTCGCAATTGACTAGAGTTTTTGACTTTTACATGAAACTTTGTTAGATGAAGGGTTACTTTTGCAATTGACCAAAAATTTTGATTGTTTTAATTCCAAAGTTTCTGATGGTTGCAGATTTCATCCGAGAAGTCTATTAATAGTTAATGTTTCGAAATTTTGGTCAAATGCAACAATAACTCTTTTTCCCGCAGACTTCTCAGGTGAAGTCTTGATAAAAAGTATTTGTTCAGATCAATTGCAAAACTAACCCTCATTTTTCATAAACCTCACAGGAGAAGTCTAAAATAAAAGTCAAATTAAAGGTTAATTGCAAAACTAACCTCTTGTACGCATACTTCCATCGTGTAGTATGTGAAGCAAAAATTCAATTGCAAAACTAACCCCCAGTTGACTATTGAGACTTCACCTGAGAAGTCTGCCTTCTGGAAAATCAGAAAAAATGAAGCAAAAATTACCAAATTTTGGTTTGAGCTTGTTTTTATCTTAGTCGACGGCCAAGAACTACTCACACCACTAAAACCCAAGAAACCCAAGCGTTATTATGCATGAATCTTAGTAAATCGCAAAATCTAAGGATAGTGAATTTTGAAAAAAGGATTTTAGAGTTTATTGGTTGAAATGAGAGAAAATGAGAGAGGAGTTCGAGAAAAATGGAGCTTGTAGCTTAATTATAGAGCTTTAACATCTCTTAATTAGGTTGTTGAAGCATTTATAGTTCAATTTGTGTTGTAATGGTGGTTGGGAACTATTGAAGAAGAGGACATTTTTGTAATTATGTGAGAATTTTTGGGTTATTATGTTTCAAAACCAACTACCAGACTTCACTGGAGAAGTTTGCGCTATGTATTTTTGTGAAAAAATAAGTTGGGAAGTGAATTTTAAGATATTTTGAAAAAAAAAGATGAGGAGTATAGTTTTGCATTTGACTTCAAATAAGGGTCTAGTTTAGCAAGTAGCCATTATTTCATAATATTTATGAATACTAAAATTACAATAATATATTCAGTTTACATATTTCATGTTTCATAAAAATAATATATAAAATTTAATTATTATACCCACATAACTAAATTACATCCTTATTTTATATCCTATTTTTACATTTACAATTTAATATATAAACATTAATCATTTGTACGGTTCAGAAAAAATGAACAAGGTCACACATATTAACGTACTTTCAGAATTTATGATATGATTACTAATTTAACAAAATTTATAAATTAGCTATTTTCTTGTTTTTTTTTTTGCATCAGCATAGGTTAAAACATAAATTAAATTCTAAAATGCTAGAACCGCTTCAAAAGGTACATTAGTAAGAAATTAAAAGTACTGATATATTTCTATTTAATAAAAAATATTAAATAGTATGAATATTTTTTAAATAATATGAGACAGATTATATAACAGGACGAGTTTGATTCGACATTAATATATCTTTAACTAGTTAGCTATCTGTGGTGTATCACGGTGTATCGCGGATTCAAATAATCTATTATTAAACCGATAACAACGAAGTGATTAAGTGAACACAAAAATATGCATATTCGGTTTTACTTTTTATCAGACGAATTACCATGACTTACATTATGTATGTGAGTATATGCCATATGTATTGCTTTTGATTTCATTCTTCACTTACTTAGGTAGTCATTATTTGTATGTGTGTATGTAATTTAGCATAATATAATAACATGAGAAATTAAACTATAAAATATTACGATCAATTTTTAACTAAAACTAAAAATTGATATTTTGAAACTTAATAGAAATATTTAAAATATATTGATTATTTATACTTTTAAAAAAAAATAACACGAAACGGACTATATGGTGGGACGGGTTTGATGCAGACACTAATTTATCATTAACCCGATGCTATACCATGGGTTAAATCCTCATTTTAATAATTTGTTAATATCACCAAAACTAGAATATTAGATATGTCGAATCAAATAATTTAGTTAAGATTGTGTGAAACAAAATGTGTCTTGCGGATTGAGTCCTAGATTAAAATAAAATAATTTTAGTAATTAAAAACTAGAACTATACCAATAATTTCAAATTACAATAAAAATATTTAAATAAAACCTATAAACAAAAAATACGACCTGCAGTGTACCGCATATTCAAATCTAGTCTTTTTAAAAATTAATGATTGAATAAAACAGATTTTATTTGGATTTCTGAATCTATTAGAAACTTTAAACGAATAAATCCCCTAAATTTTGAAAAATGGTTATTGAAAAGAATATCAAATTGAATCTGAATGAGTTCAAGTTACTAGTTAAAACTTTCATTGTTGTATATATTTCCATTGGATTAATTAGGTTAGAAAAACTTATAAATTGATTGGTTCTCACGTAACCATCCGCAAACAAACAATACCGTTACAATTGCATGCGTTTAATGTCAGTCATACCTTTAAATCTGACAAACATTTCCCGTTTGCGTTTTGAAATACTGAATCGCAATCGCAAGAATGAACGTTTTAACCAAAATCAAAATTTATAAGAGTGTCAATTACACTTGTCCCGTTAACCTTTCCTTTCATAAAATACACAAATCTTTGCGTGAATCGTGGTGATTTTGAGAGATTCACGCGTTCTCAAATCGTGATTTTACTTCCTTTTTTTAACTCGTTCCTATAATATAAATAAAAGCGAATCGTTATAGCGTTTTCTCGTTCCCACTTACTTCACTGTGACTTAAAACGAAGAGGCGTTTTTCACTAAATCACGCCGGTCATGATAATAACCGCCGTGTCGAAACGGCGTCCGGTGATACACGTGTTACCAGACGAGACAGCGATACGAGTAGTCTGCCACGCGTCAGTAATCGGTGGTATAATCGGTGCGAGTGGCTCTGTCGTTTCAAAGCTCCGTCGTGAAACCGGTACTAAAATCCACTGCGAGTCTCCGGTTAACGGCTCCGATCACTGGGTTGTTTTCATTGTTGGTTCCACCGTTGTTAATAAAAGCCTTCTATTGACTGATAGAGTCGGGGATTTCTCCGGCGAGGAACACGAAGATTGGGTGACTTGTGAAGTGTCTGCTGCTCAGACGGCGTTGATTAGGGTTTTGGAGAGATCTTGGATGGTTTTAGCGGCCAATGATGGTGGCGGAGTCGTTGATGGTGAGGATGAAGAAGCTTATTGTGGGATTTTGGCTGATCGGAATCAGATTGGTGCTGTTTTGGGTTTGGGTGGGAAGAATGTGGAGTGGATGCGGAGAAATTCTGGTGCTATGATTAGGGTTTTGCCTCCTCCGATTTGTGGTACTAACAGTGATGAACTCATTCAGGTAAGTTCTTTGTTCTCTCATCAATTTGAAATTGTTAGGGTAAAACATAAAGTTTAAGTCTTTAGCTTTTTGAAATTTTTTTTCTGAGCTTTTGGTCTTTGATTTATGATAACGGAAGTGATATAATCAGAAAATACTAAAAAGTTGATAAATTTGTTTTGGTATTTTGGTTTTTGATTTGTGAATGTCACTTCTTTATGTTAGATTACTGGCGATGTCTTGGCTGTGAAGAAGGCACTAGTTATGGTATCGACTTGTCTTCAAAATAGTCCACCTCTCAACGGGTATCCACCGCCGCTTTGCAGCAAAGCTTATGAGTCATCTACTGATGGAAACTCGGAGGATCCGCATTCTGAATTTTTCCCAAACCTGCATTCTTCGTTGCCTAATGCTTCAGAAACTGCTGCGTCGAATCTACATTTACCATCAGGAAACAAATTTCACGATTCAAAAAATACAGAAGGAAAAGTTGTGTTCAAGATGATCTACACAAGTGTTGCAGCTGGAGGCATTATTGGGAAACAAGGAACTATTATCAGAGCTCTGCAGAATGAAACAGGTGCTTCTATTTCGATTGGAGCTCCTTTAAAAGTATCCGGTGAACGAGTTGTTACCATTTCTGCACGTGAGGTATAGGTTTTACTCTCATGCTCGCTGCTACATGTTTATTTGATTTTCTTGTTGATTTAATCACATCGGTTTGTTTTGGCTGTTTAGAACCTCGAGTCACGGTACTCTCATGCACAGAATGCTCTAGCTCTTGTCTTTGCAAGATCTGTTGAGATTGATGTTGAGAAAGGTCTGCGTCCGGGATTGCACAATGGTGCTTTGGTGAAAGCTAAGCTATTGGTACCATCACAGTTTGCTAATAGCTTAATCGGAAACAGAAACAGAGAAGCAATCATAGCAACTGGTGCTGATGTACAGATTCCAGTAGGCGACCAGATTTTAGGATGGATCTCAGAAAATGAAGTGGTGATTGAGGTAAGTGCGTGTTTTCTTGTTATCAGTGTAAGCTGTTTTCCCTTAGAGATGAGAAAATTGCGCAATTAACTGAGTTTTGCTCCTTTTGAATTTCTGATTGTTTTTAGATTAAGGGAGAGTATAGTCATGTACAAAAGGCCTTGACTTATGTTTCGTCTAAATTGCGGGAAAACCTATTGCCAAAGAAGGTCCTTGGAGAAATGAGAGCTAGAGTTAGTAATGCATATGAAAGTGCAGGAACAAGCCAGATATATAATCTGCAACCATCACAACAAGTAAGTGTGTTTCTTTCCTCCAAGCTAGACTATAGTTTAATTGCTTCAATCTAATTCAACATAAACGCAGAACGCAAGCAGAGGTGATTCTCTCTCGGTATCAGATGGTGAACAAGACTTGAAAATGGTCAGAAGCGGTGCAGAAGTAATGAAATCGGTCGATTCTTTAATGCACAGCGAGGTCCTCAAAGTGGTGGATGAATTCAAAGGCATTACACTTCCACAAAGTTTGCTGGAGGATGACTTGACCCAGGGAATGAAACAGCTTCAAATTTCTAGCAACGGAGACGACTCTTCTTCACAACCACGGTCTGTTTTTTGCCAAGAACAATGTTACCATTTTGTTAACAATATTATCGGTGAATAAAACAGAGTCGGTTTTTGTTTTGAAGCAGAAGTAAAGGTGTATATTTGAAAAACGTTACCTTGGAGTTAGTGGTCGAGAAAGCTGCACTTGGTTCACTCTATGGCAGAGATGGCACCGGTCTGGATAATCTACGACAGGTACATAAATCATACCTTCTCTTAATATATATCCCTTTAGATGCTAGACTATGAAGTTGACGGTTTGTTTTTTTTTTTGCAAACGGATAGATTTCAGGAGCCAGAGTGGATGTGAAGGATCCTACAGGAGTTGAAGCGACGGTCTTAATCTCTGGGAGTCCTGAGCAAACCCGCACAACAATGTCTTTGATCGAGTCAATCCTTGCTGATCAATGATTGCGTTTAGCAGCTACTCTTGGGTGTGTCATTTTGTGTTCGTTAACTCATATATATGGTAAACTCAAGCCCTTCATTGTTGTGACTGATTCTCATTGGAGAAAAAATCATATTGTCCTCTCGAAGATCACAATGTTATTGTGGAAGGTCATTCTCATCCAAGAAGGCAGATGAAAGAATGAACCTTCACCATATGCAACAATATTTCTTTGTTCTTCCTCTAATGGACAAGCTCATATACGAGAAATCATGTTATTATCAAGCACCAACACATTCAAATGTTCGAAGGATCCTGAATATACGATCTTTACAGATTAAATAAATGAGTGTAGAAAGACGAATAATGACATATGAAATGGTAGAAATATATTATTTTGCTATTACAAATAAGATAAAAATTCCAAATTTTATCAATGTATATTTTTGGTTTGCTATAAAATTGTGTATGTAACAATTGTTCTAATGATTGATAGAACAATATTTTTGTTAGATCTAGTTTTTTTTTCTTTTTAAATTGGCAGCAAAAAATTTGTTTGGTTGACTGTGATTTACGCGACCCCTAAACTTTGTGAGGTGAATTTATTTCGTTTGATCATATTGAACAACCTTAATTTTAGACACTAAAATATCCCCTTGCTATAAGTTTAATTGGTTTCATTAAGACCATAATTAAAAATTAGTAAACGATTACTAAAAAAAACACTATAAATTCTACACATTTATGACTTTAGATTCATATTAATCCAAAAGTATTTTAGTTCAGAAAACGAGTAATCTCTTAGTTTTTATTTTGGTTATACCAATGTGTTTTGGGTTAAATGAAGCGAAAGACTGCAACCAAATATGTTAGAAATTCAAAACAAACTCGTTGGTGGTGTATTACTCAAAACTTCGAACCAACGATGTACATACCATACAGTTTCGTATTAGGAACCAATGAGAAACACTTATACCCACCTGGCAGCACAAACCAAACCACATGGGTTTGTGAATTGTCTTTCAGGTATAAAAAGGAAGAATAATTTTATAAATTCGCTACAGCATTAGTACCCCCCGGCCTTCCATGTAGACATGGGTTTCGTTCATATACTATATGAGAGATGGAATTCAACCACCGCCACGTTATGGTGAATGGAAAAACCCTACAAAAATTATGTAATTTTTCTTTTTTTTCCGGTAAACTACTTGATGTTTACGACATTAAGTTATTTTTTATTTTTAAGATGAGTTATTATTCCACTTTGATATTATAATATATTGCATATTACTAAGAAAAATTATATGTTCATTTGATATTTATGGATATTGCTTATATGGGCTTTTCTCCAATACATTGTATTATATGCCAATCCTTAACTTTCTTTTTTGTATCATCCAATAGTTTTTTTTTTTTTGTCATTTCTTACATCATTATTAATTTTGTTCTTATCTAATCCTATTATGATGATAGACTACCTGCGACATATGCGATTACGATGAATATATTCTGCGAATAACGATTCCACGTTACAGCTCTCCCCAACACTCGCATCTACGATGGATGGATCTGCATGTACGACATATGATGGACATGTTTTCCCCGCAACACACGAGACCACGATGAACGACTCCGCCTGTAGTAGTTTTGAACCTTCAATAAGATTTGCATCAATAATATGCAAGAAATTACACTCTCTAGAAATCAAACCTTATACTTGGTGTAGAAGCCTTTAAATCCTTAACCAATAGGCCAAAGGGCTTCTATCATTCACTATTTTTATAGTAATAACAAATAAAGAACTATAAACATAGAATTGTTGAAAAACTATCAATAAGAAATATGGGGAATGACACTGCTTTTGTTTCTATTAAAATCAAACATGTTACAAGTTGTTTCTATTTTGGTTCAAGATCTTACTTCCTAATAGTCCAAACATTTTTAAAAAAGTTCTTGAAAGAAAACACTTCCTTTCCTTTCGTTAGTTTGGCTTGATTCTAGTAGTTATAATTTTCTTATGTTTAAATGTAGCCAAAATCATCAAAATATTTTTTTTGACAAATAAACTATAATATTTACCATATAAGAAAACTAGAAATATCAAACCATAATATTTATAATTCGATTCATATTACTCCGACTTTTATGAATAATATTGTTGTTATATGAATATCCATTATGAATCCATTAATAGATTCTAGAAAAATTAAAGTCTAACATAATCCATGATTTTTTTCACCTGGGTCAAAACATATTGGGCTAATGATGTCATACATTAGGAGATGTCAAATTACTAAAATATTATGTCATTAAACTATCTGAAAATTACTCAGATTAACTCTAAATTTTATAAAAATAACTAGATTAACATTCGATTTTAGATGCTAACTAGAGTAACACAAAAATTTTGGTTAATGTCTAATAAATCTGTACTTAGGTTACTATTAACAATTATGCCATTATCTTTAAAAATATAATTAATTACAAAAAAAAAATCGAGATTAAAAATACAAAAAAGGAAAAAAATAGTTTCATTAGTCGGGCCTCTCTTCTTCCTCATCTCTCTTAATTCTCACCGGCAAACCTTAAATCTCTCACACACATTTCCCGCCTCTCTTCGCCTCTCGACGCCTCCGATCAGTCTTCGTCGCCGATTTAGGAAGTTATCGCCTCTCACATCAGCGTCGGAGTTCTCATAGACACAAACAAATCTCCTGAATTTGCTCACAAAGTCTTCCACGTAGTTCTCTTTTTTTGTATTAAAAGTTTAAAAAAATCTGCCAAAAGAAGAAAAATATTTTTCAACGACTTCTGTAAATCTGTCACAAAAATCTGCTATTAAAGAATACAAACAAATCTGCCACGAAAAAAATCTGTAGTCACTAAAAATGTTAGTCTAGTCATGAATAAGTCAGTCACAACTAAGCACAAAAAATATGCCATAAACATACCATAAAAACAAATATGTTATCACGTAAAAACTAATCTGTCACCACTAGAGTTAGATTAGTAATTATATTTTCCCTAAACAAATCTGCCATTGTACGACAGTTTTTTGTCTAAAACATAAATCTGAAGCAACACAAAAAATAAACTGCAAAATAAAGTAAGTCTGCCATACAAAATCTATCACAAAATTTACTGTGGTGTCGCTATGAAATAAGTCTGACGTAAAAAAATAAATTTGCCGCACAAAATTAATTCTGCCATTAAAAATAAATCTGTCACACCTAATCTTATATAAATCTACCATAAAATAAATACAAATCTGTCACGGAAACGAAAATCTGTCATTTCAATAAATCTTCATAACATTTAAAATAAATTTGTCACAGACTTAAAGTCATTTACAAAAATCTATGATAGATTTAACACGACCGATTTTTTAAAACACATTTTTGATGGCATTTTCGTAAATATTATACACGCTAGAATTTTTCATTAATGGTATTTTCTGTAATTATGTTTTTCCTAACACATCTTGTTAAAAGTGATATTGGCATATATTAAACTCATATAACCTCCAAATTTTATATGTCAATTTAGTCATTAACATAAAGATTAGTGTTATTTTAGTATTCTTCCCTTAAACTAAATTGACCTATATTTAATTATACAAATCCATAACACTAAAGCAAATTAATTTTGAAAATTTGGGCAGGTCCACTAACCCCCCTTTCATATATATACATGGATCCGCCCTTGCCTATATATATATATATATATATATCTTGTATTTATTGAATAGATCAATAACAAGAGAACAATTACATAATCTCCTTTGTTCATAATATGTTATCAGCACGAAACCGTAACTCTTTAAGTTAAAGACGTTCTTTGTCGAAATCCCTAAACAACACGTTTCCCTTCTCCAACATCTTCGTCTCTCTAACACTCTCTGATTATGATAGAGATAAGTTTTCATGATTAGGGACAGACGCACGTTAGCAAAGGGAGGGGCACTTGCCACTCCTACTTTTTTTAAGATTAGTGTTATATTATATAAGATTTTATTGTGCCCCTTAATATTATATAAGATTTCATAAGATCAATAACAAGACAACAATTACATAATTAATCTCTTTTTTTTCGTAACATGTTACAGCACGAAACCGTAACTATTTAAGTTAAAGGATTTCTTCGTCGAAATCCCTAAACAACACGTTTCCGTTCTCTAACGTCTACGTCTCTCTAACATTCTGATTATGATAGAGATAAGTTCTCATGATCAGGGGCGGACATACGTTAGTAAAGGGAGGGACACTTGCCACCCATAATTTTTTAAAGATTAGTGTAATATTATATAAGATTTTATTTATGCCCCCTTGATAAACAAATTTATGCCCCTCTTACCTTTAATTATTTGATGTACGTTTCTTTTCAATAAATTCATATGAGAAACTAAAATTTTACAACATAAAAAGTACATATTTACTAATGAAATGGTGATAAAAAAGATTTTAATCTATGAGTGAGCGTATGGTTTATTTATAAGGTATTATTGTATTTTTTCAACTCTATGTGTGTTTACTAAGACATAAATCTTTTCATATTTTTGTCTCCGGTAATATTATTTTATGGATCCGCCATTGCTAATGAACGATACATGTTTTAATTAATTTGTAGTGCTTGCTTTATTAGTATTATCTTCGTTGGTTTAGCATAATAGGCATATCGGTTTATAATTTATTACTAGCGATCTCGTATTTCATATGCTTTATAATTATCATTCATGCTATACAATTATCGATATGAATAGACAAATAGTTAATAGAGTTTTGTTCCATAATTGGATTATCATATTCACGTTTGCATCGTCATCATGTTTTGCTTTATGAAACATCGTTCCATGCTTCATGATATATATTTTATTGTTTGATTCCACCCCTCTTGTCAATATTGTCATGATTTTGTTTGGTTAATTCTTCCAAACTGAAAAACATTATTACCTTATTGTTTGGTAATCGTCGGTTTTTCACCTTTTTATGCATAATGTCTCATACTTGAATATATTTATGATAGAAAATCGCATACATAGTATTTAATGCTTTACGAGATATTTCCTCCAAAATCCTTAGCCGACGCGTATTTGTTTTGTGACGTTGCCTCCATCTCCAAAAACACACATCGAGTTAAGTATTATTTATAATTTTTGATTTATAAAAGATTAATCCTCCTGCTTTATTGATTTATGTTATCTAATATTCAATATGATAGATTGATTGATGCATCGATATACTCATGCTTCACAATCTCAAACATGCTTACTCGTTTCATTATTTTAATGGGTTAATGTTTGGTTTGATTAATTAACTGTTAGTTTTAGTTTGTAAATAACTTGGTGGTTTGAGTTCTGATGCATAGTCTTTTATCGTCACATGCTTTATTCATAAATAGATTTATGATCGATATTATGTTTTACTATATCATGATTATTATTTTATGTTTTATATCATTCATTGATTTAGTTTGGTTTGATTCAATTTATTCTAGTTTTGAGAATTATATTTTATTATTTTAATAAAAATATGCTAGCTATCTAATTTTATTTGGTGAAATAATTTGATTGATTGAGAACCTAGTTTAATGACATAATAGTTTAGAACTAATAAACGGTGATAATTGATTGAGTTTTTTTTCGGGTTGTTATTTTATTATCTATTGAGAAGATAGATAATATTAGTAAGATTTGCATAGTTTTTAGGTCATTTTCCTTAGGTTTAAGTTCATTTCTTCTTTAGTTTTAACACTTTTGCATTAGTTTTGGTATCATGTGTTCAAGGTCTTTGCATTTTAGGACTTTAGACATGCATCTTGCATTGGTTTTGGTGCATTTTACTTAGTGAAATGGAGATTCGAGGCTTTGATGGAGACTTTGATGCAAAGAAGAAAAACGATGATGTAGAATCAGTCCAAAGTTCCTCAAATATCGACTCGTATGAAGGTCTTCCGCTGGGATTTAGCTTCAAAACTTTTCATAAAAGTTAAAGTGAATTGAGTTATCTTTCCAATGGTGGTGATTTCATTCCAATCCAAGCTACATAGCAAAAGTTATGGCTGATTTAGTTGAGACATATCAATCTGACGCGTAGAAGAACCTAGTCCAAAAACATCTCTTGAAGGCCAGTGATTATAGTGGCCAACTGTAGCAGGTAACTAGTGCCCGCTACAGTCCTTCATCAACCCAAATTGACTGGGTCAATACCCGGTTTATCCCAGGTTGACCCGGTTCGAACCCATTTAGTATTTAAGCAATTTTTACACATTTCTAAACCTAAGTTTTCTTCACTAAAGTTGGATTTAGATCTAAAATCTCTTCATGATATTTTGGATTGATATTCATCATTTCATGCCACTTTAGTGAAGGATTCTTCATCTCTATCTTCATCTTGATGTTTATGCACTTTTACTTTGTCTTTCATCATGTTTAGTAGCTAGTATTTTTGTTCGATCATGGACAATGCTAGATTAGGATGATTTAATGGTTAGATGATGATGATGATGATATAGGTTGATTCTTATTAGATCTTTCATTTAGGTTGATCTTAATTCTAGTTTTGACTTGATCACTAAAAATCTAGAACTTAAGCAATTCATGCCCGGAAAGTGTTTGTGAAAATGTTTGAACTAAACCTTTTATGAGCTTTAGTTCCTAAAATGGGAGTTGATGATTAGGGTGTTTAGTGAACTAATTGAACTTGTTTTTAATGCTCATTGACCATTTAATTGCGAACGGAAGTTTATGACAGTTAGGTGATTAGTGCAGTAATTAGTGCCACATAAGTAAATTAGTCATATTTGTGTGTTCCATGTTCTAGGATGGTGTTTAATCCAATCTCTTGAATCAGTTTTTGATTGTTGATCCATTCTCATGATAGTTAAACTCATGGTCCAATGCTTTATCTTTATTTCACTTCGTGTATTTCTTACATTTTAATCAAAACAACAACCCAAAAACTTATTGCTCTAGATTAGTTTGAATCTCGCATTTCTAGTGTTGTAATCTTTATTTCATGGGATCAACATTTAAATTACTACAATGTTTGCACTTGCACTTGGGTGATTTAGAGATATAAAATTTAAAACTTGTATTTTGAAACCAAAATATTTTCTCCATCAATAGATGTTTATGATAATCTTAGTGTTTAGCATGATCGATTAAGCCATTCTGTTACAATAGTGATGTAAAAATATAATCAGAAAAGTATATGGACATTTATTGGAGAACCAACAGATTTTTCTAATGATTTTTCTTTTTAAGTTTTTAATTTGGACAATAACAATTTTTGGGTACATATACAAAGAGATGATATGATTGATCACCCACTATATATTCTTATTCTCTACTTGAAATTTAGAGTTTGCAAAGTTATTTGGTTAATTGATAATGGTGGTGAAACCATGTCTCAAGTAAATAACTATTATATGTCAAGTCGTATCAGACCAACGAATAATTATGAGTTCTTTTAGTTACAATTAGTTTTGTGTCAGGAACCAGATATTTCTCATCTAAATATGTCATACATGTCGAGTTGCTCCACCATAGTGATATAAGATGAGAATTGAAAGGATATTGGAACTTTGTTGGATATGAATCTTTTTTTATGATTGAATATCTTGAACCATTTATAAAGAATTTATTAAAGTTCAAGATACAAACTCTTGTGTTCGTGAGACAGTATTTCCAACTTTAGATGAGAAAATAAACAGCTGGAAAACAATATATTACAATGAATTATCTTGATCTTGTAAAAAATAAAATAAAATGAGCACTAAATTTTTTAATAATAATTCATTTGCAGTGTTTAGTAAATTAGATTTTAGAAGCATTCGCTGTCCCTAAGTGTCAAAATCACATATACCAGTTATGTTCCAACTAAATAATATCAACTGCTAAGTCAGACTTTATGAGTGTGCCAATATTATAGTACTTGAGCATAGGACCCTAAAGTTTAATATGATTTTCTTACTTTTTATCTTAAATTTTCCAATACTTTCTAAACTATTCTCACAAATTTATATCCAGTAAATAATAGAGGTTTATTGCAGATTTGTAAAACATATTCCAATATAACGCGCAAATAATTTCTGAAATTTCAAGTTATTTTACGTAATTAAACGTCTCTACTTTCCATAATTTTTTTTTTGTTTTAGTCATCTATTTAACGTAATCTTCTAATGTTTTACTTAAAAAAAAAAAACATTACGTGGTTGAAACAAGCAGTTGTCAGAAGTTAATGCAGTGTTTTTGTTTGATCTACTTCTTCATGCTGTATTTTGAAGCATTCTTACATTGCACTAAAGTAAGAACAACAAGATCATTTCATCACCAAATGCAAAAATTTCAAAGGTTATGAAACTCTCAAATCAAATTTAAAAAGTATCTTCTCCTAATCCTAATCGTAATTTTCTTATGAAAGACATAATAAGTCAACCCAACAGCCAAAACAAGACTCCCTCTGCTCAAGAATCCGGTCCACGTCATTGCTAATACCGGTTTACGTTATTATTTTACCGGTCTGATTTTGTTCGGTTTGGGTTAAAGTTAATACGGACTGTGGCCCATTTTCAAGAGGTAAAGGCCCATATAAATATCTTTAAACGGTAACACTAATAATCTTAACGGTCGTCTTCAGAGATTCAAATTTTAAACACGGAACGCAGAAAAGGAAAATCAAATATTCCTCTAGTCTCGCCTTTCTCTTATCTCTCTCTCTTTCTTTATCTTTTCTCAGTTTCTTGATCTAGAGAAACAATTTGATTTTCGGATTATAGTTTCTGGGAGTGATTACAAGAAACCGTTTCGATTTCTACAATGGAAGATGTTCAGAACGACGCTACAGTTCCGGTGGATCCAAATGTCACGTCACTTTGTTCACCGGAGATTCCTAATTTCGAATTCGTTAGTGATGCAACAGAGAAATTAGAGATCGGAGATACTTCAATTGATGACTGTGACGATGCTTTGGGCGATTCCATGGTGTGTGATCCTAATTCAAGACTCGTCCCTACTGGTTTCACTACACCTGGTCGCATAGGTTCGATTCTTCTCTCTCGATTTCAGTTTCAAAGATCCTAATTTCCTGGGTTTTCAGCTGCGATTCAATTTCGTTTTTTTTTTTGGGGAAATTTTGGGGTTTGGATCTGATTCTTTTACCCAATTACTTGTTAAAGCCCTAGGTTTTTTTTTATTCATTGATTTTGTTCAATTTGACTTCTAGTTTAGTGAACCTAAGAACTTCAATGTAAGTTATGTATTGAGGAGGCTATCATTTCTGTTATTGATGTTAAGCAGATGAGACAATTATGTTCATAAACGCTGGAGGAGATGAGTCAAAGGTGTTAGATTCTGAATTGAATATTCTCAGAGACACTTATTTCGAAGGAGGGGATGTGCTGAGAACAGAGGAGTCTATTGTTGAAGCTGGAGACTACCCATTCATTTACCAGTCAGCTCGTGTTGGGAACTTTTGCTACCGGTTAAACAATCTTCTTCCAGGAGAATACTTTATCGATTTCCATTTCGCGGAGATTATTAATACCAATGGACCTAAAGGGATTAGGGTTTTTAATGTCTATGTTCAAGATGAGAAGGCAAGTAGACCAATTGAAGATGGTGTTTTTATGTAGTTATGTATTAAGAATATGTCTAATGCTGAAAGAAGTGTTTTTCTTATGTTCAGGTCTTAGCTGAATTCGATATCTTCTCGGTTGTTGGTGCAAACAGGCCACTCCTGTTGGTTGACTTAAGGGTCATGGTAATGGATGATGGATTGATTAGGGTTAGGTTTGAAGGAATAAATGGAAGTCCTGTGGTTTGCGGGATTTGTCTGAGGAAAGCGCCACAGGTTTCAGGTAATGGCTCTTCTCTTGTGCTTGCTTTTATTATGATCTTTACTTTTTAAGGGAGTCTCAAAGTTTTCAGTTTCCAACTCATTCGTTGCATTACTTTACAGTTCCAAGGACATCACAAGACTATATTAAGTGTGAGAATTGTGCTACCGAAATAGAGATTTCTCCCAGACGGGTACTGTTTAACTAGCTCTTATTTCCTAAAAGTATTAGTGTTATGGATTACCTGAGCTTCTTCTTCTTTTATGTTTATATTTGAGCAGAAGAGGCTTATGCGAGCCAAAGCTCATGACAAGTATGAGAAGAAGATAGCAGAGCTTTCTGAACGATACGAACATAAGACAAATGAGTGCCACGAAGCATGGATGTCACTGACCTCTGCCAATGAGCAACTAGAGAAAGTGATGATGGAACTTGACAATAAGATGTACGAGGCACGCTCCCTAGGTAATGCAGAACTTGACATATTTGACATGTGGATGAAAGTGGGAAAGTTCCCATCAAAGTCAATCCAAATTTGTTACTGTTATTCTTTTTTTGACGGAGGTTTCCTTGCTTTTGATTCGGTGCTTACTTGAAACAGACCAAACTGTGGTAACACAAGCTGATTGTTTGAAGAGTATCACTTGCAAGTATGAGAATGACAAGAGACATTGGGCCACTGCACTTGGTACTCTACAGGAGAAAATAGAGGTAGCCGTGTATTTCCTTAAATAGTTTTGTATCAGAGTCTCTCTGCAATATACATTTTTTGAAAAGATTCTCTTGTGGAATTTATGAAACTGTTTCTATGCAGATAATGAAAAGGGAACAATCTCAGCTATCACAGGAAGCACATGAATGCGTGGAAGGGATCCCAGAATTGTATAAAATGGTTGATGGAGTTCAGGCACTCGGTGAGTTTACCTCCACTCATTTGGTTCTGAAGATGGGATTTATACAAGCACTTCGATGAACTAATATATAAACTTGTAAAAACAGTTTCACAGTGTGAGGATCTTAAGCAGAAGTACAGCGAAGAGCAAGCAAAGCGAAAGGAGCTGTATAACCATATACAAGAGACTAAAGGCAATGAATTTTAACTTTTTAGATTGATTTGCTTTAGCTTCTTTACATCATACTTATTAATCTACTGATAGCATTCTTATATCAGGCAATATTAGAGTCTTTTGTCGCTGCCGCCCTTTGAATAAGGAGGAGACATCAACTAAGTCTGCCACAATTGTTGACTTTGATGGAGCAAAAGATGGAGAGCTTGGTGTTATTACAGGAAATAATTCCAAGAAAAGTTTCAAGTTTGACAGAGTTTATACACCGAAAGATGGTCAAGGTAGTGTAATATGTCACGGTTAAGTTAGATCATTAAGTATATATGACACTAATAATTAACGAAGTTTCTATCTTGATCTTGCAGTTGATGTCTTTGCCGATGCTTCTCCTATGGTTGTCTCAGTGCTAGACGGCTACAATGTTTGTATTTTTGCATACGGGCAAACAGGAACAGGAAAGACGTTTACAATGGAAGGTACTCCACAGAATAGGGGTGTCAACTATAGAACCGTCGAGCAATTATTTGAAGTTGCTAGAGAAAGGAGAGAGACAATTTCATATAACATATCGGTCAGTGTTCTTGAGGTCTACAATGAACAGATAAGAGACTTGTTGGCAACATCTCCAGCGTCAAAAAAGTAAGAATTCTCTACATAATTAAGTCCAGACCACAGGGATTGAAACAGAAACTCTCTACAGAGCTTGATCATAATCTTAATCTTTTTCGATTTTTCTACCAAGGTTGGAGATAAAACAATCCTCTGACGGATCCCATCATGTTCCTGGATTAGTAGAAGCAAAAGTGGAAAATATAAGTGAAGTATGGAATGTGCTTCAGGCTGGGAGCAATGCAAGAGCTGTTGGATCCAATAATGTGAATGAGCATAGCAGCCGCTCTCACTGGTATCTCGGGATATATGCCTCTCTCGCTATCTTGTTTGAATATTTGCCTTTCCCACATTTCATATCACATTATGATGGTTGTTTGATATAGCAAGTTATCATTGCAGCATGCTCTCTATAATGGTAAAAGCAAAGAGCCTGATGAATGGTGATTGCACAAAAAGCAAGCTTTGGCTTGTAGATTTAGCCGGAAGTGAGAGGTTGGCAAAGACTGACGTACAAGGTGAGCGTCTGAAGGAAGCACAGAACATTAATAGGTCGCTTTCAGCTCTCGGGGATGTGATTTATGCATTGGCAACAAAGAGTAGTCACATTCCATACAGGTTAGTCTAATCATTTGCAAAATTATCTCTCTCGATCTCTGTGGGGAGCTTTATACTACTGCTTTAACACTTTCCAATAATAACTTTCAGGAACTCAAAACTAACACATCTGCTTCAAGACTCACTGGGTAAGAATATTCATGACCTTTTCTTAAGTAATAATCCGTAATAAAACTGTGCTTTTGGTAAACTGGTGTTTATGTGAAAATGATGTAGGAGGTGACTCAAAGACACTGATGTTTGTGCAAATCAGTCCCTCTGAGCATGATGTGAGTGAGACCCTAAGTTCACTTAACTTTGCAACTCGTGTAAGAGGGGTTGAATTGGGTCCTGCGAGGAAGCAAGTTGATACCGGTGAGATTCAGAAGATGAAAGCAATGGTATGGCTTCTGCAAAAAAAATTTCTTCCTGGATTGTGTCACAGCTTTTCCTTATTGCTTCGTATATCACTTCTAAAGGTGGAGAAAGCAAGGCAAGAAAGCCGATCTAAAGATGAATCCATAAAGAAATTGGAAGAGAACATACAGAACCTAGAAGGTAAGAACAAAGGAAGAGACCACTCATACAGAAGTCTCCAGGAAAAGAACAAAGAACTTGAAAGCCAGCTTGATTTACTGAATAACCAATCAGAAAAACAAAACGCACAGCTCCAAGAAAGACTAAAGAGCAGAGATGAGATTTGCAGCAATCTCCAGCAAAAGGTTCGTTCTCAAGTTTATTTCTGATTAACATTTCCTCTGTTACCACTTATGGCTAATAGGAATCATTTTTCCCATTAAAGGTCAAGGAGCTAGAATGTAAGCTCCGGGAGAAACACCAATCAGACTCTGCAGCTTACCACCAGAAGGTTTCTTGAGATCGATATTGATTGTTACAAAAATTTCATTATGTTTTGCTGAGAGTTAACAAACTTCTTAAAATGATGCCTGCAGGTTAAGGATCTTGAGAATATGTTGAAAGATTCTGAAGGCAATTCCCTTGTGTGGCAACAGAAGGCCAAGGATTATGAGAATAAGTTGAAAGAGTCTGAAGGCAACTCATTTGTGTGGCAACAGAAGGTTAGGGAGGACTCATTCAGTCTCAAACTTATCATCTATTTTATTTGCAAATTCTCACCATCTCACTCTTCTATTCGATATGGTGTCCCAGATTAAAGAGTTGGAGATAAAACGCAAAGACGAGCAAAGCCAAGAAGCAGTGTTACTACGACAGAAGGTTCGTTTCGGGTATTACCTAAGGAATTTTGAGCTTCTGATTCCCAATATCTCCAGATGTTTTAATTTATTTTTGTTAATTTCCAGATTAAAGAACTTGAAATGAGGCTAAAGGAGCAAGAGCAGCATATACAACAAATGGCAACAACTAGAGAATTCCCAGATGTTGCAAATGCTACTCCTAATGTAGTGAGAACCTGCTTCAAAGACGATAACTTTGGCAATGAGAATATAGAATCCAACAACATCTTGAGAACATCAAACCGTCTCAAGAATAGAAGACACGAATCATTAAATCTCAATGAGGTGACTAGAAAGAAGAGGGCCTCGAGAAGCGGCGAACCAGAGAACAATGGTGGTGATCCTCATATGAAGGAGAAACGGATCAGGAAATCAGACCCACCAAAAGTGATTGCCAGATTAGTCAGACCAACAAGACCAGTTTCTGGTTCGTCAAACCCAGTCCATGTGGCTCATAAGAGAGTTATTAAAAGAGAACAACAAGAAGTTCCGGTCGGGAAAGAGAGAGACTCCAAGAAGAAGATTTGGTCAAGATAAATTAAATATAACTAAAGAGCATAGAGAGAAATTCTTAATCTCTTGTTATTCTCTAAATGGTTCTCCGTATGAGCTAGAACACTACTAATACTTTTTTACATTTTTCAAAGGCATGGCATCATCCAAAACAACATAATATAGTATAGTCATCTTTAGTATATTATATTTAATCCAAGTGAAATGATCACATTAGAAATGTTGTTAATAATGATAGAGAGTAACATTGTACTCAACGATAGCATCACCATTGGTCAAGTTAACGGAGTATGTATTGAGTAGAGCCACTCCTCTAGCCATCCTAAACCTTCCTCGACCTCCCACAACGGCGAGCTCCCTCTCCTTGTCCGTGATCGTATTCCTCGAGAACACGGTGATGGAACTGCCGTTAAACTTGCCGGAGGTGAATCCGAAGTCGATGTACATGGTCAACGTGGGGACATGTTTGCCAGAGGAAACGTACATCCCTCTAGCGTTCCCGATCTTCTTGGATTTAGGGTCCGGTCCTACGGTAAGAGGGTCATCAACGGCGTAAAGAGAGCCGAAGGGTGTAGGAGAAGAGCTGTTGTCTCCTCCGATGAGAGTAGACTTGGCAATGAGGACAGCTGATGGGTTTGGGGCGGTGAGAGTGTCGTGAAAGAAAAAATGAAGATTGGTAACCACTTCTTGTTTCGGTGTGAATGGACGAGTGTTTGAGTAGTATTCACCGAGTGCGAAGGTGATGCAGAGATAAAGACTAACTATTCCTATGATCTTCCCCATTCTCATATCTATAGATCCTTTTTTTGTTTTGCATGTAATGTAATTTATAAAATACAAACAAAGATTCTAGTTGGCTTTGGACTGATCTGTAATCAAATCAATTCTACATTTGTTTCCATATGCTCAGTTTCCGGGTAAGACTGACTTAAATAACTTTGAGAAACTTCGAGAAAAGAGTATCTCATTTGAGAAATTTTGGAAAGAGATTTTAATGACTCTTGTCTTTTTACAAGTGATTTAATTCTTTTTTCAAATTTAATATTAATTATATAATTAAACAATATTGTAAATATAAATAAATATTTTAAGAGATGCTCTTATCGTCCGGGTAGGATTTTCTTGGCATTGTTTGAGAGAAACTTTACCGCTTGTGTCCAGGTAGGATTTACATTGATGGTATTGTGACATAACTTAAGATTGCTAATTTTTTTCATTATAATGACTACTTGTTGCTTCAATATTGGCTCTGCCATGGCTAAAAAAGCAATGGGAACGGAGGAGAGAGATGGGTTCTTCTGAGTTTTGTGAAACTATATACTGTACATGTTTAAATATTTAAACATTATTGTACATGTTTATATTTTTAAACATGTACGGTATATAGAATTTTTTTTAAGATTTTGACAGCACTATATAAAAAGCATTTTTATAGTATTGTCAAAAACATTTTTTTATAGTTTTGATCTCAAAAACGTTTTTCCGCCCCTGATCTCAAAAACATTTTGTAGATTTTGACAACTCTATAAAAGAAAAAATCTTTTTTGTTGTTGACTAACATTACTTTAGGGTTTTTTAAAATTAATTATTTAGTTGAAAATTTTTTTGATTAATATCTCTTACTTAAAGGATTTTTTTTATTAATAATTATTTGGTCAACTATTAATAATTTAATTAAAGGCCTTGAATGGTAGTTGTTTATAGCATAATTTTTGGTTTTTAATTTTTCAAAATCCATATAATTATTCAATCAAGATTATGGAAAAACAGTTTTCCTAAAAAATATTTGAGATTTGTTTGCAACTAAAGTTTTTTTTCATAAAGTTTTTCAATTATTTTTATTTTCTATTGCGAAAATCAAAAAACCAAAATCCAAAATCTAAGGGGAGTGTATTGAAGTGTGTATTTGTTGTGATTTTGGGTTTAAAGAAGTTCTTATGATTTAGTATTAAAATCCTCAGCAATTCCACCTAAAACCATGAGATTTTTATTTTTGTATTTTTAACTAACAATTTCCTCTAAAATCTTCTAAAATCCTATGCAGTCATTCAAATCTCAATACTTGGAAATATATTTGGAAATTGTTTTTAAAATTACTAATTTAATAACACTGAATTTTAAGAGACATTTACAAATTATAAATTCAATAACACAAGATTGTAAAATATTTTCTGAATTCATGTTTAAATAACAGATGATTTGTTATTTTTCAATGCAAACCACACCAAATACAGTACCGTTCAATACACTCCCTAAAATCTAAACACCAAAATTATAATCTAAAAACCACTTAGAAAATACCACACATTCATGGCCAAAATCTTTAAATTAAACTGATCGATACTTATAGAAAATTTTCGCTAAAATCATCTATAAAATGGAGTTTCATAGCGAAGAGCATATGCACATACATATAGACTATAGATTCGGTATTGAGTAGCTTAGTAGGTGAAGACTGAAGAAAGACACATGTGACCGGCCAAATAATTATAGGCTTTGTTCAAATTCAATATTTGAAATATAGATCCTAACAATATCTTTATTATTTTTATACATAATTTTAGGTTCTAATTGAAGTATATATTATTTTGTACATGTTGTGCGGGTCATGTGACAAAATCACTCCTTACACATGCATATGAAACTATTGATTTCATTCTCAATACATATGCATAAAACTAAAATGCACAAATCACATAACTTTAAATACATTTGGTCTTATTATATTCATGCACACCCCCCCCCCTTTCATATTACATTAAAATAAATAAAATAAATGTAACTCTATTTAAAAAGAACAAATGTAAAACTCCCTCTACACTACATAAATTATTTTCACTCTATCCGATTTCTTTTTTTTTTTAAGTTCTAAAAGGACTTTCAAGACGAATATAATCATACATAATACCTTGAAATGGTCCTATACTTCTCGTTTGAGTTAAATATATGGTATTATCACCAACATTTAGTAAACTTCCAGCAACGTCGATACTATACAATCTATATAACCCATGTATTCCATGTCTCGCGATCGCATTGTCTTTTCCGATATAACCGGTCGTGAAAATATGATCGGATTTCGGATCGTTGATCCGAATTTGTAGTTCGGAATCTGCGGCTGAGGCCAGAGCTATTCTCAGCGTGTAGAGTCCGACCCGGTTCACGTTTTTTAAGTTAAATATAATTTGCCATGTCGTTGGTTGGTATGTATTGTTTCCAACGTTTCTATATAGTTAAATGTAAAGATAATTAGATATATAATTTTTAGTATAATCATTAATATAGAAACAAAACAAAAAAAAATATAGTTATGTTATGTATTTACCTGGTAACATGTGCAAAGAACCAATCTCTTCTGTAATCACTCACACCCACTGTGTACACAAGATCGTTTTGAGGGTATAAATCTGCGTAACGATCCCATAATCCATACTGCCTGAATCTGCAAAGTGTGCTTATAATTAGGATTGTTGAATTATGTCAAATTAACCAATAAAAAAACAAACCAATTAAAAATTCCTACTTAATTATACGTAAACCTATAAAAAAATAGTTGTACTTGTACAGGAGAAGACTAACCTGTCTTGAAGTGGGTTGACATAAAGCTTATTCATCAGTGTAGGGTAAGGATCCGGTATATAGAATTCTCCTGCGGTTCGGTCCGGTACACCGATTTCCCACAAACTTGGACCGTTTCTTGGCGGTTCATACACTATGGTACCTACATTCATCTCGCTGCCTGTGTACACCCCAAAATAAATATAAACGTATAAACACAAACAAATAATCAGATTCTCTAGTCATGATCTATTTCGGTCTAAGATAGGCCTAAACAAAACGTTCTTAGTTATGTACATAAAGTCCAAACTGAAAACAAACATAACAAATCGTTATATATATATAGTGAACTGTGAGATCAAGCATGCTTCTCTAGAGATGATCAAAATGGATAGTTACAAGCATTATATGTGTGTATGTGTATACCTGGCGTGATAGTAATGTTTTGCTCATATTTAAAGTCTCCAATAAAACCAAAAGCCCATGCGTAGAGACTATAATTGCCTGCCCTCACATTCTCTATTATGAAATTCCCTTTTCTGTCAGCTTTCGTCCAAAATTGATACCCCTTTTTGTCACAAATTTTAAAAAGACAATTAAAAATTAATATTAGACTATAACAAATTACCATAAAAGTATTGAGAATATTTATTATTATACCTTGGATTCGGTTTGCCATGAACCTGCTTCACCAATTGGTGCCAACCCAACAAAAGCAAATTTCCCATATATCTTTAATCTTGACACGTAACTACAACATTATATATCCCAAAGCAAAATAATTAAGATTAATTTTATATTTATGTTTTTTGAGAGAAAAAAATAAACTTATTTACCTGTCTTTGATAAGGAGTTGACCTTCGATAGTTCCTCTTTGATGACGAAGAGGATAATCTACTGAAGTAACAAAATCATAAGGCCAGCTTTTGACCTCTGCAGCCATCTATAAGATGTAAATATAAGTTTCCGATAAGAAAATTTCGTATGTTTTTACACAGTACTACAATAGAGTGACACGACAAAAGAACCTGTCGTTTAGCATCTCTCCATAGACGAAGAGTGGAATCTTTGGGAGAAACAGAGTTGAGATAAGCGAAGACAGGACCAAAAACTTTCTTCCATGGCTCTCCATTTCTATAATCCATTCTCATATCTTTTCCCGCGTAATGCGTGCTCGTAAACATCTACAAAAACAAGAAACAATATTATTGACAAGTTCAAAAATATGTAAGTATATCAAACAAATAAGTTAATTATGCTATAAAAGTTTTGAACATAAAGAATGAGCAATTAAAACCTAATTATTTATTATGATTTGGAGTTTTAAGTATTTTTAAAAAATGTATGATAAATGGACTCACGGAGAGAGTGATGGGTCCGGCATGAGAGGTGAGGTCTTGCTTAATGGGGCCACCAAGACGGAACTCATCGCTCGGAGTTATCATCCAAAACCCAACCGGTGGGTCTGATGAGATCCAACCATGCACATTGTTGTCTTTGTCTTCCATTGAGTACATATACTTATCGTCTACCTGCATGCGTCACACTATATCACATCCTCATGTTCTTTAATAATTTTACAAGTTCCAATCTAATGCAACATTTTATAAAGTGTCCAAATGTAGTATATTTATATTTATACCTCTCCTTTGAACAACATAGGAAAGGTATAAAAGTTCCAATTTAATGCAACGTTCTATAAATTGTCTAGATGTAGTATATTTATATTTATACCTCTCCTTTGAACATAGGGTTCTTTGGATTTGTCAAAAGAACAGCTTCTTTGTAAGCTAATTGCTTAGCATTGTCTCGATCCGCCATTGATGGCATGCTTCTCTGCCGATCATCCGATATTGCCATGAAATCAAATCTGAAAATTTCATCCCAAAAATCACTAACAATTTAACTACATGAACTAGTGTAAGTGGCATTTAATTATAGATATAGTTAGTAAACTTTATGATTACTTTTTTGGGTTGAGCTTGAAGACGATCCTAATCTGGTCCATGTCCACGTCGGGCCAACCTTCTAACCTCTCCAAAATACCGTACATGTATATTCCGGAGACACCACTTCGAATAATATATCTTAAACAAGATTTTCATTCAATTATAATAATTATTTACTTTGGAGGTCATATTATATAATTTTTAAATACACATAAATATTTCTTAAATATTGATGATCTACGTACCTTTTATCTACGTTTAGAGGGACCAAAGAGCCTCGTTTGGAGATAGTCCACGTTCTTGTAAATGAAATTTCAACTTGTTCTTCGTCCTGAGTTATGATTTCGAACTTAGTTCCTTCTAATCTACGAAATACACAAACAAAAATATAAAACTGTTAATTTATCGAATTGTTATGTTAAGCATAAATAGTAATAAAATGACTGCAAAATATATCAACAAAATAAGACGAGGAGAGTCTGGAAAACTCACTTGTCAATTTCCAATGTCTTTTCCGGTTCATACCAGGCAACGTCCCAATACCTATTTCCATAACAATATATCCAATTGGACATTATTAAAATGTAGTATGCATTGGTATGTATTATTTTTTTCTTAATGTAACATGTTCCAAACGTATAAAGAAGTTGTGTTACAAACTATTTTATTGTTAACGAATAAAGAATCTTACCCCCGATCCTCAATTTCGTCGTCCAACACATTATCGATACCATGGTATTTTATCCCAGTTATTAAGCCTTGTGGGCTCGAGAAAGTAACTTGAATAATACCATTATCAACTACCACCTTAAAACCAACAAATTTTTTTTTATTATATCTTAAATATATATATTTATATGGAATAAGAAGAGTTGAACAACTCTTACCTTGTCATGACTAACTCTCCTTAGCTGAACTGTTAAGCCTGGTATGTTTTGTCCAGGCTTTGTGATGTTAAGTTTGTTTCTGTAATAAAAAAATATATTGCAGCAAATTAAAACATAAATAGATTAGTCCAAATCCTAGAGACTGTAAGGTAAAATATCTTAACCTTACTGTTAAAAGTATTTAAAATAGTAAAAAGAGTTTTATACGTGTATATTACAAATTGACGACAAAAAAAATATTACAAATTTACATGTCCAACAGTTCTAAGGTCTACTAATTAGGGTAGATGATATGAAAACAATTTAATTTACGGTACGAATCCACTTGAATATGAACGGTCAAATTAGTTGAAGAGTGTTGAAGACGAAAAGAATAATTCCAATAGAGGGAACACAAATATCCATCATGGTATTAAAAGACATAAAGAACATAAAAGCCATAAAAGTACTACTATATATTAAAAACACAATACATATTTTTTTAATATAAAAACAATAATTTGTTAAAAAGTACCAAAAATATTTGTATTCTGTGAGAACTGAAAAGAAGACAAGACAAGTAGTTAAAAAAAAAGACATGTAGGTTTTGAGCCGAAAGGTAAAAGCAATCCAATATTTTTTCCAAGGTTTTGTAATTAAAAAAAAAATAAAATACGAAGGTTTATTAAGACCAATTCCTTAAACATATATTCCTTGTTTTTATTTTCTTGTCGTTTAACGTTAGTAACTTTTTGACACACGTCTCGTGACGATCTCGGTTTCGAGATTCTCCTTAGATATTTTACGTTATAAAATTTGAATGTGCTGGTATATGTATATGTCTTTTTTTCTAACAATTTCTGTATATATATGGAATATGTGTGTGCTGTAGATATAAGCGCAAATTAAAGAAAGTAGTCAAGCATTGTCATTACCAACGAAAATTCAATTATGTTTTAGTCAAGGAAACCAAAACGAAATAACTTAATTACTTACTACTGTATATAATTACCTCAAAAAGCTACTACGGAAATGAAATCAAGGAAACCTTCGTTTTCTCTTTTATGTTTGTTTCTTATTGGCCAAAATTAAGGCTAAACATTTATTTCACATATTTAAGTCTTAAGGCTTCCAATTTTATAATTTCTTCATTAACTAAAAAAAACAATAGACAGGTGAAAGATTACAAAATAGTACAACACCAGATTCTGATGAAAAAAGTTAAGAACCTCAGCTTGTTCCTTTCGGTAAGTTTGACATGTGATCTTGTAAATTTAAGGCTTGTGAAATCAATGTTTGCATAAAAAAACAAAAATAACGTAAAAACTAAATGGGTAAGAAAAAAAAACCCGACCCGACACAAACAGAGATGGGTTCTGAAAAAACATACCGTGAGTTCTGAGAATGAACACTTTGAAGAAGAAGATGAAGAAGAAGAACTTGGACGATGACCCTACCAGGCTTATTCGCCGGAGCTCCAACCTTCATCTCCGCCACAATTCACTAAACTTCCGACATAGAAACCAACCGTAAATGCAGAGATTATACGTATATAAAACACACAAATACATGTTGTGTATATATATATATATATATAGACAAGTATTAAGAAAACCTTATTTAAGGTTTAACTAAAAAATGGGTTTAATTAAAAAATTTTAAAAAAACTAAGAGCAATGAAAAGTAATTAGTGTACCTTTTAGATTTTCTTGTGTGTTTGGGTTTCTTGGGAAGATTAAATTTGAGGAATGCAGAAGAAGAGAAGAAAAGCTTTTCTTTACCTATGAAGAAGGTAATCTCTCTCTCTCTTCTCTCTTCTCTCTAAAATTCACTGATTACTCTTTTTTAGTTCTCACAATAATCATAGGATTAGAATCTGAATTAGCTTTATATAGGTTTGAGAAAAAAAAAAAAAGTAGCTTTATATATCTCCAGAATCTGCATTCAGATGTGGGGAGGTGTACATAGAAATGTGTGTGTAAATGTGTGCGCGTACGTAATTGATCTACACCATCTTAATGTTGCAGGTGTGACTTTTTGTTGCCTAACCTTTTCATCTTTTTTGAAAAAATAAAAAAGAATACAAATTGATTATATTATTAAAAAAGATGAATATCATATACTAGTATTGTTTTCAACTGAAGAAGTATTATTATTAAGTACGCTAACTAATACATTCATCACATAAATAATAATATATATGCTCTACATTTGTCAATATTACGAGTAAACATACAGAAATTCGAAATGAGCCTGTGGTAATGAAATAGGAACATGAATGAAAATCTAAATAGAAGAAAAAAACTTACAAAAAATAATTTAGAAGTTAAAATTTAATTTATAAGAACTCTAACTACTACATCATGCAATGAGGTATAAAATAATCTTGATTTAAGATATTATCCTAAATAGAATCAGGAATATAGCGAAAAGAAAAAAGAGATCTCATTTCGAAAAGAAAATCAGAATTTCAAATTGAAAAAAATCAAGTAAACTTTTTAAATCAATACAATAAAACTTGTTAAGTCTTTTTATTGTTTGATACCTCAGTATTTTTCAAGCATTCTCCATCTGCCACATTATTTAAAACAACTAACCAATAAAAACATTTCAATTAATACACATCATATTTCATTTGCCACATCAGCTTTTCTAATTTTCCAATTTTCTAAACAATGTAAAAAACAATTTTATAAAATATTAAATATTTGAAATATCTAGATTCGAAATTAATTTGACGGTCTTGAAAAGAACTTTCCATATCATAAAAAGTTGATTTCAGAATTTCTTCTAATGGGTTCCCATCTTTGGGCAACATCAATGTTTTGTTAATCTCTATGTTGTCATTCTTTAAATAGTCTGTTTTTGAGTTTTCGCAAAAGACAAGAAGATCAGTGACTTTCAAGCTAAATCCTTGAATTTGGTAAGTGACGTTGTGTTCGTCAATCTGAAAACGATAAAAAAAGATATATAGAATCCATAATTTCTAATTAAATCGTGGTAAAAATGATGAGATTACATCGAACATCGCGGAGTTATTGACGTTGTATGTTTCTATCTAACGAATGCAAGTAAGAAATTATAAACACTGAATTCTATTAAAAACCTTGGGTTTTTATATATAATTCTTAATTTAGGAGTATGAATATAATTTTAACAAAAACCTAGAGAATCTAGAGTTTGAAAACGACGAGACTACATTGATGATTGTATGATGGAGATTAAACCATAATTTATACTTTTTTTTATTTCAATCTCGCTTTGTTTTTCTTAATATTCGAAATCAACAATTGGTGAGAAGTGAAGTAATAAAAAGTTACAACTTTAGAGGAGGCGGAACAGAGAAGAGACAGTGAGAAAAGATCTAGAAAAAACGAAGGAGTATTCATTTTGTTTTTGTTATTCTTTTTGTTTTAATAAATTAAAAATGCATATGTCACTATCAAAAAATTTAACAAGATGACGTGTATTATTTGTTTTAATTTGATAAAGAGGTGTCACATTCTAACAACAAAGTTCTTAAAATGGTGATGTGTATTATTGTTTTGATTTTATTGGTTGTTTTTTTTAAATGAAGTGTCAACTGATGTGGTAAACATGAAAATAATTTGGTAAAAAATGAGTTAACTTGTATTATTTTTTATAATTTGATTGATTACTTATTTTAAATGAGGTGTCAACTCTTCATAACACAAAAAAATTGATGTGTCAAACCTATGAAAAAACCTTAGATTTTAGATCTATTAATGTATTGATTTATGGCTGCCAAAATATATCATAGAATATAAAACAAAATTATTTATGGCTGCCAAATCATATCTTGTAAAATTGTTTTTATCTACTTCTAATGCAAATTTCCAAGAAATGGCTGCCAAAACTACGTCAAAAAGATAAGTTTTTTTTTGTCAACAATCAAAAATATATTTTTTCTTTCTATAAAATATTCGTCAAGTGGTCATATCAAAAATATTTCGTCAATCGGTCAGAGTACGGTCAACTTTCCTTATTTTAGGCGAAGTTCTAAATTTTCAAAATTGTTAATAATAAAATTAATAATTACCGAATCGTCATGGAATTTCTCTAACGACGACTTTAAGAGGGGAGGGGTTCATCAATATAAATAATACTCGGAAAATATTACCATTGTTAACTTAAAAATATTCAAGTCTGTGGAACCATTACGACGACTTTTATGTACTGAAACACCCTGAAAAAAAAATGTCAAAACTCAACAAATATCCATATAATATATAAAGAATAATCTCTAGTTGTCGTTTATTGCCGAACTTGTAAGAAAATGGAAGGTCATTTTTTTTTTCTTCTTCTACTTCTTCAAGTAAGTGCAGGTTTTTTAATCGATTTCAAATATTCAATTATACAACTTCAAAATTGTCAAACATTCAAAAGAAACAAATGTGACTGAGTTATGGGTTTGAATCCAGGTTATAAACACAACGATATATACCATTAGTTTTTTTTTATTTTTAACCTAAAACATACTCTGTTTCATTATATACAATGTTAAAAAAAAAATTGTTTTAATTTATTTATGCACAATTTATATTAGTTTAATAATTTATGATTATTTAAATTTTGTGGTATTTGTTTCTATTGATTAAATTTTTATGAATTAAAAACATTTACTATTTCTTAAATTGAGTGTTTTTAATTAAAACATCGTATATAATAGACTAAAAGTATTACTAATTTTATATCAAATATTTAAATACGGGTTAAGTGTATTTGCGAAGAAAGGTATTCCCATAAAAAGTAAACTAAAGGCTAATTCTAGCTTCGCTAAGATTAGGGTCTAGACCAAAATTTCATGGTTATATAAAAAACATGCTGACAAAAAAAATATACTCAAAAACAATTAACATATTTTAATATCGCTGCACCTGTACCAAATAAAAGGACCATAATTAAAAAAATCATTGTAAATAAGTAAGAAAGAGGCTTTGGATGCCATCAAATCTGCACATCCACTAGCTTATATTCATCATACCACAAGGATCGGAATTTCCAGATACCGTCTCTGTGAGGTCTTGGATATATCATCTTATTATATAAAAGAGGGTTTTCAAAAGTTAGTAACTCATAAGATCGTGACACGTGTCATATTCATCGATTCAAGATTTCAACACGTGGCAAAATTGAGAAAATGTCAAAAATTATTATAAAGAAACTATACAAATAATTAGCTACCATTATTTGGTAAATAAAAAATTTATATAGAAAATATACAAATTGTTATTTCTTAAAAAATGTAAACTTCCATAATTAAGAAAATTTAATTTTAAAGAAAAAAATTGTAAATATTGAATTTTATAGAAATATACAAATTATTTTTTTTTTTAAAAAGTAAACTTCCATAATTTTTTTTAAAAAAATTGTAAATATTGAACTCTATAGAAACAAAAATAAAATTTCTAATTCTAAAAGAAAAAGAATTGCAAATATTAAACTCTATATAAACAAATAAGTAGTCTCATATTTTCTCAACAAACAAAAATGTTTTCTTCAAAAACACCATCATATCTCCAATTTAATTTTATTGGTAAATCTTTTATTCTTTTTATTTTATTTTAAAAAGTTATGTTAATTTAATATTATGAGGTTGTTGTGAAATCGTTTTACTTATATATTTTTTATGATTATTATTTTTTTCTCTAATTTCTATTATTTTTTCTTATACTTTTCAGAAAATGTCTATCATCCAAAAGAAAATGAGCAAATAAATTCAAAATAACAACAGTAATTTATTTTTAGGTCGGTTTGAAAACAAAGATCAAATATGATTAAAAATAAATAAATCTTATTCAAATAAATATAAAAAACTATATATTATCTAAATAAATAATTAATTATAACTTTGTTAGGATTTCTTATGGGTGAATAATCAAAGAAATAAATAAATAATTTTTTATCTTTTATTTCTTTTCTGCAAAAAGGTATAAATGCCCGAAGACCTAGTTTATTTTTCTGACGATTTTCTTTACGCTTTTTCTACCTTTTCTGGAGAGTCTTTGACATTGTAAGCTACTCCCAGGGATTAAAGATTCATATTTCTTGACAAATTGGAGAAAATTTCTAAACCCTATTTTTTTAATCCATTGCAATTCGATTATGTCTTTTTTTTTGATTTTTGCTATTTCTTTCATTATGTCTAAGTAGATCTTCTAATTGGTTCCTAGGGTTCCAAGTAGGGAATCTAATGGTTTGATGTTTTGAATGTTTTAGGAGACTCTAAATCTTTGGTTCTTCAATTCACATGCGCATAATGGTAGAATATGATTTATCACCCTGTTTTAGATCTAGGGTTTATCTATGCATGAAAGTATTTATAGGTTGCTGGAATTGATGTGAATTGAGCAATACTCTTAGCCAACGACAGTTGATGTTAAGAAGTATTGTGAACTTAGTGAACTCGCTCGATAATGCTAATTTGACTAGGAGGTCTCAAACGACAGTTTGTAAAATTGAATAGTCAAGTTTAGAGGTTAACGCCTCGAAAGAGGATTAGTCTATCCCAGTGTTCATGTTCAAGAACGATGCTTAATTGTTGAGTTTTTTTTATTTCATTTATCTCGTTAATCATTGCTTCCCTGAATTATCCTATGACCCAATGCTTTTTATCATATAATGTACATCGTTTGTTTCTTTGCATTTTTATTTACAATTTGGAAAACCAAAACAACTTTTCTACGCTTTAGCTATTTACGAATCTCGCAAGTCTATAGAGTTCCATTGGTCCTTGTGGATCGACCCCGAACATACTACTATGCACTTCATTGTGCCCTTACGGTTCAGTATTTCGGGTTAATTACTCGAGTAATCAAGTTGGCGCCGTTGCAGGGGACCAATTGCGTTACCTATAGATTTAGGATTAGTTCTTAGACTAAGACATTTTTATTTTTAGTTACTATCTTCTTTCTCGTGTTGTCTTTTTGGTGTTTTCAGGTGTATGACCCGCAGCAAAGGCTCAGCACATCTGACTGAATATCAAGAGGATCTCGAAAAGTTTGAGAGAGAAAGAAAGAGAGAAGTTGCTAAGAAGTTCTGAGAACCCTGTTTATCATCTGGATAACTTTGAGGAGGTGTGTGGCACGGCTAGGATGAATGGGATCCCTGATGATGATGTCAAATGCAGGTTGTTCTCATTCTACCTATGTGACAAAGCTCACCGCTGGTTGAAGTCATTGGAACAAGGTTCTATTCAGTCTTGGCAAGACTATAAGGCTGTATTTCTATCGCAGTACTTCACAGAGAATGCCATCACCATGGATTCACATCTGCAACACTCATTAACACTTTCTAAAGAGGAGTTGATGAGAGGTACAGAATGGCCTTGGATACAGCTAGTAATGGAGACTTCATGACTAAGACTGAGGCAGAAGCTCAAACTTTGATTGAGAACCTTGTAGCCAGCAACAACAATCATTGTGTTGACTACGACAGATCACTTAAGAGCAGTGGAGTGTCAGAGTAACATGTGAAGACACTCGAGAATCAGGTAGCACATACAACTTTTTCCTTTACGAAACAGTCAGGAATTCTCCTTGGTAAACAAGTCCAGAACCCGAAAGACTACAACACTAAGGAGTTTGTGAATACCATTATTTTGAGAAATGGGAAGCAGGTTGAACAAGTCTCAAGGAAGGGAAAAGTAGTTGAAGCTACTGTAGATTTGAATGAGGAAGATACACCTAGAGTTGTTGAGAGTGAACCAGTGGTTGAAGATGCCATCACAAATGACACACTTGCAGTACCAATTGAGAGCACCGAAGTAGAGGAACCAGTCCCATTGCCTTACATACCTAAGTTACCTTTCCCAGGACGTCAAAGAAAGATTCAAAAGGAGAAAGAGTATGCACACTTCGATGAGGTGATGAAACAGCTTCAGATTAAGCTTCCATTCCTTGAAGTTATTAAGAACATCCATACCTACTGGAAATACCTAATGGATATTTTGACTAACAAGAGGAGTCTTGAAGAGGGAGCTGCTTTAAACACTCATGAGTGCAGTGCCATCTTACAGAACATAATTCTTAAGAAGAAGGAAGATCCTGGTAGTTTCGTATTACCTTATGCTATCAGAGAGTCATTATTTGCTAGGTGTGTGTGACTTGGGTGCTAGTGTGAATTTGATGCCCCTCTCGGTGTCAAAATGTTTAGGAATCACAAAATTCCTGTCATCAAGGATTTCTTTGATCCTTGCAGACCGTTCTGTACGGTATCCTGTTGGTGTGGCTGAGGATGTACATGTTAAGGTTGGGAACTTCTTCATTCCCATTGATTTCGTGGTACGGTAGCCTCTCATTTTGGGTAAACCCTTCTTGCACACTACTGGTGCCTTGATTGATGTTAAGAGGAGTAAGATTTATTTGCAAATCGGGGATATTGTGCAAGAAATTAACATGGATAGAGTGATGCAAAAACCCACTATCGATGGCCAAGTTTTCTGGGTTGATATCATGGATGAGCTAGCAGATGACTACTTGAAGAGCTAAATACCAAGAATTCTCTTCAAATTGCTTTGACCAAGGAGGAGAGTCAATATGGGTATCTTGAGAATGAGATTACTGGTTTTGCTAGGCTGCTAGACTCTAGTGCTGAGATGGGTACAATGGTTGCATATGCTGAGATTGAGCAGCCTAAGGATAAAACAGCAGAAGCATACATTCCTCCTATGGGCTGTGATAATTGGAGTGAAAATAATGCACCAAAAGTGGAGTTAAAGACGCTTCCTGCAGGATTAAGGTATGCTTTTCTTGGTCCTAACTCTACTTACCCTGTCATAATCAATGTTGAACTGAATAATGTGGAAACTGCCTTGTTGTTGTGTGAGTTGAGAAAATATAGAAAGGCTTTAGGTTATTCACTTGAAGATATTAAGGGAATCTCCCTAGTCTTTGTATGCATCGCATTTATTTAGAAGATGAGTCAGTGACTTCTGTAGAGCATCAGAGGCGGTTAAACTCAAACCTCAGAGATGTTGTGAAGAAAGAGATTATGAAACTTCTATGAGTCATGAGAGCATTTCTGTCCATCAAAGAGTCACTAGTAAGCGCTCCTATTGTTTAACCTCCAGATTGGGAGCTACCATTTGAGGTGATGTGTGATGCTAGTGACTATGTTGTGGGTGCTGTTTTGGGACAGCGAAAAGATAAGAAGTTGCATGTAATCTATTATGCTAGTCGCACTCTTGATTGCGCACAATGCAACTATGCAACAATAGAGAAGGAAATCCTTGCCATTGTCTTTGTCTTTGAGAAGTTCAGATCTTATCTTGTTGGATCCAAGGTTATCGTCCACATAGATCATGCTGCTTTGAGGTACTTGCTGTCGAAGAAGGATGCTAAGCCGAGGTTATTGAGATGGGTACTCTTGCTGCAAGAGTTCGACTTAGAGATCAAGGACAAGAAAGGGATTGAGAATGGTGTAGCCGGTAACCTTTCTAGGCTGAGAGTTGATACAGAAGTTCCCCTCAATGATGTTCTACCCGGAGAAGAGCTTGCTTCCATCGAGGATAGATACATTGCCAGAATTGAGGAAGCACAACACTTGGGTAACTTTGAGCTATCACTGGGAAGAACCTTATTTGTACAAGCACTGCGCTGACGGTTTATTCAGGAGATGCTTTCCCGAAAGCGAAGTGCAAGGCATTCTCTATCACTGCTATGCTTCAGAGTATGCTGGGAACTTCGCATGCTTTAAGACTGCTACAAAGGTTCTCGAAGATGGTTTTTGGTGGCCTACTATATTCCGTGATGCGTTTGAGTTATGCAACCCTTGTCAGAGGAAAGAAAGCATCAGCAAAAGGAATGAGATGACTCAGAATTTTATTCTTGAGGTAGAAGTGTTTGATGTATGGGGGATTGACTTTATGTGACCTTTTCCATCATCATATGGTAATGAGTACATTCTGGTTACTGTTGATTATGTGTCTAAGTGGGTTGAAGCTATTGCAAGTCCAACCAATGATGCTAAAGTGGTACTTAAAATGTTCAAGAAGATCATTTTTCTTCGTTTTGGAGTACCAAGAGTTGTGATTAGTGATGAAGGGAAGCATTTTATCAACAAAATTTTTGAGAACTTGTTGAAGAAACATGGCGTGAAACACAAAGTCGCCAAACCTTACCATCCTCAGACAAGTGGTCAAGTAGAGATCTCCAACCGTGAGATAAAAGATCAAAAACCGTGTCTGTTTTATAAAGTCAAAACTTTGTCGAAAACTATGATTTTTTATCAGGAACTGCACTTGCCTTTTATCATTGTCGTATGATTGCTTCTGCGTTATTTAATGGATGACTGGAAATGCTGGAAAATTCATACCTCGATCACAATACGGTAATCCCTATCACTTGGAAATTTAGATGACATGGGTTCAACCTTACTTATTGGAACTTTAACTGAACTTACTATATCTCACTTAGGGGCTTGATAATCATGTTTTGGATTATATATTGGAGTCTTCTTTGCATCATTTATATCACTCTATGTAGGCTCTGAATAGCTAGACTCACCTTTAGTCTAGTACCTCACCCTGACCTTATCCATGTTTCAGACCCCATGCATCTTTATGTCATTATCATTATGTGCAACCATGTGCAAAAACTACGGAATATACAGACCGACATAGCTTTTCTTTTGTTATGATTAAGTTGTGTAGTTTTATGGATAAATTTCTGAGTTGATTTAGTAGTTGTGATTGGTGGTGATATATATATGGGAATAAATTGAGAATGTATGATTAAGTTACCTTTTGATGAAGCTTGATATATCATGTTTTTTACCCGTTTTTAGCCATGATATATGTCTTTTTTTAAGAGTCCTTTTAGTGTTTTTGTAGTCTTTTTGAGTCTTTTCAGGTATTAGCACGTTTGGAGCTTAATTAGAGCTTTTGGAGTATTCTAGAGCTTTTTGGCGTCCGTCGAATAATTTCTCACCGGTTGATTGAGATCAAATTTGGAGACAAGGAAGATCAATGGATTAGCTTTCATTTGGAAGTGGTTTGAGGCCATTCTGACAGTGCGATCAAAAGTTATGCCAGTTTTTGTGAAGACAGTCCAGTCTGGAGAGTACAGAATCCTGGTGTCGACCGACACCAACCCAGTATCGATCGACACCGATTACAGAAAAAGAAAACACGTGATTTTAAGTGTTTTAAGATTCTGCAAATTGGCCCAGAAGATTTTATTATTTACAATTAAGCCCAGAACGTGTTTTAGCATTATATTTAGGGTTTTTAGCCACTTTTAGAGAGGAGACTGGATTTTATTCATTATTCGGGTTTTGAGAGAGGGAGAGAAGTCAGAAACTCTGTTCCTTAGAGAGAAGATTTCGAACCATTGTTACTCTTTACTCTACTCTTTTATACAATCTATTTTATTCATGATGTTTGTTAGGTTTAGGGTTATTCAAAGGTGTTTGATGAATTGATAGGTTGATCTGAATTGATAGGAGAAATTCAATAGAGTTCTTCATCTAGACTTGTGATTACTACCTATTCTAGCTTCATGACCTAGCATCTGATCTTAGATTGTTTGATTGACACGAAAGTGTGATTGATTGCCTGAACTAGTGTTAGATGAGCAAAAGACCTATTCGCAAAGAAATTTGGTTTAGAATTTTGTGAACAATTGAACCTGATCATTAATGCTTGTTTAAATTTATAGGATTTGCAAAGAAATTTAGAATTCTAGGTTTAGACATAGATAATCTTCGCAGCGACGGTTGGTTGATTTTACATTTGTGTTTCAAGTTCAAGAACAGTGCTTAATATCCTCCTGATATTCTGTTTGATCTGCAATTTTGATTTACCGGAGAATTTCCCTAGGCTTAGCGCTTTTCCTCCATTGATTTTACAACTACTTTTAATCATTTGCTGTTTTCAATTACATTAATTTTGCCTAGCTTAATTCATATTCTATAATCTATTGAGTGATTTCTTGAGTCTTTGTGGTTCAACCCCTATATACTGCAGCTACTACTTTAGTACTTTTAGGGTATTATATTTGAGCATATCAAAGCTTATATAAAACGAGAAGCGGTTCCACTCACCCGCAAAAAAAAAAACGAATTCAAAGAAATAAGCGGGAAAAAGAGAAGTAAAAGGAACCGGAAAATTTGATTTGATATCTTTAGTTTTCAAAAGCATCAAAGGAACTTACAGTTTAATGAAGGATTGAGTTGGTTTGGTAATCTAGGCGAAAGGGAAGTTATGTACCCCTCAATTGGTTTGTGTCTCACTGTGATTTTGCATAATTACTTGCATCCATTCGCATTTGCAAGAAACCCTAAACACTTGAGCCACCGAAAACTAACCTTAACACTTAGACCAAAACGTGTTTGATACCCCCTTTGTGAGAATGCATGCATTACCTTAATGATTGTTAAAAGGTTGAGTTCATAAATTCTGAAAGTTCTTTGTGATTCTGGGATTTAGTATTGTTGCTACAGGTATAACGAAGTACAGTGGAGTACGGTTTGGCATTAACATTGTATAAGTAGTTTGCAGGCAATTTATTTAAGGCATGATCCCAAAAGAATATGTGAGTTTTCATGTTTTCAAACTTCTTGATGGAAGAAAGAGACCGATCAAGGGATGAAGAAATGATCAAGGGATCGATCGATCCATGCACTGGGAACAATCGATCCTTCTCCACGGATGATGTTAAGAAGAGTCGATCGATCGGTTCAGATCAGATCGTGCGAAAATTACTAAACTTATCTTATCTTTAATTCTTTTTTGCAATTGGGTATAAATACCCAAAGTCCTATTTCTTTTTACGGACGTTGCTTCTCTTTATGCTTTTTCTATTTTTTTGGGAGAGACTTTTGATCTTGTAAGCTACTCCTCAGATTAGAGATTGATCATTCCTGACAGTTTGGAGAAGATTTCTAAACCCTATTTTCTTAATTTATTGCAATTTCTATTATGTCTTCCCCCTTGATTTTTGCTATTTCTTTCGTTATGTCTGAGTAGATCTCTTAATTGGGTTTTAGGGTTCTAGTAGGAGATCTAATGATTTGACTGCTCTAGGAGACTCTAAATCTTAGGTTCTTCAATTCACATGCGCTTAATGCTAGAATAGGATTGATCACCCTGTTTTAGATCTTAGGTTTATCTATGCATGAAATTGTTGATAGGTTGCTAGAACTGATGTGAATTGAGCAATATGCTCTTAACCAACGACGATTGATGTTAGGAAGTATTTTGAAATTAGTGAACTTGGTTGATAATTCGAATCGGACTAGGAGATCTGAAACGACAGTTTATAAAATTGAATAGTCAAGTTTAGAGGTTAATGCCTTGAAAGAGGATTAATCTACCTTAGTGTTTATGTTTAAGAACGGTGCTTAATTGTTAGGTTTCTTATTTCATTTATCTCGTTAATCATTCCTTCTCTGAATTACCCTACGACCCAATGCGTTGTATCATATAATCTACATCGTTTAATTCTTTACGTTTTTATTTACAACTGGGAAAACCAAAACAAAACTTCTACGCTTTAGCTATTTACGAATCTCACAAATTTATGGAGTACCATTGGCCCTTGTGGATTGACCCTGAATATACTATTGTGCACTTCACCGTGCCATTGCGGTAGTTTCGGGTTAATTACTCGAGTAATCAGATTACAACAGAGAATGCCCTCACCATGGATTCACATCTGCAGCACTCATCAACACTTTCTACAGAAGACTTGATGAGAGTACAAAATGGCTTTGGATACAGCTAGTAATGGTTACCCATGTTTCAGACCCCATGCATCTTTATGTCATTATTATTATGTGCAAAAACTACGGAGTATACAAACCGACATAGCTTTTCTTTTGTTAGGATTAAGTTGTGTAGTTTGTATGGATGAATTTGTGAGTTGATTTAGTAGTTGTGATTGATGGTGATATATATGGAAATAAACTGAACATGTATGATTAAGTTACCGTTTGATGCAGGTTATATAAGACGAGAACCGGTTCCACTCCCCCACTTTATATATAAAAAACGAATTCAAGGAAATAGTGGGAAAAGGATAAGGAAAGGAACTAAAAAAAGTCGATTTGTTATCTAGTTTTCAAAAGCATCAAGGAAACTTGAATTTTAATGAAGGGTTGAGTTGGTTTGGTAATCTAGGCGAAAGGGAAGTTATGTACCTCTAAATTGGTTTGTGTCTCACTGTGATTTTGCAAAATGATTTGCATCCATTTGCATTTTCTGGAAACCTTAAACACTTGAGCCACCAAAAACTAACCTTAATACCTAGACCATAACATCTTTGATACCTCCTTTGTTAGAGTGCACGCATAACTTTAATGTATGTTAAAAGATTGAGTTCATGGATTCTGAAAGTTCTTTGTGATTCCGGGGTTTAGTATTATTGCTACAGGTATGAAGAAGTACGGCGGAGTACAGTTCGATATTGACCCTGCATCGGTAGTTTACATGCAATTGATTCAAGGCATGATCCCAAGAGAATGTGTGAGTTTTCATGTTTTCAAACTTCTTCTTCGATGAAAGCATTTGCTTTACTTGAGGACAAGCAAAGGTTTAAGTCGGGGGGAGTTGATATATTGTGTTTATGACATCTTTCATCTTACGTTTTAGCGTCTTTTCTGAGTCCATTATGTTTTTTGTAGCGTCTTTTAGTGCATTTTTGGCCGAGTCTTGAGTATTCTGCAGATTACGGGACATTACGTAGGAATAAGACGTTTTACATGTTTTTCGGGATGATTGCTAGACAAAGTGAGCGTGAACAAGAGGAGACCGATCGATCCAAGTGGCCGCATAAAAGAGGAGAGATCGATCGATCGATCCATTTCAGTATCGATCGGTCTAAGCTGCTGGATGAAGAAAGAACCAAGAGATTGATCGATCCACAACTAGATCGATCGATCGTTCTCACTGGATGTGCTCAAGAAGAGGAGATCGAACGATTCCAAGGAGGATCGATCGATCAGATCGTGCAACAAATCCGATCCTATCTTATTTTTTATTTCTTTTCTGCAAAAGGATATAAATACCCGAAGACCTAGTTTATTTTTCTGTCGCTTTGCTATATGCTTTTTCTACCTTTTCTGGAGAGTCTTTGACATTGTAAGATACTCCCGGGGATTAAAGATTCATCTTTCTTGACAAATTGGAAAAGATTTCTAAACTCTATTTTCTTAATCCATTGCAATTCGATTATGGGCGTGTTCGGCTGTCAGTCGCTGGCGATTGCGACTTGAAAATCGCAGGTCGTTGTTCGTTTATCAATCGCGCGACTGGTCGCTGCGACCGGTCGCTATGTTGTTTGTTTAGTAATCGCGCGACTAGTCGCTGTGTTGTTCGTTTAGCAATCGCTGCGACTGATTTTTAAACCTTTCTTTGAAATGAAGAAATTTGATTTATAATTAGTTTTCAATATTTTTTTTTCATTTACTATTATTACATATATAAAAATAAATATTAAAATTTTTATAACAAATTTTTAAGCTAAATATGATAAATAAAGTCATAAATTTATCAATGAAAATATAACAAAAACATAAACTTATTTTAAATGGAGAACTTTGATTTATAATTAGTTTTCAATATTGTTTTTATCATTTACTACTATTACATATTTAAAAAATAAATATTAAAATTTTTATAACAAATTTTTAACCCAAATATGATAAATAAAGTCATAAATTTATCAATGAAAATATAACAAAAACATAAAATTATTTTAAATGAAAAAATTTGATTTATTAGTTTTCAATATATTTTATCATTTACTACTATTACATATATAAAAATAAATATTAAGATTTTTATAACAAATTTTTAAGCCAAATATGATAAATAAAAAGTCATAAATTTATCAATGAAAATATAACAAAAATATAAAATAAAATTATTTTGGGAGTCGCTGTGTTGTTCGTTTGGCAGTCGCTAAAAAAATCAGCGACTCAAATTTTCAGTCGCTGGTCGTTGCGGTCAAACAACGCTTGGTCGCGGTCGCCAGCGACTGCCAAACGAACACGCCCTATGTCTTCTTCTTTGATTTTTGCTATGTCTTTCATTATGTCTCAGTAGATCTCCTAATTGGGTTCTAGTGTTCTTAGTAGAGGATATAATGGTTGATGTTTTGAATGTTTTAGGAGACTCTAAATCTTTGGTTCTTCAATTCACATGTGCTTAATGCTATAATAGGATTGATCACCCTGTTTTAGATCTAAGGTTTATCTATGCATGAAAGTGTTGATAGGTTGCTGGAATTGATGTGAATTGAGCAATACGCTCTTAGCCAACGACAGTTGATGTTAGGAAGTATAGTGAACTTAGTAAACTTGCTCGATAATGCTAATATGACTAGGAGGTCTCAAACGACAATTTGTAAAGTTGAATAGTCAAGTTTAGAGGTTAACACCTCGAAAGAGGATTAGTCTACCCCAATGTTTATGTTCGAGAACGATGCATAATTGTTGAGTTTTTTTTTATTTCATTTATCTCGTTAATCATTGCTTCCCTGAATTACCCTATGATCCAATGCTTTTTATCATATAATCTATATCGTTTGTTTCTATGCATTTTTATTTACAATTTGGAAAACCAAAACAACTTTTCTACGCTTTAACTATTTACGAATCTCGCAAGTCTATAGAGTACCATTGGTCCTTGTGGATCGACCCCAAAAATACTAATGCGTACTTCCCCGTGCCCTTGCGGTTCAGTATTTCGAGTTAATAACTCGAGTAAATATTACCTGTTAAACTAACAAAAAAGAAATTTTTAATGATGAATTCATATGTTTTTTTGTCAACCATATATTAATAGAATCAACTCAAGTGAGTTAACTTAGGAGAACATTGTTTACAAAAGATACATAGTAATGTATACCACGAACATTTTGTGCTAATTTATCCGTTTTAATATTAGCTTGACGAGGTATAAAAGATAAATAAAATGAAGAAAACTACATTTGTCTCCCTCCACTATCTCCGGATATGGTGAAAAAGTCGGTCATTCTTTTGGGAAGACATCATCTTCACCAAGATGGAACAGTCTGTGACAAACGCTACCTCCTTCCGATTCTCATCGATCATGCATTTCATCGTCCATACAAGTGGTTCTACTTCGGTGCACAGTGGGGAAAGAATCCGTCGAAGATTGGCTGCACCCACTGATGACGAGTCGTTAGTAGCGTGTACACAGAACCATCCAATACCGGAATAGTTATCACTTACTTTCCAAGATCCATCGATATAACATGTAGATCCAGTAACAAGTAAACTCTGAAAAGTCCCGATAATCGATCCATGTAATTCATAATCGCCGTCCACCTGAGCCAAAAACTAAGCTCGGACTTATGCTTCCGCTTTGTCGAGAACCAAACGAATTCATATGTATTTTGTCGAAATATATATATGTTTTATAATATATCTCAAATTAGTCGCTAATCTATCACTTATTGTTATTATTATTATTTGTTCATGACTATCTTCAGTAATATGGGCTTTGTCCGACTAATCCCAAAAGTATGTAAGATAATAGATATTTTCGCATTCGGGTAATCATATATGTTGAAATCCATATGTTCACTGGCTCAAGAGTGGCTGGTTAAATTTGCAGTAAAATTTTGAAATCAAACGCGATAAAATCGGATGATTTACAACTTACTCTGGGTTATTAAACAACTGCACTACTATATCATCCTGCTATGTTTAGTTTTATAGCGATAAATAATTATTATTTCAGTATTTATATGGATATCGTGGTTAATGATAATTTTTAGTTAGAAAAATTAATTTTGATAAATCTATAGAATAGTAGGAGTACAAGGCCGACTTTATTTAGAAAAAGTTTAACATTAATTTTGGAGTATTAGTTATATAATGGGTTAGTTCGTACGTCATCTAATTGGCCAAACAAATTAGAAGATGATGACATAATACCGAAATAACGGTCTTAATTTGACTCCCACATTAAGACTATATCTATCTCTCCACCCTAAATTAAAGTTTGTCAAAATATATATTTTCCTAAACATATATAGGATATATACAGTATACTGAAAACGCATAATATGTTAGACATAAAAAGTTATATGGTAATTAGGTGATAATGAGATTATCTAATGCTACAACTTTTGAATTACTTTTCGATAACTTTAACTGATAAAGAGAGGTTAATGAGTTCAAAGTTGAATGTTTCTAAGTTTAACGATATAACTTTTCTTACACATATACTATTCTCGATTATATAAGATACTTTTTAAATTAAAAAAAGGGACAAAGCTAAAACTTAAAATAGATATCCAGCAAAAAAAAAAAAAGATATTAAAGACATCCACCATTGATAAAACAAATGATGGCGCATTAAGCCGACCCACTATATACACACAACGACACAATCATAATTAAATAAATGTAAAAAAACAAAGATACATTTATACTTTATATGGCTAAAAACATTTATACATTATATGGCTGTAAGGAAAATAGTGATGTAGTTTTAGCACAAATATAGCTAATACTATAGTATACACGATCAAATATATTTTTAAAAACTGAAGATAAACTAAAAATAGATAAAGAGATAAACACATTATGGGGTATTAATATAATAGTGACGGCGAAAATGCGTTTACAGCTCGGTGGTTTCGTTGGTGCAAGACAAAATTTTCAAAGTAGGTTAGTTAGAATGGTGGAGAAACTATTTAATTTTCAATTTTCCTGTTTTGAAAAAAGAACAAATTCACATTTAATTTTCTTATTTCAGAAGTCAAATATGGTTGAGTTCTTCTTCCCGTAACCGTAAGTTATTTTTTCAACGTATCGTAAGGTTAAAGTTGTTGAAACTCATATTTAGCTATGTACATGTATATGTAGTTTTTTCCCGTTCTATATTAATGATATTAATATTAATATAGAGTTGGTTTGATATTGTTGAACAAAATTTTGATATTCATGGCTCTTTGACGATTGAAATTTTTTGAGTAGAAGCCTATTTCATTTGGTAGTTACTTTTTTTATTTTCTTAACTTTCACAAATTTTAATTTAGGGAAACTTTACTACAAAAACTGTATTATGTTCGATTTTAATAATATAAATTTAAAATAGACGATTTCATTTTCTTTTGTTCTTGTTCTATTTGGGAAGTTGGTGAGACTTCAAAGAACGACATGTTTTCTGCTATATTTTCAAGAACCATATATAAATTTATGTTCTTACAAGATTTTCTATATATAGATAACTTAGTTTGAAAATGCCAGTCTGTATATAATTATGAGTGTTTGCATTACAGATGGTGAAAAGTAAGAAAATTACAATAAATGTGTAACAAATTGGATAAAACACATTTTGAATTTTTTTTGTCCATGTGACATTAATATTAATTATGAAACACATGATTTATATTTGACATGTCTTAGTTTTGTCTGAACATCTAATTTACTAAATAAACTGCAATTTTTGGCCATATAATTAAGCTAACAATATCTTACAAAGCTCCAAAGTATCAATTAACATGTTAATTATATTTGTATATCTCTACAAAAATTACAATATAAACAATTTATAATAGTGCAGTTAAGAAAATCACACGATAAAAAGATAAATACAAGTCAAATTACATACCTAAATTTATGTATATATATATATATATATAATTGTTATTTACTTAGAAAAATATGAGTCTTTCCATTGTTAAGGCTGTAATTATTGGAGTGAATTGCAAAACTAGCATAAATATGGATTCAAGTCAAGAAAGTTGGAGCAAGAGAGAAAACAACTGAATAACCAATTCTTAGGAATCTAGTGGTTGAAAACTTTAGTAAAGTTGGAAAACCATGGTTTGAGTTTTTTTTTTTATATATTGTCATTTCAATTATGGTTGATTACTATAGATGTTTTAAATAAAGAACTTATATGACTCTTCTACGAACTTTGAAATATCGGGTTCGTTGTAAAAAAAAAAAATTACAACGAACCCGATATTTAAAACTTTTGAATTATAAAAAAGAAAGAAAAAATCAAATGGATATCAAATTATAATTCTTTTTCTATTTTGTGTGATTGAAAGGCTTTGAATCTTAAGTTTCCGTATATGTCTCTTTATTTAGTATATATTTTTTGGTATCCACAAAACAATTGAATTCATTCGTTGTGAAAAACGTTGTTGTTGTTAAGCATCAAACATGCGGTTTGGTCTAAGAAGCAAATATAACTTAGCCTCATTTGATACTCTTACGCTAGAAGTATTAATTTTTGAGATAGTAAGAAGGTCATGATGATCCGTATGAACAAAAGAGATATGGTAGTAGTAGTAAGGCTAGTATATTGTCAACAATGTGTTTTCGGCAGATACAATTAGAGCAGTTTGAGAGATGTCAACTCGGTCAGTAGACGCACCTCGTGGTACGAAAACATTTAATGTTTGGTCGATTCTCGGATGGTTATGTATGTGAATATATACTATAAAAATTGAGTTCTATATCACGACTCGCAAAATCTTTCGTTGGAAGACAAATCGATCAGCAGTCTGCGTGGATTTCGTGTGAAAAGACGAATTATTCTTCGACTGTCTTCTAGACAATACCTTAAATCAACACTCTCTATGCCACTCAGCTTACTCTATTATTGGTCCTTAACTTTTTTAAACTGTCATGTGCATAAGTTCACAATTTTCATATTAAACCTGTAACTTAAAAAAGAAAAAGAAAAATTGATGCTGTTAAAAGTGTCCATTACATTGCACTAAATTAATTGGGATGTTTTTTTTTTCTTTCTTTTTAAAGGATCACTATAAAAAACTGACAGAAGGATAGTATTGAGATAATACGTGAGCATGATTCACAACTAATAAGACTAAAAATCAAGTTTCTGGTGAACAAACGTATAATTTATATCTTTTTCGTCTACTGTTGTTTTAGTTGACCCTATCATATATTCTATTAATTTCCCCTAAACCAAAAAATAATTTTGCTAATTTTATGTTTTTGAGTTTTTGAGTTTTCTATCTGCTTGCGACTAACTCCGGTGAAGGATAAAAGTAGATTGTGCTTCTAGAACATTAGTCAACGATAAATTATAAAAGTGGAAGAGAAAGAGAGACAAAGATTAGTCACGTGGATATCATCATTATTGAGGATTCATAAATCACAAGACTTGCTTATGTCTCTTTTGCACTTTACAAAATTGTTTCTGTCTACGTTTGTAGATTCTCCACATATATGATAACATGTGGTATCTTGTTTGTGCCATATTCTGACTACGTTTCGTTTTCGTATTATGATTCTAAGTTGTATTCTTTGACGCTTAGGTGAATTTTATCCGTTGTGGATTTAGATTTTTAGACGTTGTGTTGTGTAATGATGTTTTGATATTGAGCCAAAAAAAAAAAAAGTGAATCCGCAACAAAACAAAAGTAATTATTTACATATGTATCAAAGTAATATCTACTTCTTTTCTTCCGATATATGGTAATGCCTAATCACAGCAATATCTTTTTCATACTGGGCCTTAGCCAGGCCGAGAGTCCAATAAGGATGTCGCAATTTCTTATTTAGTGTTCATATAGGTTATGTTCTAAAAGGAAGGGCAATTTCAATATGAATTATTGTATGTTTTTGTTATTCTTTTCATTTTAAATTAAAACCATGGCGAAAATTGTGATCTGAATCATGGATTTTTTATATAATATGACTACATGAATGAGAGGAAACAAAATAGAAGGCTTATTAGAAATTATCATGTAGCATCCAAATAACTATTGCTACGTTAATCTCACTATTACTCACCATAACCATCTTCATCTCAATTATATATATTTTCGTAATCATCCTTTTACCGGTTCGAAAAATCGCACCCCCTCCAATCAAGTTCATCGATAATGACATCTAAATAATCAAGCTGGAAATGTCACTATCTATAGTTTTAATAAAAGAGACACTAATATTTACATCACTTATTTATAACTGATATAATATTTAATATGACTTATTACAATTGATACTAATATCAATATCATTTGAATTAAACGATGTTTGATGATTAACATCATTTGTTATAACTGATGCATATTAACATTGATTACAACAAATGCAAATATTTATGTCAAACGATACAAAATATTCGCATCACTACTTTCGGAATCACTTATATATATATATATATATATGATATAAAACTCATTTATATCGCTTATAACCGATATAAATATTCAAAAGATATTACACAAACACACATTTTTTAAAAGTGTATATTCAAAGTATACAAGGCACATCTCTAATGTTTTATATATATTACAAAAGAAACAAATATTGATGATTTGAGTCTGGTTTCACGAGAAAAATTAATATGTACACGTAAAATTAGCGTGCACAACAAAAACAATATTTAGAGAGATCAAAAGGGATAGTATAGAGAAGACGAAGATTCAGATCATAATTGGTTTGTATAAATGCGGACTATATTAGAAAATGTTTCGTACAAATAACTTTATTGGTTAACGCAATCATATATATCCAAATATAAGAGTTGATGTAGTAATAGTATCAGTAAATTTATAATTTATAAAAATGACATTGGCATGATTAACTGTTACTGAATACGTATAAACAATGAACTCATGGCCAACAACCTTGGAACATATAGTACAATTACAACCAGTGTTCAAGTTCCAATGACTCAAATTTCAAGCTTTAATTAAGTAATTTAATAAAACTTCAGAAAATAAGTGTAACTTATTATATATAGATTATTTGAATTTGAAAGAATCAAATGGAATAAGGATGTAAATGAGTGCTTTTTTTATTTATGAAGTTCACGTGAAAGAGTACTAATTAATCACTATCACTTTCTGTGTTCTTTCTCACGAACTTGATAAATCTCGAACTATAGCTATAGTAGCTAATTAGCTATAGTTCTAAACATAGCAATGACTAAGATCATGTTAATGAAATTTTGGAACTATCTAATTTAGATTTAAATTTAATGTTGTTTGTAGGAAAAAATGAAAAGAAAAGAGATAGCGTTAGAAGATAAACATCCAAACGAGCATTATATAGATTTTTTTTTTGGGTTGAAAAGAGTGTAAATACTAAATATAAACCGACAATATTTTTGTAGCATTATTTGATGACGAACGTACCACTTCCATGATAATTTTTTTTTCTTTTTGTAAGAAAATTACATTCTATAAGTTTTGTTATATATTAAATTAAATATCAAACAAGGTAATAATCGAAAGTATGAAGCTGTCAGTGTGACAGAAATGATTTGCGAAACACAAAAGAGTGTTGTGCACAACAAACAATTGCGATGAACAGGTGTGACGTGGCATACTGCTATTCTAGTGAGTGAACAAACAAGAGTGTCACAGGGCTGTTGCTGTGTCAACAGACTGGGTAGATTAGGGATTGGTCAGTGACGAGTCTGTGTTAGACTGCATGTTAATCTAATTGGATCTGTAAAGATTGTTTAAATGATTTTTAATAAAGAAAGAGAGTTTTGTTGTTTGTTTTTGTGTTCTTGTGTTCTTGCATTCTAGTTATTTCAATAACTTTTTCTCATATATACTTGGTAATTGTGTATATATTAGTTAAGATATTCATTTTAGTTTCTTATGGTTGCGAATATTCAAATAAGAGATAATGGCACATTATTCAAGTGAGATACAAATTAGTGCTATAATGATTAAAATATCTCAATAGAATTTTTAGAATAAAATAATAAAAAATAAGAACGAAATAGGAGAAAGAGAATGGAGGGGTTCTTATTTGATCTCCATAAAAACCCCAAAACACACATGATTTTTTATTGGCTAATTCTTTTTTAATTTTAATTTTAATTAATTAACTAAATTATTTTACAAATATTAGTATTATAATAGTTAAGATACTCATTTTAGTTTCTTATGGTTGCGAATATTCAAATAAGAGATAATGGCACATTATTCAAGTGAGATACAAATTAGTGCTATAATGATTACTAATCAAATTCAAATATATTTGTTAAATATAAAGGTTAAAATATTCATTCTTTCACTTTTTTTGACCAAATGGTGGTGATTTAGGGTATGGATCAATTTGACCTTAAGGGCAAAATTATTAAATTATTTCATTTGGTCAGTTGAAATGGTGTTATGTTTTAGATCTATTCAAAAAATTTAGTGAGTGGACTATTCGACAGTTACGCTCATGCTAAGAGATTAGTCGAATGGTAAAAAATCCGGATCACCCTGCTTATCAAAACAGAAAAAAATATATTCATTTTTCGAAAAAAACAAAATATTCTTTAGAAGACCAAAATGGTACACTGACGGCTGATGGTTGACATCTGGCAGGTATATTTTGGTTTCTTTTAGTTCATTTTAAGGATAAACATAAAGACGAAAAATCTCTTATTTTGTGTTGGAGACTCGAGATCTGATTGGTGGAAAACAAACCCACGTGGTCACCATATTGTCATTTTGGGTCTCACCTAAAGCAGTCGTAAATCTAGTGATACTAACTTTACTAGGGGAAAAAAGCTGAAGAGAATTGTACTTAAACACTGGTTTCAAAAAACTTAAGCATAGAATAGTAATTTAATTTCTGTAACTGATAGATTTTCACATGTATGATAAAAAAAATGTATCAAATCTTTGGTAAAACTTTAATCGAGACTTCAGAAATTAAATATTACCAATTTATCTAAAGATAAATCATAACTTCACACACCTTCTATAATTATTGTTTCTTAGGTTTTATGCATTTATGAAAGACTAATCATATTGGGTAATTACATGTTTTATTGCAAACATTGTAATATAGCTGAATCTAATATATGTAGTTTAGAGATTGAAGTCTATGCTAATCGAAAGCTCTAAAACATTGTACTAACTAACAAAATTATATATATGAATAAAAAACTTGATATTATATTTTCTTTTACCTAATTTAATTTCCCCCATAATCTGACTTTTGTATTTTTGGATTACAACAACTTTTTGCATTATTGGTCCGAAAGCTCTTCCACTGAATCAAAGCAAGTTAGATTTAGTGTATGCTCTCTTCAATATCGAAAACTGAAGATCTTGATGCGTATTTCTTTTAGAGCATCATTTTTAAGAAAATTTATATGTAAGGCTAATAATATTATATATAGCAAAAGAAATTTATAATAGAGAAATGGATCAGGTGTACGAGGAGCGTGCGAAAGCATCTCCAAATCTGCTACACTCACGTGTAATTCTAATTTTGAGTTTATAATTTTACCGTTAAAAATAAATTTTGAGTTATTTTTTATATTGAATTGGTGTTATTGAAAAATAAACTAGTAATGGTGTTGTTGGAACAAAAAAATAAAAAAATGTGACATATATATATATATATATATATATAATGTGGTTTTTGTTTCAGTTTTAAATTTAAGTTTTTTTTTCTTTTGAATTTCTTTGGTTTCATTATCAATACATATACTAATCAAATAGATATATTTTATTTTATACAATATGCTAAGCAAATATATATATATATATATAATATAAGCTACGTAATTTTACTTTTACGCCTGTAAGTATTCTCTAACAGGGCTTTCTATTATCTCATGTGTTCTATGATAATTATATTTAGGTTATAAACTTGGTACATTACTAAATAGCCCTCTAGTTGTATCACCCAATACAACGACTCAAACAGATAATCTTTTGTTTATTCCTCGAATAGATTGTTGACCCTTACTTGCTTCCATCTCTCTCTCTCTCTCTCTCTCTCTCTCTCTCTCTCTCTCTCTCTCTCTCTCTCTCTCTCTCTCTTCTCTTTCTCCTGATTCGTTCTTCTTCATCTTCCTTTGGTCTTGCGAAGATCTAGAAAAACCCTAGAACAGGGAAGATCACCAAGATCAAGAGGAAGATCAAAACAGAGTTAAAATTGATGGGTAGAGGGAAGATTGTGATCCAGAAGATCGATGATTCGACGAGTAGGCAAGTCACTTTCTCCAAAAGAAGAAAGGGTCTCATCAAGAAAGCTAAAGAACTCGCTATTCTCTGCGACGCCGAGGTCGGTCTCATCATTTTCTCCAATACAGACAAACTCTATGACTTTGCCAGCTCCAGGTTTCTCTCTTGCCCTATACAATCTCTAGATCTTTTAACATCTACATACCTATAGACATACATGTCTATATGTACTAGCTAGTATTATCTATTAATACATGGAAGTGTATATATATGTACTTATATAATATCATGTATTGGTTTTCTTAGAAAGGTTGGATTAACTCAATGATTTTTGTTTATATAGTTGTGTGATTTAATCATTTGTATACAATTTTGTGCATCTTGTATCGGTATACCATTCTCTATTTCAGTATATATATATACAAGGTGGTGTATGTATTTCTCATGAAAGTTAATCTTGTCAAAGGAAAAGGAGAATATGCCAAAGCACAAAACTAATTAGAGACGATGACTAGTTTTAAAGATGAAAATACTAATTTGAAGTAGGCTCATGGCTTATTGTGTGTGTGTGTGTGTCGACATGTGTGTCATTGATCGTAAATTGTGTATCTGAACTGACAATGTGTCTTTGCCAAATATAGAAACATTTTAGAAGTAGATGAGATAGTAATAAAAGCTAAAACAATTAAGTACAACATTGGAAAACATGAAAGAGTTATAAAAGGGAGTGTACAAGATTATCAACATAAATACATTTGGAGATTATATGTAAAATGATGTTTTCTACTCATATACTTTGTATATATGAATACAAATCTCAATATTTTGTGTAAATAATATCATAACAGAACGATCAGATAACTCTGTATTTTTAATTATATATGACTGTATTTATTTTTTCACAGTTTTTTGAGTTATGAAAACCTAACTTTTTAATAGATTTGAAATCTTCTAATTGTGAATCATTCATATTTTCCGAGATCAAATTTTCTCATATGCAAAAGAATGTTATTGTTTGGTGTATATGTGAAACTCAAATCATCTTGAATACCAGTTATGAATGATATAAACCTGACCTATATCATTTTTTTCTTTCTTATGCAATACAAATCTTAAAGCTTTTTTTTAAATAATTTTTTAGATTGTGAAAGCTCCTCAAAGAAGTGAAAGAATTTGTTGATTCTTTCATTAGCAATGATAGAAATATTATCTTGCTACAAGCAAACACCATGAACTAGTTGTAAGTTGAAAATCTTGAAATTAAAATGAACAGTGTGAAAGCTACTATTGAACGATTCAATAAGACCAAGATGGAGCAGCAACAACTACTGAACCCTGCATCAGAAGTTAAGGTACGTTTAACATAAATCACACAACACATAAGAGGAGAAGTCAATTATACTAATTAAGCTTTTAATCATGATTTTATTATTACACTTAAGTTTGAGAGTTGATGAGTTAGATTGTGTTGGGTATATATTGTAGTTTTGGCAGAGAGAGGCTGAAACTCTAAGACAAGAACTGCACTCGTTGCAAGAAAATCATCGGTACGAACTTGCTTATAATATAATCAACATGTGAATAATTATGAATTTCCAACTCAAAACTAGTGATAGTAGGTTAATTATTTATTAGTGTAGTAGTGTTGATCTTTTCTCACTTGATTCTTAACTAAAACTTTGCTCTCTTTATTTTTGTTTAAAATTGTTCAGCTAATTAAACTTTTATGCATTTAACATTTCTTTTTATAGTCACTTTTCTTTTGTGTGTGATAAACCTCTTATACTAAAAAAATCTCCAGTTACATGTATAGTTAACAAAATGGATCGTATGTCTCGAATTAATTCCTTTTAAAATTTGCATTTATATAAGTATAAAGATGCATGTTTATGTGTGTCTTTGTGCAAACATGTAACTTAATTAGGGCAACAAAAAAATGTATATGTTGAAAACTCGGTGACCATTCTTTCTTTGTCGGGCTGGTTCACCTTTGGAATCATAATCATTTGGCTTAAGTCGACTTTATGGTTGGACCAGATATGTATTAACTGCAAAAATCTTTTGTAATAAAACAGGCAACTAACGGGAGAGCAACTACTTGGTTTGGGCGTTAAGGAGTTACACAATCTAGAGAGCCAACTTGAAATGAGTTTACGTGGAATTCGTTTGAAAAAGGTAATTAATATTTCTCTCTTTCTTGTTAAAGGTAATATTTATCTTTCTATATATACAGATCAGATCTACTTACACTTTAACATTACACTCTGTACTCACATATGCTCTAGCTCGTTCGTCTTGAAGCCTAGTGCTTAAAAATTGATCATAGAGCAATGAAAATCAAACTAATCAATATTTTCAAACCTTCCAGGAACAAATTGTGACCAATGAAATCAAAGAACTGAGGAGAACGGTAACTATATGATATAATATATATAGGATTATGAATAATAAAACTCAGATGTTTTTGTTTGTTTTATACATGATAAAAGAAAAAACAGAAATATATAAATTTTAGTTATTAATTTTTTTTTGCAAATGTGAGCAGACTTTTTCGTAAATTGTTAAGGCAAACACGAATCAAAAAAAGAAAGAAGAATATTGTTTGCGCTCGTGTTTGGTTTGTGTTTGCGCAAACAGTATTCTTTTTCTTTTTTTGGTTTGTGTGTGCGTTTACAATTTACGAGATAGTTTTTTTCTTTGAGGAAAGATACTAAAGACTAAGTGTTTAACTTTGAATGTAAACAAAATCTGTTTACACATTTAACACAAATAAAATGTAAATGCATAATCAATGTTATCATTTCTGGTGTTTCAGGTTTTTATAAGTGTTTTATATTTTGCAGAGGAATCTTGTTCATCATGAAAACCTCGAATTGACGAGAAAAGTACAAAGGTTTCATCAAGAAAACGTCGAACTATACAAGAAGGTAAAATAGAAACACAAACTTCATTACTTCAAGTTGTAGCTAATAAATCTTTTGAGTCAAATCTCTCAGTTGAAACTAGACAAATTAATGATCTTGCAGGCTTATGTAACGTCAAACACAAATGGACTGGGACATCATGAGCTAGTAGATGCAGCCGATGATTCCCATGCACAAGTTAGGCTGCAGCTAAGCCAGCCTCAGCAGTCCCATTATGAGACTACATCAAAGACCTAAGATTATAAAAGATATAACAAATTGTTCGTTCTTGATTATCTCAAAACTCTTTCAAATATACGAACGTGTTATATATGAAGAGGGACACCTAGCTAGCTCGGTTTTATATGTCAATATGTTTTTATACAGAAGCAAGTGCGAGCCGGGCAGAGCTAGAGAGTTATGAGGGTTCAAGTGACACCCATGAATATTAAAAAATGTTTTTAGTTTTGATTAAATGTTTTATATTGACTTTCTCCCAAAAACATTATTGACCCCATCAAATTTATATTGAAGTGTAGTTAAATAAAATATATGTAACTCTACAATATGTTAGCCCAATAATAAATAAATATAAAACAAAATTATGTTAATTAAAGTGAGTTAAATCTAATAAGCTTTTTTTTATTTATCACAAAACATAATTATTCTCTAACAAAAGTTTACTTCTTCCAATTTCTTCACCATCCCGTCTTCGAAATATCGAGATGGGCTTCACCTCTGGTTTGGTTCAAGAACATAAAAATTCATTTCCAATTTCTTTTCTCTAAAGTTCTTTCACAACATTCTATTGAATTAGATACATATAATGTACAAAGGTTTGTTGGGTTGAATAAATTTTACATTCATTAAAAAAAAAAATGTTTACTTTTTTCATCTTCTTCTTTTTTCTGAACACAAAACATAATTATTCTCTAGTGCCATTGATATCAAGTTGAAATTTTAATCTAGATAAAAAATTATATTCTTTTAATTTGTTGTATTTTTTAAACAAGAATTTTCATCAACCAATTTCAAATTAATTCATTCTTCTTGTTTTATCTATTTTCTCCCACTTACACATTAACTAAAAATCTACACTTTGATTGGTTATCCAATCTGGAAAAGAAAGTTTACAAAAATAACATTCAAATATATGGTTAGAAAAGAGGAAGAAACGAAAAGAAAAATTGTGCTATAGAAAAATCATGAATTGTTATTTTATTTGGTTTGGTTTGATTTTGTTTCTATATATGTTTCAAAATTATGACCTCCATAATTAAATATTCTGGCTATCCGTCGCTGAGTGCGAGTATAATCATGTCAGAGGACAAACCATATGTTTGATTTTGTACGATATATATGGTCTCAAGTGAAAGCAATGAAACAGCTTCTACTACAGGCTGTTACTGTAAACTTTTGGCTGCAGAGAATTTGGCTGTAAACTCTGTGATTGTAACTTTAAAATATTTGTAAAAATTTGATTGGTAACAAAAAAACTGTAAAAGCTCTGACTTTAAATATTTATAAAAGTTTGATTGGTAATAAAAATTGTAGAAGCTGTGACTTTTATTTTAAAATTATAATATTTTTAAATTATATTGATATAACAAAAAAAAATATTAATAATTACATTTAAGAAAAAAATTACAAATCTTTAGAAATAAACTAATAGATAAATAATTTAAACAAATAAATTTACTTATATTTATTATTTTATGCCAAATTTTATATACAAATCACTAACTCATGGTATTTATAATGTTAGTGATAGTCTAAAAATAGTATATTATTTTAAATCTAATTTTTTAATTTCGTTTTACATTTTTTTTTTTGAATTAGTATGTTTATCGATTATTGATTTTTTATTGTTTTTGAATGATTCTTCATCCTATTATAAATAATTTTGTTTTTATTGTTTTGTGTAGAATTTTTCTATTAATTATTATTGTTTTATCTAATTCTTACTATTAACATACATCATTGTTAAAAAAAATAAAAAAGAATCGTACAGTTTTCTAAAAGTTATGTTTTTGTGGCTTTAAAAAAAATAGAAGCAAAAAAAGTTAGAGAGAATTTAGGGGCTGTTAGGACTTTAAAAATAAAAAATAAAGTAAAATTGTGATTAGATAAAATTTGGTTGTAGATATTTTAGTTGTAGTAAAAGTCTTCACAATTGCACACCAATCGGCCCCTAAATTCTTTTTCTTTTCACCTTTCTCATGTAGTTTTAAGTATATAATTAAGACATATAGCAAATACATAAGATATAGTTAAGTAAGGTGATCTTTATTTGAATATCGATTGGTTTGATTTCAGTTCCTAGTTGTTGGTTTTTATACAGTAGCGATTTGATATATTAATGAACTTAGAACATATTATCCCTCGAGATATTTAATAAAGGGAGATTCAGTTGAGAGAATTGGTTCTTTAGTTAAGGGAAAATTTGTAAAAGCAAAATTTTAGGGTATTGTCGTTTCAGGTAAATAATATCCAACAAAAATGAGAGGTACATTCGCGCAAAAAAAAATAAAAAATGAGAGGTACGTATATTAAAATCGGTACGATGCAAAAACTCTACTAGAAATTAGCGGTGTTAGAGCATCTCCAACCCCACACTAACTTTTGCACCAAATTCTATTTTGCAGTAAATTCTTTTTCAATTCTATTCCATTTTCAACACCAGAATAGCGTGAATTCATTTTTTTCCTCTAAATATGGAGTAATCCCATTTTTCACTCAATTTTGGAGTTAGATTTTTTATTTATAAATTAGTTCTAAAAATTTCAAGTTATTTGATTTTAAGATTTATAATAATTAATTTGACAAACAAAATATCAAAATATTATACAATTTTTAAACAGAAAATATAAAGGCATAAAATCATAAATTAATAATAATTTTTTTTTAAAAAAAATGAAATTAAAAATACATAATATAAATTAAAAACAACAATAATAGTGACTTAATGAGTTAATAATCCGGTAATAACGTAATGATTTAATGTTATTTTTATGTGGTGTAGTTTTTTATAATGTAATGGTTAATATTAAATATTATTATAAATTCACAAAGTTATGAAAAATAAAATAATAATGGGTTAATTTGTAAATTTTATAAATGAAGTATATTATTAGTAATTAGTAACAAAATAAAAAATAAGAATATACTTAGGAATATTTATTTTGGAGTAAAAAATGGTGTAATACATAGGAGAGAAATCCAATTATATTTTGGTGTTACTCCATTTTGAAGTGAAAAATGGTGTAATACATTCGGGATGCTAACTAACATATACAAACATGCATTGTTTAACATATCTCTTAAAACAACTTATCAAAAAAAAACATATATCTTAAAACTCTATTTTTTTTTGTCGTATTCAAAAACAAAAACAAAGTGAGAAAAAATAAATCTCATATGACAAATCAAACTAGGAAGAGGTGAAAAAAGACCCATAATGTCGTCTTGGTTAAGTTCTCATTTAACTTTACACGTCGATTAAATTTTAAAACAGAACATGCGATTAGTTCTCTCCCAGGCCCGCTTATCGAGGCACCGGTTGAAGACCTTTCCATGGCGTTTCCTCACCGGTGAGGTTCCTCTGGCGTTTCCTTCCTTATTCTGGTGAACTCCGAGACCTCCATTCTGTATTCTTACTTTCCCGATGAGTAAATCGGAGTCCATTCCTTCCGTGTAGCTTCCCTTGAGGTTCACAGATCTGGTTTTTCAAGAGATCATGTTCTCCCGGGTGATGTTCAAGATTTGTCTTGGGTTGGATAGCTATCGTATAGCTGGTTATGCACAGAGACATAATCGTCTTTTTTATCAATGGAAACTCACCTCTTTCTCTGAGATAGTCCGCAACCTGCTCTACTAAAAGTGTTCTCCTGCTTAGCATAGCCCCCTTTTTGTAGCGTTCTGTGTTAGTAGAGAAAGGCTAGCTCGGATCTTTAACTTCTTGGTATTTTTTATCTATCGACATTACTGCAAATGGCATCTTCTAAAGACTTCCGCCATTATTAGCAAGTTTTTCTTAGTCAATGGCTTAGATACTCCAATTTAAATACTTTTAAATCTACCCTATTCCAATTACTCCTCTCTTTAAATTCGAATTTCTTTCTCCAATTTACCTTTAGCTGCCAACCAATCAAAACTCTCCATATCTCGTCCAATGAAATCACACCAAATTAACTCCTCAAACCCCAAAACCCACAAATTCGAAAGATCCGTACGATGCTCGATCTCGATTTGATTCTTCAATTCGATTGTTTTGATTCTTCAATTCTTCAACTATTCCATTCCCAGCCATATCCATTGTTAATCCGCAGAAGCTCTTTGAAGCTGTTGTCCCAATCGTACCTAGAGCTCGATCCCGATTAGAGCTTGAAAGCTTTGCCGTCCACTGTAACTCAGATTTGAGCTTGAAAGGTGAGTAGTCGAATTTCAGTTTGTATCGAGTTTGTAGAGCATAAAGACAGTAATACATTGTCAATATGGAGAGCATTACGAGTATAAGGTAGATGATGGGTGTCGATGGGTGTCTAATAAACCTAAATTGATAGCATTAACGTTTAAGGATGAGAATGAGATAAATTATGGTATGTTGATTGATAGAATTCGATGGAAGCTTGGTATAGAGTTTGCAACGGAAAATCTAAGGTTGAGTTACATTCTGCTGACAGTGAAACCTCTAATTGCTTCATATATCTTCGATGATGATGATGTTGATGGTTTTCTATCAACAATGGACAATGAGCAACGTAGAAGTCTTTTGTATGTGGAATTAAGTGAGTACGTTGAGGAAGTATTAAGAAGCAAGGTTGGGAGTTTAGTTGGTGTGAATTATGAGAAAAATGAGTCAAATCCAACAATTAATGACGGGGAGATAATGCTTTATGGCACAGAGGAAGTTAATGAGGGAATGAATGCAGAGGATGTTGATAATGGGTATGGTGAAGATGTTGGTGTACATGAAATTCTAGAGGTACCATGTAATGAAGAAGGAAGTAAGTCTCTAGAGATGTGGGAAGATGGCTCATGTTTGGAACTTGAACAAGAGTTTGTGAAAAAGGAACAAGTGCAAGAGTTAGTGGCTAGAGCGGCACATAAGGAATGTTTTGAGTACGTAATCGTAAACTTTGATAGTTGGAGATATGTGGTAAAATGTCGTGAGAAAGAGTGTAAATGGTATTTACGAGCGGCCAAACCTCAAAAATCTAAGAAAGTGAAATGGTCAGTTAGAGTATACATGAAGATGCATTCATGCTCTCGTGCTACTGCCAGCACAAGTACTAATAGAAGGGGAGTTACACCACAATTAGTTGCATCTGTTGTGCATGAGATTATCCAGGAGTATTGGAGATCCCTGATGCTAAAGGTCTCATTAGTCTTGTACAGGGAAAACTGAATGTGAAGGTGTCATACTCAACTGCTTTGAGAGGCAAAAAATTAGATGCAGCTCGTGTGCGTGGTAATCCAGAAGAGAGTTACAAGTTGTTGCCTTCTTATCTGTTCATGTTAGAAAAGTTGAATGAAAGTACTAAAACAAGTTACCAGTTGAATGAAGAACAAAGGTTTGAGTATGTGTTCATTGCGTTGGGAGCTTGCATTGAAGGGTTTAGGTGTATGCGGAAAGTTCTTTGTGTAGATGCAACTTTTCTCACAAATGGTGACTATTTGCTGCAGCCCAGGACCCCAATCATGACCATTATCCCATTGCCTTTGGTGTAGTTGGAATTGGTTTTTCACTCAGCTGAGAACTGTTGTACCAGAACAACCAAAATTGGTTTTTATTACTGATAGAAATCAAGGTCTCATCAATGCTATTGCTGATGTGTATCCGAGTTGTGAACATGGGTTTTGTGTTTACCATTTGTCACAGAATATGAAAGGAAAGGTTGGTGGAACTAGCAAAGAAACAGTTGTAACAAAATTTAGAGAAATGACTTAGATTTATACACATTCTGAATTTGATAAGGTGTATGAGAAATTCAAGATTAAGTATCCAAAAGTAGGTACGTATTTGACAAAGAGTGTGAAAGTAAAAAAGTGGGCAAGGTGTTATTTTGCAGAATCCTTGAATAGTGTATTCAAGAACGCAACGAAGTACTCTTTACTCCCTATGATTGATGTCATTGTTGCAAAAATTGCGGACTGGTTTAACGGACACAGGCAAGAAGCAGTCAGTGGATCAAACACAAGGAAAATGGTACCTTTTGTGGAGAATGAATTGCACACTAACTGTAAGGATGGTGCATGCTTAAGAGTGAATACGTTGAACACCTTCTTGATGGAATTCAGTGTCATTGGACGTGATGGCAAACCATATTTGGTGGACTTGAGGAGAAAAACTTGTTCTTGCAAACGTTTTGATCTAGACATGTATCCTTGTGTCCATGCAGTTGCCGCTGTGCTTGAATACATGAAGTTGGGTACTCGAACGGTGGATATACATGTATACGATTTGTGTTCGAAATATTACACGTTAGAACAGTGGGCATTGGCGTATACCGGACAATTTATTCAGTCCCAGATGTGAGTGAATGGGTAGTTCCCGATAATATACAGGCAATGTATGCTTTGCCTCCAAATTATCCAAAGCGAAAGAGTGGGAGACAACAAGAGAATCGATATCCTTCTGCCGGAGAAGGTCGGAAGAGGAGAAAGAAGAGTAATAAGGTAGTTCCAGGCCAAAACTTGGGTAAATGGTTTGTATGATATTGTAAAACTGGGACAACAAATTTGTGATACTTTAGTGATAATCTGTTTTATGTAAAACTGGGATAACAATTTGTGATACTCTGTTTTTAATCATTCATTCATAATACATTACATTTAAATCAAAACCAAAAAACTTCATAATACATAGCATTAAAATGAAAACAAAAAAACTTCATAATACATAACATCAAAACCATGCAACCTTTTGACGGAACTCTCGACAAAACCAAAAAACTTGGATGATCCAAAAGCAATCTTCACACATGGATCCTCTTGCACCACCTTTGAAATCTTCATTCCAATCGTTTTCCCAGCCATTCTGTTTATCACACTTACAGGTGTAGAGATTTCTAGCATTAAATTGAGCTCGCTTCTCTTGGAACTGTTGAAGATCTTCGTAAAACCATACATATGGAAGGTTTGCATCCAATAGTTTCCTTCTAACGCTTCTAACAAAATTCTCTGCTTGGGTTAGTAAATTCTTTGTCGAAGAGTTGAAAGGCCTTGATCCAAATCGCCTTCTCGGAAGAACTCTGAGACACCCCTCATGAAGAAAGTATAAGCATTGTTTTTTTCAAAACAACGAAGTCTGAACGAATCTAGTGCAGATGGGAAAAGATGTGGCTAGTGAAGACGTAAAAAGAAGCAATCAATTGATGACAAGAAATCATCATCTTCGACATTTTCACGGAAATTCTTACACGTCATTTTGAACATAACCATATCACGGAGATTGTTGAGATACTATCAACAGAATAGTGTTTAGCAGATCCAGTGGAAGATCATCAAGTCTGCGTTCTAAAGATAAATAGTATTTAAACCTCTTCGAAGAAGAAGAAGAAGAGTCGCCCTCCTCAAATCTTTTCATTGTATCTTCTGGTTTGGTAAAACTGATCTCTTTTTTTCATCTCTTTTCCTTATTTATCTTCTAATTATAATATCTGGAAGTGAAGAGTGGAAGTGAAAGATTTTCGTTAAAAGTCGCAACTTGACTGAATGAAGTGAAATGTTTTCGGCGTCAGGCAACTGAGCAGTCGTCATTAATTATGAAAGGACACATTACGTTATAATGTAATTACATTATAAGAAGACAAAAAAACGACATAATGTGATTAATACTCAAACTAATGAAAAAACCATATATAATAAAACTAAAATATTTAGAAAAAACATTATAATATAATTACAAAACAAATTTAGGTCACTATAGAAGCACTAAAATAAATTTTTACTTGATTGCTACTAACAACAAGACATCCATACACAACATCTTTTATACTTTTAAGATGACTTTCATAATGTTGATAAGATTTTGATCCATCTGAACGAAATTATATTTAACTACACATATTATCCTATGAAACTATTTGCACTGCATATATAAATCATTTAGTTTCTAGTAAAACTAAAATATTTTTGTTTAAAGTTTGTAAAACTCACAAAAACTTAAAAAATGGTAAAAGTGAAACTGTTTGTAAGTTGGTAAAACAGTCCGACCGGACAAAACTATCTACTTGTTGTGGTCCCCACAACACTCCAGCGGTGCATCTCGACTGGTTAATTAGTCAAACAAGCGCACATGTGGTCCCCACAACACTCTAGCGGTGCATTTTTGGCTGGTCAATTGTTTTTCCGCTTCTCTTTTTCCCCAAAATTTCAATCTTCTCTCTTTCCCCCATTTTTCTAATTTTTCCCGATATTTGTCAACATTTCTCACCGAGACACCACTCATTTCTCAACTAATATTTCCTCAAAATCGAGAGGAGTCAAAGGTTAGTTTTTCGATAAATCTTAAATCTCGATAGTTTCTAGTAAATCATTTGTAGTCCTCATTATCACTTCTGATTTCAGTTCAATTTCGTCTTTCAATTAGGGTACTTTTGCTCCTGTGTATATTTATGGATCTAACTTGTGCTCTTGTGTTCTTCTGCTAGTAATAATGTCTATCAGTCCAGTGACTAGCTCTGAGTCAGAAGCAAGTTTGGATCTGTGTTGTTATGCATACGGTGATTACGGTGTCCCCACAAGATGTTTTTGTGGCCAGCGTGTTAAGTTATTAGTGTATACCGTTCCGGAGAATCGAGGAAGAAGATACTTCCAATGCCCTATGAGTGAGGTAATATAATTTTGTTTAAATCTGTGAAGTGTTAGTAATGTAATTTCGTTTCAATTCGTGAAGTGTTTGTCAAATAATTTTCCTACGACTTATGCGTAGGATAGTGATTGGCACCACATATCTAAGTGGTGTGATCTTGCAGTTGATGAAAAGTTAACACTATTGAACACCCACATTGGAGATGAGCTGAAAAGATTATCCATCCGCCCTGAGGAATACAGACAAGCAATTACTATCCATAATACTGAATTGGAGGAAGTTCAAGTGTCAATCCTACAAATGCGTGATGAAATTAGTGAACTTAAAGACCGCGTGGCAAATTCTGAAAATTAAATTCGTAGGTTAATGAATGTTTTGGCCAGCCCATAAAGTGTGCTTGGCTCGGCTATGCTATGTATGTGTAAGATATGACATTATGTTTCACTAGTATAACTGTGATCGTTGTACACCATTAAACCTACATGTCCAACATTATTATGAAATTAATCGTCCATGTCTTCAAAATGCATAAGCAAGAACAAGTTCGCAAACATCATTTAGATAAGACAATTCTTCAACTTAGACCCTCTTGCTCTTCCTGGTGACTGGAGGGTCAAATGGCTCTTTCTTGAGGTTTGAATAACTCCGCTTCCTCCCCTTCTTCGTCTGTTTCTCCTTTTCCAATAACAGTTTCAACCACAGTTTCAATAATAGTTTCACCTGCAGCCACTCCGACACTATCTTTACCATTTTCCCCAGTTTCACCTGCAGCCACTCCAATACTATCTCTACCATTTTCTCCAGTTTTACCTGCAGCCACTCCAACACTATGGTGGTGTTAGTTTGGCAGTCGCCAGTGACCAGCGACTAAGCGATGTTCGTTTGGCAGTCGCAGGATCCCGCGACTGGTCGCAGCGACCAGCGACTAAAAATTCGAGTCGCTGTTTTTTTCAGCGACTACCAAACGAACAATCCAGCGACTGCCAAAATAATTTTATAAAAGTTTGTTATAAAAATTTTATAAAAATTTCTTATAAAAATTTTATAAAAATTTGTTATAAAAATTTTATAAAAATTTGTTATAAAAATTTTATAAAAATTTGTTATAAAAATTTTATAAAAATTTGTTATAAAATTTTTATAAAAGTTTGTTATAAAAATTTAATAAAAGTTTGTCATAAAAATTTTATAAAAGTTTGTTATAAAAATTTTATAAAAATTTGTTATAAAAGTTTTATAAAAATTTGTTATAAAAATTTAATAAAAATTTGTTATAAAAATTTAATAAAAATTTGTTATAAAAATTTGTTATAAAACTTTTATAAAAATTTAATAAAAATTTGTTATACAACTTTTATAAAAATTTATTCTAAATTTTTTTTATAAAAATTATTTTGGCAGTAATTTTTATACCTTTCTTTTAAATGAATAAATTTGATTTATAATTAGTTTTCAATATTTTTTTATCATTTACTACTATTACATATATAAAAAATAAATATTAAAATATTTATATCATATTCTTAAGCCAAATATGAAAATAAAGTCTTAAATTTATCAATGAAAAATATTATTTTGGCAGTCGCTGTGTTGTTCGTTTGGCAGTCGCAGGATTCAGCGACCAGTCGCGCGATTGATAAACGAACAACGACCTGCGATTTCTAAGTCGCAGTCGCAGCCGAACACGCCCTATCTCCACCATTTTCCCCAGTTTCATCCGCATCCACTCCATCACTTTCTTTATCATTACTACTAGCAACTACTGCATCAACCTTCACCACTTTTGTTTCAACGGTTTTAATTCCCTTCTCCTAACTTCTTAATCTTCCCAGTCAATTTTACCTCCTTTTCTGAAAGCATATCAACCAACACCTTGAATCTTCTTTCAACGATATTCGTAACACCTTCTATTTGTTTCTGTTGGGCCTGTTTCTCCAGTTTCTCCTCAGCCTTCTTCACCTGAGTCTCATCGACAATCCCTTTTCTTCCCTCCACATCTTCTTTGTAGAGGTCTTTAAAACATAGCCTACTTGTTGAATGAAGTATTATAATCTTCATCCAACCATCAACAACAACATCATGAAAATCTTCTTCATCATCCGACTCGTCCATGTTGTGCTCCAAAAGACTGATCTCATCATCAGTTGGTACAAGGATACTTTCAATCTCCTGTGATTGAAAGAATAAAAATATGTTACTACTAAATAATCCAATTCATTTACTAACCATCATGTTACTATTACAATATCACCTAATTATTATTTACTAACCTTTGTTGTGCCAAGTGCATCATTTATCTCAGAAAAGAGAAAATTCCCTCATAGGACTTTCGATGAACTTGGACTTGCACATCCGAGGACAGCCGCTGTTTGCACCTATAACATCTTCTCGGAATCTCTTCTTCAAATCCGGGATTGCCTCGAACGCCAAAAGCTATAAATTATACATATTCTAATTTACATAAACAAAACTAACAATCTATCCACAAATTACCTCCATAGGAACAATGAAACTTGGATAGGTATGAGATGTTGATTTGACACGACCCTTACAACTCTTCATACAATGTTTATTTTTTAAGATTGTCTTCAAAAGACAGCCTTCCCCATGCAAACGTCAAGCACCAATCAAGATCACTAACAACATTTATAAGAAGATTGTTTACAGTGGGTGCACCTTGGCCTTCTTTCCCTTTTCCTTTTATAACACTAGCTAGGAAATACAACACCGCCATCCTCATTCTATCTCCTCCCCAAGCCTTCATTGTCTTAAACTTCCTTTTCAAGGCTGCATAGGTAACTTTCTGCTTCTTAAAATGCATGTCAACTAACTTGGAATTTCCAAAACTCTTATATCCTTCTAGATACGCATGACAATGTAATCCCGACAAGAGTGCGTGTTCCTTTAGAGAATACCTAATAGGAACACCGTTCACCACAAACCAAGCTTTTCTTTGCTTCTCTACACACGCCATGCGGAGGAGAAGCATCCACATGCCCATGGTCTTGTGAGTTCTCTCCCTTGGCATGTGAAAGAAGTGGCGAAATTGAGGGTGCTCAAGAAACCAACTCAACTCATCCGGCTTAAGTACTTCCTCTAATGTATCTATACACTCTTTTATATAACAACGGGTTATGATCTTCAATGCTTCACATACTCGCTGTTAGGGAAGTACAACTTCAAAGGTTGCATTGGTTCGAATTCATCCTCATCACCTACCTAAAATACACATAATTTTGCCTAGATTCAGCAAACTGGACATGCAACTTCAAAGGTTTCTTTTAATAAGCAAACTGGACATGCAATTGGACAAAAGATTAAGATTCGATGTGAATACCGTATTATCTTCTTCATTGCGACCTTCTTCTTCATTGCGACCTTCTTCTTCATCATCTTTGTCATTTCCTTCTTCTTCCGAGACCTTCTCAGCCTTTTCTTCCTCCATCGGTAATTCTACATGGTATGGTACTTCTTCCTCTCCGTGTTTTACAACTGGAACAATAACTAACGCCTTTGAAACTTCTTCTACAACTGGAACAATAGCTGACGCATTTCAAATTTCATCTGAAATTTCTTCTCTCACCGGTGAAACTTCTTCTACCACCAAAGGTGCCGTCTTCTTATGCTTCCCAGTCTCCGACTTCTTTCGCATTGGAGGCATCGGTTTCTTTTGCTTCGGAGAAGCCGAATTTTTGTTTTTCGGAGAAGCCGATTTCTTTTGCTTCTGAGGTTCCTTTCGTCCGTACCATGTCTTTGGCGGCATAATCTGAGAATTTCTACAATCCTTTTACGTAGTCTTCCTAGTTTTACCTAATCTGAGAATTTGAAACAGCGAGAGAATCAAGGATAAAAGAAATCGAGAGAGCTTCTTCTCTTTTTACTGAACAGTGAAATCAGATCGAAATGTTAAGGATTGATCATGAAATGGAGAGTGAAATGTTAGAGCTGATAAAGGAGCAAAATCGGGGAAGCTAGCCGATTAATTAGACATAAACCGACTAAAATTTCCGGTTCTAATATCTGGTTTTTTTTATCTGATTTCAACCCGAATGAATCTGAATATGTTGCATAATAGGTGGATACTAGGTGGTTGGGTCTGTAATTTTGTGTAAAAACTATGTGTTTCTGGTAATTTACACTTTTTTAGAATAAAAAAAAAAAATACAACAAATTCCAAAATTAAAGAGAGTATATCAGCCACTTTATGTTTAACGAGGAGTATTTCAGCCATTGTCTCGAATTTTTCTCCGGATCTTGTTTCACTTAGAGTTTAACTTGCTAAAAGTGAAAAACTAGATCGGATCTACAATCGCAAAAGCAGATCTAAGTTTTTAGCCTAGGTCTTCATCCCTTGAATCCAAGTTGTTAAGCTTTCCCCAGAGAGCTTTCTCCGACTATCATCGTGACTAGCTGATGATGGTCTCAACTTCCTTGGGTCTATCCAATGACCCTCGCATGAACTGTTCTTACTTTACGCTCGTGGTCGTTACCGCTGGTGAGATTTTTCCTCTTTTTAGACCGTGTCGACTCTACCAACTGTTATGCTCCTCCCCTTGATGGGGTGCTCTGCTTCGATGAATGCTCATTTATGTCTCTCATCTCTTTCAACGCGGCGCCTCCACTTAAACGTGGTGTCTAAGAAGATACTCAATATGAAAGGAAGATCCCCTAATAAGTGGGTGACATTACGACTTTGACATCGAAGAACAAGCAAACCTTCCTATGTTCTTAAGTCAACTTTTGCACTGAGAGAAAAAGTTTTCTTTCCTATCACCCACCTCCTCTTAAGTGAAAGGGTGAGATTTTGTTTCGTTAATAAGGAACAAGTTGAAAGTGACAAAGTATTTACTCCGGCTTAAGCCCGTGAAAAAGAGAATCTCCCCAAAGAGTGTTTGGAACAGCAGCTTGGCAGGATGAAGATTTCTAAAATCCTCCCAGACGAAGAGGCTGGTGATTTAGCTCTAAAAGAACAGATGAATGTGCAAGGGGAGGAAGATGGGCATCTGAATCGAGCACAATTCCTCGCACCAGCAGAGATTCCTTTTCATGATTCTGATTTGGACAAGCTTGATTTTGAATGGAGGGTTGAGGCGGCGAAAGCCTAAGCCTCTGATCACGTCTCTCTCGCCGATGGCGATAACTTTGACATTATAAACGATGAACTTTTAGGAACGGAGATGGAGGATCCACCCCATACGGTGATGACTGAAGCGATGTCTCCTTCCACCAGAAAGAAGAAAACGCCAAAGAGGATTTGTGTGAAGGCTGGATTGAGTAAGGCCAATGGGCTAAAGAAAACAACAAAAATGAGTGAGGCCCAAACCAAAAACAAAAAAATGCCCAGCCAACTTTGTAAATGCAGCATCAATTTGGGCTATGATATTTTCCTCCTTCGATGAGAGTTCCAAAATCCTCTTTTCCTCTGCACAAGAGAGACCAGCAATATTATCTTCCACCGATGCAGTGCCCTTAGACGACACGACATACCCCTCATGGTGGTTCCCGGACGTAGATCAAGGCGTTTACTCCCTCAAATCTCACTCACCATCCCCCGACGAGCTCTCCACCCTTCTATTGTGTCCTCTCTATTCAAGGATACCCCCATTCCATGCCCTAGTGCCACTGTTTGGTTCTCCTCAAGGCCACAGTTATGTGATGCTCGACCTTGTCCCTTCACGAGAGATTACTCTCGTCCTGTTAGTGTCCACCCTTTTCAAAGATTGAAGACTTCGGTCCTCTTGGAGCCAACACTGATTCTAAAACCAACTTGAAACCTAGTTTTCCTTGTTTGGCAAGTTACCCCTGAGGTGATTTCCACCCTTTATAGGGTCCCTAGTCCCCTCGCTCTATCTTCTAGCTTTATTGTTATCTATTGTTAAACCTTTGTCTGGATGTATTTTTCCCTGGTTTTAATTTTTATTTCCTTTGTACGCTTTTCGATTTTTGGCGGACTCTCCCTAGAGGAATCCTCTGCTTTGGAAATCCTAATTAATGAACTTTAGTTGACAAAAAAAAGTTAAGTTCTCGTTTCTCTTTGCATTGGATCTTTCCAAAAAAAATGTATGTAACTATGTCACATGTCGTATGGTATAGGATCTTAGGGTTCAAATATAATTGTAAAAACTGATCGTTCTTGTATAGGCAACGATGTACATCTCATCGGTAAAATTACAACTTCGGATTATTTTGAAATGATGTAATTGCAACTTCGGAAATATATCAACAAAATAAACTAAATGGTGATGTTCAGGTGGTTTTTAATTGATGAGAAGTTGCCCTATAGGTTTAGGTTAGGGATCAATTTCTCTTAAACGCGAAATTTATTAAATTTTTCCATTTGATCAGGCGAAATGGTATCATGCTTTAGACCTATTAGAAAATAGAAAAGGGTTGAAGTCGAGGACGTGTAGATCACGCTCTGCGACTTCTCTCCCAGCCAAATCTCATCAAAAATCTTAGATCTGCTCCGCGTTTTGCCTCTCCAGCCATTGGTGCTCCTCGCCGTGGTTGTGAGAGGGTCCCCTTTTGTATCTTGTGTCGATTGGGCACCTCCTCTCCGGCAATTTGACAAGCTTTAGAAGACGGTTGTGTGTGGCTAGATCTACGGTGAATCCTTTTGCAATTGAAAAGGCGTCGGCTTGTCTCTCCTCCCTTCGTTATAACCCGACGATTCCATATCCCCAACGATCTAACTCCCCACATGCTTGGTCGATGACGTCAGCTAGGGCTGAGTTTGGTTTTGCCAAGGTGGCTCTCGGCAGGTTTTACATGCTTCGATACTCGGTGGCGTGTCTCCTGGGCTTGGCTCAGGCGGTGTTTAGGATCTTCTCCGACGAGTGGTGAGTGTAAGGAGCTCCCAATGATCTCTTTCCCTCCCTTTTGGCGTGCGACGAATCTCTTCAGAAGGTTTCTCGACGGTGATTTTTGTTGTGTCAGGGTTGGTAAACTTGCTTCCCTTTCCCTTCGTGTTTGATGCTTGTTCTTCCGATCTGTCCTCTTTTCTCTCGCCCTATCGAGGCACCTGTTTGGCTCCCTATTTCATTGCCCCTTATTCGAGTGTGATGATCTCTGTCGCTTATAGCGTTTTGGTTAGGTGTTTAATGATTTGGTTGCATTCTTCCATCTAGTCGATTTATAGCTCTTATCCTCGTTGGGGGGGGGGGGGGTCTTAGCTGAACTCCTTGTTGAGGGACTTAGCGTTGTAAAATTTTGAATTAGTATGCATCCATTTTTTTTTTCTTTGGTATGAGACCATTTTCTTAGGCTTTGCTTGATGTAAAACCTAAACATTCATTTCTTGAAATGATATTCATATCTTATATATAAAAGTAGAATACTCTCTCCACACAATGACAAGTCAACACGCCAAGAGGTGACACGTGTACATCAAATCAAATTTAATTTAAATACTCATTTAAATCCATGTATATATTTAACTAAATTATAATAAATAAAATTGAAATAAATTGTTAGAAAATAAATAATTGAGTAAAAATAAACAACACAAATATTATCATGATAAGAATAAAATTAATTTATAAAATTCATTGGACTAAACACCATAATGTAAATCTTATATATAAATGTAGAATAGCTCTCTCCAGATGATGATACGTCAGCACGCCAAGAGACACGTGTCCACCTAATAAATTTTAAATTTAATGCTCATTTAAATCCATGTATATATTTATTGAAATTATAATAAATAAAATTGAAATAAATTGTTAGAAAACAAAAATTAAGTAAATCAAACAATACAAATATTATAGTGATAAGAATAAAATTAGTTTTTAAAATTCATTGGACTAAACACCATAAGTTAAATAATGTAAAAATAATAGTAATCATATGACTATAAAATCTTAACCAGTGACAGTCTGATGGAAGCAAAATGATGACAAGAGATGATACTTTACAACACAGCATACTAATACAAACGAAAACAATAAAATAATCACAAGAAAAATATTATCTTGGAGTTTCTATGTTTTTAATGTTAATTAGATATAAAGTTTTTTCAGAATATAATAAATAGAAGAATATAATAGAATTGATTGGTATTAATAAAATAATTTTGTTACCGAAAAAAAAAATAAATACAAAGATATGATAGAATTGACTAATACTAATAAAATAATTTTATTATCAACAGGAAAATTTTATATGTAAATTAAATATCTTAAAGTTTTTTAATTGAATATAATTTTTTGTCAAATTTAAGCAAATTCTAATAGATATATGAGCATTAATTGATTTAAATGTGAAATAAAATTAATATTTTATATCCATAATGTAATTAAATTTTAGAATTGTATAATGTATATAAATTTAAAATTATATATATGTTAATTTACATTGTATATCATTTGACAATGATAAAAACATTATGTATTTTAGATAAAGTTTAGGATTTACGTATTCACAAAGTCAGAAATAAATGACATGTGATATTTACTTGTTTACTCATTCAACTCCTTAGAGCATGTCCATCAAGGATATATGAATATGAGCCTCTCACTCAAAAAAAAAAAAATATGCGTCTAGCAACACTCTAAACGTAGGTTGATAGAGACATTGTAAGATCAAAAGTAGCAATATAAATATCTTGTATTATCTTTCTTGTAAAGATTTTATTTTTAGTTTTATCGTATGTTATATATCTGCTTCATTTTATTTTAAGTGGTTTACCTAGAAGCAAGAAAAAGGAGTAAAAAGAATTAAATTTGTTGATGCTATAATTTTTTACAAAAGAACTCATGAATTAATATTAAAAGACATATAACTTCGATGATAATATTTTTTGGACGAAACTATGTTTAAAAGTTAATATTTTCTAAAATGGTAAGAGTACAAACTACTCTTATTTACAACGGCTTGGGATTTCAAAGAGATTTCAAAGTCACAATACATAACTATTTTTATATGTGAACTCAAGAATAAAAATAGCTCAACCCGCCATGTGAAAGAAAAAGTTAATACGTTAAAAAGTAAAATGAAATTTGATAAAGTCTAATTTAAAACCTTTTAAAATAATTTATTATGAAAGATTCATCAAATTTTCCTAATTAATATATTTAGGGCTTCTTGCTAAACTAGACCCTTATTTGAAATCAATTCTAAAACTAGACCCCTCTTCCTTTTCTTTTCAAAATGCCTTATAATACATTTTCCAGCTTCTTTTTTCACAAAAATATATAGCGCAGACTTCTCATGTGAAGTCTGGTAGCTGGGTTTGAAAACCAATAACCCAAAAATTCTCACGTAATAACGAAAATGCCATCGTCTTCAATAGTTCCCAATCACCCTTATCAAACAAAACTGAGCTCTCAATGCTTCAAAAAACCGAATTAAGTGATGTTAATGCTTTAAAACTGAGTTAAAAGCTCCATTTTTGTCGATCTCCTCTCTCATTTTAACCATTTAACTCTATAATATCGTTTTCAATATTTACCATCCATATATCTTGTGATTTACTAAGGTTCGAGCATAATAACGCTTGGGTTGCTTGGGTGTTGTTGGCGTGATCAGTTCTTGGCCTTTTAAGAAGCTAAAAACAAGCTCAAACCGAATTTTAGTAATTTTTGCTTCATTTTCTCTGATTCCAGAAGGCAGACTTCATGGGTGAAGTTTCAATAGTCAGCTGGGGGTTAGTTTTGCAATTGACTTTTTCTGTCTCAGACTTCACGATTGAACCACGATGAAGTCTGAAGTTCTCCTTTGAAAACAAAAAACGGTGTTTAGACTTCACCGTCGAAGTCTGGTTACAAGGGGTCTAGTTTTGCAATTGACCGTTAAGTCTGACTTTGTACAAAGACTTCTTCTGTGAAGTCTGCGAAAAAAGGCGGTTAGTTTTGCAATTGACCGGAACGAAGACTATTTATCGAGACTTCATCTGAGAAGTCTGCGTGAAAAAGGGGTTAGTTTTGCATTTGACCAAAATTCCGAAACATTGACTATTGGTAGACTTCTCGTATGAAGTCTACAACCATCGGTAATTCTGGAATTTAAAAATAAATTTTTTTGGTCAATTGCAAAAGTAACCCTTTTTCTAAATAGACTTCTCAGACGAAGTCTCATGTAAAAGTCAAACTCTGGTCAATTGCAAAACTATACCCTACTTTATGGGTAGACTTCGCCGAAGAAGTCTCTGAAGGCAAAAAGACTTCATCGAGGAAGTCTAATTACGTAATAGACTTCCTAAATGAAGTCTATTACCGAAAAGACTTCCTAGATGAAGTCTACTAAAAAAGTCAAAACTGTGGTCAATTGCAAAACTAGACCCCAAACTGGTATAGACTTCTCTGACGAAGTCTCCTTGTGTAGCAGACTGCGCATGTGAAGTCTGCTAAAAAAGTCAAAATCTGGTCAATTGCAAAATTAGACCCGTGCTTCAGACTTCACGGGCGAAGTCTGCTTCAGATAGCAAAGCAGACTTCATCGGAGAAGTCTACTAAGAGACTTCGCCTGTGAAGTCTCTAATGATAATTTTAGTAAAAATGCAATTTTAGCCTATTTGTAATTAGTTTTTTTTTTCTTGTCCTAACATGTGTGTTACGTATGGCTTTTGATGTTTTAGAAATTTGAACTATTTTAATCGCATAATTATTTTTTTATATTTTTTCTGAACTTATTAGGTGTTTAGGTTATAAATTTAGACTTCACGGGCGAAGTCTGCTTCCCATAGCAGAGCAGACTTCATCAAAGAAGTCTACTAAGAGACTTCGCCTGTGAAGTCTCTAATGATAATTTCAGTAAAAATGCAATTTTAGCCTATTTGTAATTAGTTTTTTTTTTCTTGTCCTAACATGTTTGTTACGTATGGCTTTTGATGTTTTAGAAATTTGAACTATTTTAATCGCATAATTATTTTTATATATTTTTTCTGAACTTATTGGGTGTTTAGGTTATAAATTTAGACTTCACAGAGGATGTCTGTGCGTAGACTTCGTTCGAGAAGTCTCTTGCACTATCTTTTTAAAAAATGGATTTGTATCATATATAATATGCATTTTCGAGATTTTAAATTTTTTACATGTGTATTAGTTATTGTTGTTGTTTATGTATGAATTTCACATCTCAATGTCTTATATTCTATCTTAAATCGATTTTACGAATTTCTGATAATTATTTTTCAACAGACTTCACCTTTGAAGTCTACTGTGAAACAAACTAACAGTTTGCCTTTGTGTTGTTTCAAATGTCTTTCAGAAAATGGTTCATGTACCTGCTGTCTTTGGAGAATGGGTGATGAGAGACTGTAAGTGGCATTTTGAGGTGGATCATCCCAAAGGAGGGAGAATGTTTTTCTTGAGTGATTCTTGTACACACCGTGAACTCATTGAGATGGCACTAGCAGACTATGAGCTGGACAAGAACGACTTCGTCGAGTTAACTTACTCGTTGCCGAATTCAATGTTGCAACTAACGGACACGGATTGTCCTACACCACCTATGCATGTCTCAAATGATAGACAAGTGCGGTCCTTGGTTGAGTTATGTAAAACGCATGCTGTACGCCTTTGCGTCTCGAGTCGTTTTGGTATGGCTAGTGGCAATGAGGTTGCTGGTGAAAGTGTTGACGAAGACCTTCAGGATGTAGAAGAGTTTGAAGACGAAGATATGGATATATCTGATGGTGGTGAGGTTAACGTCAACGACGATGGTGATGATGATGATGATGATGCGGAAGAATCTCATGCTGGTGAGGTTAAAGAAGAATACCTTGAGGATTATACTGTGTATGGGAAAGTTGAGGATGAGGATGGTAGTGAAAATGATGATGAGGATAATACGTGTCCTGTTGCGGAAGGTGGCTTTGTTGGTGAAGGCCCAAGATCCAACATGACATGGTCAGACGGTATCTATACGACTGCGAGTTTTCCTACAAAGGATGCGCTTGTATCCGAGCTGCGGTTGACGGCTATAATGTCGAAATTCACGTTCAAAGTGCATAAGTCTACACAAAAGTTGTTCGTAGCCATCTGCGGTGTGAAAGGATGCAATTGGAGGATTAGAGCGGCTGTGAAAAATGAACCAAAAAGGTTTTGGGTTACCTTGTACAAAAAAGATCATACTTGCAATGTTGCAGACCGAATTTCTCTGCGCAAACGTCATGCTCCGAGATATATTGCTAAACTGTTTTATGATGAATGGGGAACAATCGATGGAGTAACGCCGAAGATGATTAGATCTGCAATGAAGAATAAATATGGTATGCAGATGAATTATACCACTTCCTATAGAGCTTTAATATTTGCACAACACTTGGTGAGGGGAACAGCGGAAGATGGATATGAGCAGCTGCCGTCTTATCTCTATCGCATCGGGCTAGCCAATCCCGGAACTGTCACTGATCTTGTGGTTGATGATCAAAACAGATTCAAATATCTGTTTATGGCTCTTGGAGCCTCTATTACCGGTTTTCAGTTTCTGAGAAGAGTTATGGTGGTGGATGGGTGTCATCTACCGGGGAAGTATGGTGGAGTTATGCTAGTGGCTTGCGGCCAGGATGGGAATTTCCAAATATTCCCGTTAGCTTTTGCTATTGTAGACTCTGAAAATGATGAATCATGGCAATGGTTTTTCACCAAGTTGAGTGGATGTGTCTCCGATCAATTTCCTGTGGTCATAGTGTCCGACAGGTACGCCTCGATTAAGAATGCCATTGAAACTGTTATGCCATGGGCAACAAGAGGGATATGTTATTATCACCTACAAAATAACATAATCACGAAGTACAAGGGAAAGCATCTTTTGTACTTGGTGAGAGGGGCTGCGTATGCATATAGGCATTGTGATTTTAAAACATACATGGACGCCTTACGTGAGACGAAGCCCGATCTTGCAGCTTACTTGGAGAACACAGATGTGAAACTATGGGCCCGCGTTCACTTTCCAGGAGAACGATACAACATACAAACGAGCAACATTGCTGAATCGATAAACTCCGCACTTAAGCTAGCTCGAGGATTTCCCATACCCTTTCTGTTGGAATTCATACGAGAGAAGCTAGGAAGATGGTTTTTTAAAAGGCGAGAAGACGCTATGAGTCTCACAACCAAACATAGCAAGGGAGTTGAATATATGCTAACTATTCGTCAGCATTATGCTGACCAGATGACTGTCGAACGCATAGATGGTTGGCGATTTAACGTGACGCGAGGACATAGAGATTGTATCGTTGATTTCCAACATCGAACATGTGGATGTGGAGTGTATGATGTTGAGAAAATACCTTGCTCGCATGCTATTGCTGCTACTCCTGAGCTTAAAATTGATGTTGCCGCCCTCGTATGCCCGTCATACACAAAGGAATATTTGTGTTCGACGTATGCAAGCAACATTTTTCCCAAAACCGTCGATATCAAAGAGCCCGAGTTTGCCAAAGTTTTCCCTCCACTCATCTGGCGTCCTTCTAGAAGGCATAAGAAGTCAAGGTGGCAAACGTGGCTTGAAATCGCCAAAAAGACTACGCCAAAACCGCGGAAGGCTCACAAGCAATATAGTTATTCAAAATGCAGGCAATCTGGACATACTCGCGCTAACTGTGTAAGTTAAAATATTTGTTTTGAGGAGACTCTGTTTTTAAGGGGACTCTGTTTTTAAGGGGACTCTGTTTGTGAGGGGACTCTATCTTTTTTTTTTGTTACGTAGAGTTTTAAGGTTGAAGGAAAGTAAAAGTCTACTCTTGAAGTCCCCCATAGAAGTCAGTTCAGGACGCATACGAAGTCTCCAGAAGAAGTCTGTACTTGAAGTCTCTTGTAGAAGTCTATAACTAGATGTTCAGGACGCAGATGAAGTCTCATGTGGAAGTCAGTAGATGAAGTCTTCCATTAATGTCTAAAACTAGGGTTTTGTACGAAGATAAAGTCTAAAATTTTTTTACTTATATAATTATGTTTTTTATACTTTTGCTTTCTAAAACTTTTTGTATTTTTGCGGTTATAATTTATCGAGTTTTGCGGTTTTAATTGTATGATCAGTTCTTTTTGTATTTTTACGAAGATGAAGTCTAAAACTTCTTTACTTATATAAGAGTAATTAAGGATAATTAACATAAATAAATTAAAGGTCCGAACTATAATTAACATAATAAGAGAAATAAAGTTCCAATCCATATCAAAAGAAATTAAAATAGATAAACTAAATGTTCGAAGATATATTTACATAAACCCCCCCCCCCTCCGTTTCATAGAAATCTAAAGGATCAGGTGCTCTTTGATCCTCCGGCAAAAGTTTCATACATTTCTCGTGCCTTCTCATTGAAACGGTCTCGATCGGTTATGAAGACTTCAGCAATGGAATCCACAAACTTATCTCCTTCACCCAACTCTGGCTCAGTCAACATCTTCACAAGAGCGACAAATACTGTGGTTATGTTGTAGTCGGGTCTCCAGTGCTCAGGTAGGAGCATCTTCAAGTAGATACTCCCGCGATCCACAATAGGGTGGTAGATCGCGGTGTTGAAACCAACCTACATTAACCAAACCGTCACGATATTTAAGGAATTTCCAATTACATGAAAATGACATATTCTATTACTAATTATCCCTATGTGTTTTACTAACTATTAAACATGCGTGCGTTCCCTAAGTTTCATTTGTGTAACTGGAATATGATCAAAACTTACGTGTGTGGGTTTAATCGGGTACTGTGGGGGATAATGAAACTTTAATTTTTAGATCTACTCAGTAATATAGTGATTCAAAGAAGTCGGTTGCGTGTTTTGAAGAAATGTCTTAATGATAAGAAGCGACGTTTCACGAAGGTCTGCTTCGTTTTGCGTACTTTTTATCGTAATTGAGAAGTCTAAATGAGAAGTCTCCTAAGGAAGTCTCTTATTATGGTTTTGTACGAAGATGAAGTCTCTAGTAGAAGTCTTTTTTTGAAGTCTCCTAATGAAGTCTCTTACTAGGGTTTTGTACGAAGATGAAGTCTCCAGTAGAAGCCTGCGATTGAAGTCTCCTACAGAAGTCTCTAACTAGGGTTTTGTACGAAGATGAAAGCTTCAGTAGAAGTCTGCGATTGAAGTCTCCTAGAAAAGATTTTTGTGGTTCTATTTCATTTAAGCAGATTTATACAATATTATATTCATTTTTGTGGTTGTATTTCATTTAAAAAGATTTATACAAAATATCCGGTTAAATTATACAAAATATACGGTTAAATTCTGTACAAGATTACATTACAAAATATACGGTTAAAAGAGAAGCTCAGTCGTATAAATCCAAACCTTCGTAACCGCGCTTCTCAGTCCCTGTTATGCCGAGCTCATCGTATATTTCTGTAGCCAGCTTCTCCCTTATGAACTTGATGTTCTTATCACACAAGCGGATTGCATCAAATGGTATGCCAAGCGCATGACACTCGACACTCCACAGTTACCGCTCTGATGGTGTTTAGGAACACTCGTCTGTGGAACCCGCTCGTATGTGTAGGGAACATAAGGGTACTTATCTTTTTGCTCCACATTAGTTAGAAGGTTCATAAGATAAGCCATTATATCGCAAACAGGATGTAATGCAGCATCAATCTCCTCATCCTTGCAGACTGTTAGATCGCTATCCCAAATAACGATGTGTGTCTTATGAATATCAATCATTATCGCAACCCAATGCATAGCCTTGATGTTAAGGGAGGTGTAGATTTCATCCACATCTTCACCCCACATCTTATTAGATCTGCAGAACTCTGGTTGCTCTCCTGTGAAGAGATCAAACGCCCCACCAGGTAGCAATCTGCCTACACCGTTTTCATCACCACTTTTCAGAAAGTCTGGGTACTTAGACTTCCACAACGTGGTGAAGATGGAATCAAGGAAGCATATTTTGTCGATCCTAAACTATTTTGGATGTTTCGTGAACCGTTGTCTTAGTAAATTGATTCCAGCATCAATGTGCTGCAGTAAGCAAATAATTAGTTATTGTAAAGCAACCTTACAAGTAACGATAAAAAAAAAAAAAGTCTCCATATAAAGTCTTAAAGTGAAGTCTGAGACTTCACCCTCAGACTTCACTCTCAGACTTCAATATGAGACTTCACTCTCAGACTTATTACAAGAAGTCTAACCAGGTCCCAAAGCTATATTGTGGGAGACCGCAGCGTGCGGTACCAGAATGTGCTTGAGTTTTCTACGGGTTTCTTCTTCTTCGTCTCTCTTTAAAATGAAGTTACACACACATTCAAAATCACGTCACATAAACTATGTTTAAAAGGGTGCTTAAATAGTGCGATTTACGGGCAAGTCGCCAAGAAGGCAATCAGCTTGGCTTTTTTGTCCTTGTCAATATGAGAAAAAGGGTTATAGCCATTGCCAGGTCGAACAACCTGCCTCTCTTGCAACTTTAGCTGATCACCCATTTTCTTAGCCATGAGCAATGCTGCTTTCTCCTTCAAGTTCTATTTTACCCTTTTTGCTTTATCAAACTCCATATCTACATCTTTGGAGTTTTCTACCAGCACAACACTTTCTTCACTGCCCTGGTTAACACTGCTCTGCATAGTTTGAAGCAAACATTTTTTTTATTGCAATTTCCAATGGACAAACAAACATCATTCAAATATAAATTTTACAAGTTTCTGAAATAAGAGTTAACATTTTCCCAACAATGTTCATGTCTTTTACTTTTCCTCTCCACCTTGGGAATCTTTGGGATAAGGGGATGAAGACTAACACTTTCGTCAGGTGCATTTGATTTGGCTTCAGATTGAGTCTGCTTCTCCTGAGGATTCTCTTTCACTTCCTCGGGTAGATTCTTCATAGCTCCGCTGGCGAACTTATCAAAAGCAGAACTCAGATCGTCTACTTTGTCATCGAGTAAGACAATCTTCGTTCCAAGCTCAACCAACTGCCTCTTCAACTCTGCCTCAAACGTGTTGAGTCGAGTGTCAACTACATCCTTCAACGCATCACATATGCGCTGCTCAAATTCAGGGGATAGACGAGCTCTTTTCAAACTACCCTCTTCAGGAGCTTCTAGCTCTCTCTTAATGCCATAATAAGGCTCATCCTTCACCTCATCTTTCACCTTCAAAGGAACCTTCACCTCATCCTTCACCTTCAAAGGAACCTTCACCTTGAAGTTTGAGGGCAACACACCCTTAGATGGCCAGTGTCCTTTTTGCCACCGTCAAGGGTTAATTAAGAAATGTCCATACATTGCTTTCACAATGTTGACAATTCTCTCATCCTCATCATCACCATCCCACCATGGGAACGTCTCATCAAATGGTTTGCCCACATAGCTGTAGATTGTGGTCTACAAACATAAAAATGAATAGAGGGATATCAGATAATATAATAACAGACACACATGTGTGAAGGGTATGCAGCAAACTTGTCCTGATCCATCAGATAATATACATGCTTGAGGATGCCATTTCTGAGGTTTTTCCTCCCTCTTGATCCTTTGTAAGCTAGGAGAGGTGGCCTTGGGTCAATGGGGTCACTGGGGAGAGGATCTCCGACCTCTTTTGCAAAGTCCGGTAGGGCAAAGTAAACCCAAGACTGCAATGCTTGGACAAATCCGCTGATGTGTTAAGTCCTAGAGATATCCGCAGCCTTCACCGACGAAATCAGAATCTTGAAAGCTACTCTTCCCCAAGGGTATGCAGCAAACTTGTCCAGATCCATCACCAACCTAGCAAGGTTTACATTGATGCTCTGATGGTGAGGGTGAGCATCAATGCAGCTGGCACGGATGGCTAGATACCCCAACCTCACGCGATCTTCCGGATCCCATTGAGCACAGCGTGTACACGCTGCTACCAAGGCTTCATAGCTTGGTCCAACCGCCACATCGACTCCAAGCTTTACCCAAAAATCCCTCAGCTCATCCGTGATCTCAGTTGAGCCCGGTGATGTATTCAAACTCGTTTAAAGAGAATCTCACTGGGATTTCACCAACTAGGCTCCAAATTTCATGCTTCTTTCCAAATTTCATGCTTCTTGAAGCATACAAGTTGGAAACTGAGCATATAGTGGACCAGCCTTGATGCCCATGCGATCTGTTGCTCGTGGTACATTAGGAAGACACCCAGAGGGGAAGTCCAAAGCCTCTCCCATTCATCACGAGTTAGTGCACCCTTGACAGCTATAAGAAGCTTAGGTGTTCCGTTGTAGTAGCCTATACTTTTTTCAGGCTACGGCTCAGCGTCTTTGGTGAAATGCTTATGTGGAAACTCTGGCATATGGTGAATAGCCTCCTTCAATTCATATTCAGCAATTTTGCGCGAAAGAGCCATATTACAAACCTATGTCACAGAAGAAAAAACGGGAAGTTAGATAACTGTGAAGTGTACGGACTTCGCCGGTGAAGTCTTCATATAGACTTCCCTTATGAAGTCTCCAACAATCTAAAAAAAAGGGACATACGTAAGAGGGATAAACTGAAATTTAAATTTGATTAGTTGTACGAAGGATGAAGATGTGAATGAAGGTCTGCGATTTCCAGATCTGCCCGAAATAAAAATAAAGAATGGCGTTTAGATTACAGAAAAACAAAAGAAGAAACAGTTCAAGGAAAGCAGTTAGAGAGAGTAGTGTCGCCCCTTTCGTAGAAAGTAGGGGATGTGTCGTTGCAATGGTGATTTTTTCGGCTGAGGAAAGAGGTGCCGTTAGTTGTTTAGAGTTTGGGCAGTTTCCCGCAGGGAGAAGAAAAATTGATAACTTAGCGCGAAGATGAGAAAGAGGAGAAAGAAGGTCGGCGGCTTTAGGATAAAAAAAAAAAATTTTCTTTTGTTCTCCCGAAAAATTTTTTACCCCTCAAATTAAGATAAATCATGGTGACTTACAGAGGAAGTCGGTTGCAAGACTATCGCCAAAGAAGTCCTCGAGTGAAGATCTGCTTGAGTGAAGTCTTCTCATGAAGTCTACTACAGAACATTACTGAAGAAGTCTAGTAACCCTTAAAAAAAAACATTAAGAACCAGAAAACGACTAGTGACAATTTTTTTTTTAAAAGTCACGTCCTTAGAATAGAAACGTCCGTCTTTTACAGTTTATCACAATCATATAATCATTCCACCTCCATAGAGGAGATTCATTCTCACTGCGTTTTATCTCAGACAAACACAACAACTCACCAACCAAAAAAACAAAAACCCGACTGAGATGCTTACAACCTTCAGCCCTAAAGCAATGAAAGAGACAAGTGGAAGCAACAAATAGAAATTAGTGCGCGCTGTATTTAAAGGTCAAGATTCTCTGCCCATACTCTTTACTCTGTTTCTCAATGAAGAGTACCCTACTGGTCCCACGTATTAAGTAGATTGAAGCAAACGGTTGAAGCAGATATTCAACTTACATCCGCAGTCACATGAATCTGACAATCACAATACTTTTAGGGATGCTTTGTTTCTTTATGAGGGAACTAAAATGGGTTGGTGATTACTTCCAAGTAATGTAGCCAACGTTCTCTTGGATTAGAGAAGTATGCAAGACGGCACTGATTGAACAACAGAAAAGTAGCAGCTAACAGCCAGGATTCGCAGCGTTCCGTGCCAAACAAACTCTTGCTTCAAACTTACAATACTGATCTACAAAGACTGGAATCACTAAAAATTGTATCTTTTGGAACGACAAGCACTACTTGGAGAATTCGTTTTAAGAATTACCAAATACAATCACATCAAACAAAAAACGAACGTATGATATTAGATAATGCATGCAAAATATCACTACTAATCATAATTTATATGACAGCATATAACGTTTATATTTAATTAAAAGGAATAAACACTTATGATGTAAGATATAACATATGCAGCATTGCTCTGATGCCAAAATAATACCCCTTCAAGAGAGCTCCCAATGCGCACCGACTAACATTTACAGTAAGAGTGGTTTCACATCATAAATGCCATCTATGAATTAAACCAAACAAATAATAACTTACCACTGAACGACACAACTCACATTATTGTAATTACAACCACGCTTTTATTAAATTCATAACAAATTAGGGACAAAGTTAAAGTTGAACAAAGTAGCGCAACTAGGTGAATACGCTCATATAACTGTCAGGACATGAGCTTTTAGAAGAACAGGACGGAAATGAAAAAAAGACGGTGATCGTCGTAGGTGCTATAAATTCAATGGAAGGAAAATATTATAAAATCACGTATCGCACGCAAGTGTGATTTATTCCTACAGTTTAACATATCAGTAATTGATCTCGATACAATACCAATCTAATTACCCACAGGATGTGATATGACTGACAACTTGGCTGGAAACTGAGAAAGGACATTCGCGACATTTTGTTCAAACCCAGCGATGGAAAGAGGTTGAAGAGTTTAGAGACGACTTCATTGATGTTTGAATATGATTAGCCAGATACAGGGCAATTTGTCCCTAGATTGAGAATTAGTATCTATACTAAATTCTGCTGCTTTAAGAACATACAGTTTATATATATAATATTAAATATTGGTATTTGGAATTCATCTTTGAATTTCATACGATAACAAAATCTTACAGACTTCACATGCGAAGATCTACCGTGAGACTTCACATGCGAAGGTCTACCGTGAGACTTCACCCGAAACTCGAGAAGTCTGTAAGCCCTAAACTCTAAAATTTTCGAATGTTTATTTCACTCTTTGTTAACAATACTATTATTTAACATCAAAATAGTATAATATATTCAAAATCTAACAACCATACGAAGGATCGCATTTTATATTCAAAAAACATATCAACTAAGTCTAACCCTAAAGATATATGCATGGATTCTTACCCATTGGTAACCTCTAACCTATATGCTTCACATGGTTTACATTCAAACTGGATGAGTTTTTATGAAATTTTATTTTGTAAACCTATTCGATTTGATTATAAAATAATTATATCTTTCAAAAATTTTTGATCGAAATATTTTTATTTATCATTTTTTTATTTAAAATTTCATAATTAATTACGGCTTCCAGGACTTTCATCGGTCGAGTCTGAACCGTAATTAAACCTTAGATTTAAATTAGGAAAATAATAAAAAATAATCTCAATGCAATTTCTTTTAAAGAAAATAAGATTATCCCAAATATGAACTTTATAAATTAAAATTTCAGAAACTTTCATAAAATTAAGGTTGATTATGTTCTAGAAAACCATTAACAGTCGCTTCAAACTTCTACAAAGAAGTCTACGATAACAAAATCTTACAGACTTCTACAAAGAAGTCTACCAGATGGGGAACAATCGATGGAGTAACGCCGAAGATGATTAGATCTGCAATGAAGAATAAATATGGGTATGCAAATGATTATACCACTTCCTATAAAGGAAGTCTGTGCTGGCAGTCTCCTGGTGAAGTCTCTAATTGGGTGTTTAGTATGAATACGAAGTCTCTTGGTGAAATCTACTCGTGAAGTTTACTTTTAGAAGTCTCTAGGTGTTCTGTATGACCAGTTCTTTTTGTATTTTTGCGGTTTTCGAACTTTGTATTTGATTTACAAAATCAAGGTTCCAATAATAATTAACATAATAAGAGAAATTAAAGATAATTAACATAATAAGAAATCAAAGGTTCCGAAAGATAATAAAATAATAAGAGAAATTAAAGATGATTAACATAAAACTAAAGAAATAAAGTTCCAATCCATTTCAAAAGAAATTAAAAATAAATAAATTAAAGGTTCATAGAAATCCAAAGGATCAGGTGCTTTTTGATCTTCCGGCACGAAAAGATTGTGTTTTGTTGTATAAGAGGAAGATGATGATGATGATGAGGATGAAGATGAAGATGAAGATGAAACTCACACTTACTAACCCTGACTCTGAGATGTCAATGCAAAATTTTGTCAACCTGGTGAAGAAGGAGTACGACAATGCACGAAATGATTGTGTTAAGCCAAACCTAAGAGGACGCGGGTTGATTGGAACTCGGGTGGAGAGTTGAGTTATGTAGACTTGAGCAATGACTTTCATCTTTTCACCATTTGACTCAAGATAAAACTTTCCACCCGAGTTCCAATCAACCCCCGTCCTCTTAGACAACAAAACACAATCTTTTCGTGCATCACATTGACAAAATTTTGCATTAACATCTCAGAATCTGGGTTAAAGTGCAAGTTTCATCTTCGTCTTCATCTTCATCTTCGTCTTCATCTTCATCTTCATTGTTATCTAGAATCATTGCTCTCTTCACCGACCGCCTGCTACTCATCTGAAATGCGCAGACAGAAACTGAATAGCTTTAAATTTGTAGATGAATAAAGATTGAAGATGTGAATAGACGGTTGTGATTCCCAGATATGCGAATCAAATAAAAGATGAGATTAGAGTTTGGGGTTTTCCCGCAGAGAGGAAGAATATCGATAACTTACGGCGAAAGAGGAGAAAGAGTGTCGAGTGTCGGCGTTTAGAGATTTCCGGCGACGTTTGGTGATTCGGAGGAGAAACAGAGCGATGGAGATTTTTTTAGTTTTTTTACCCATATTAACTATTGCAATTTCAGTTTTATCTTGTTTAGTAAATGTAAATTTTTTTATCAAACATTTTTTCCCCCAAAATTTTTCGCGAAACATTTCAAAATTTTGGATTCATTTGAATTTCAGACTTCTCCAAAGAAGTCTACGATAACAAAATATTACAGACTTCACATGCGAAGTCTACCGTGAGACTTCACCCGAAACTCGAGAAGTCTGTAAGCCCTAAACTCTAAAATTTGAATGTTTATTTCACTCTTTGTTAACAAATACTAACATTTGACATGAAAATAGTATAATATATTCAAAATCTAACAACTATACGAAAGATCGCCATTTTCTATCAAAAACATATCAAACTAAGTCTAACCCTAAAGATATATGCATGGATTTTTACCCATTGGCAACCTCTAACCTATATGCCTCACATGGTTTACATCAAATGGTTTAGTTTTATGAATTTTTTTTAAACCTATTCGATTTGATTTAAAATAATTTATCTTTCAAAATTTTTTATTGAAATAATTTTTTATCATTTTTTATTAAAATTTCACATTTAATTACGGTTCCAAACTTCATGGTCGAAGTATGCGACTGTTTATGGTATTTTAGAACATAATCAACCTTACATGCTTAAAATTTATGAAAGTTTCGGAAATTTTAATTTATGAAGTTCATATTTTAGATAATCTTATTTTCTTTAAGAAATTGCATTGAAAATATTTTTTATTATTTTCCTAATTTAAATCTAAGGTTTAATTACGGTTCATACTTCATGTATGTCATGAACGAAGTCTACTGTGAGACTTCGTTCAAGAAGTCTACGCCGCGCGGAGGTTAGAACTGTAGTTACAGTTTCTGTTTTTTTTTGCAAATAAGGGGGTTAATGTAATTTTCATACCCCAAAGGTCTAGTTTTGCATTTGTTTCAATTTGGGGTCTAGTTTTGCATTCAAACTCAATTTTTGGTCTAGTTTTAGCAATTCCCCCATATATTTATTCTCAAATTTCAAATGTTTCATACCATAAAAAAAATTTAGGTTAATTAAACAAAAACACATTATCTTTCAGATACTTGATGGGTACACTTACTCTAGAAAAATTAGCGGATTGGTAAAATCCGAATCACCCAAATTATTATTAAAAAAAACATACAAGAATATATGCATCTTCGAATATATTATAGATGTACTTACATATATAGTGTTACAACCAATGAGCATACCAAATAATTCACAAGACTTGTCTTGAATTCAAAGACTAAAGATTGGTTGTAATAGTATTTGTTTTTCTTCCTTTTTTAGTTGTAATAGTTTAAAATGTACTAAGAATCAAGAATTGCTCAATCTTTAATTGATAGTGACATTTGAATAGAACGATAAAGATTGAACACTAACTACGCAATCTACAAAAAAAAAAACATAAAATATATTAAACCAAACCGGTCCACCACAAATGAAAAAAAAAAATAGGATAATCACATTCACAAATCAAATATCAGAAATTACAATTTAGTCCCTTATTTCTGTCTTTCTCTCATAAAACACCTGTTTCTTCTTCTAATACTTCGTCTTCTTCATCAATCACACATCATCTAAAAGAAACAACCTACGAGAAAAAGGACGATAAAATTCAGAATCTCTTTTCTGAGAAACCAAAAAAGGAGGGTGACCCTTGTTCTCTAATTGATTGCTCAATCATTTATTCACAGGTGGCCAGGTGGGTTGAATCGAAAAAAGGGTAAATACAAAAAAAAAGCTGAAGAATTTGAAATCTGTGAGTATTGTTTTGTGTCTGTGGAAGAAGAGTTTTTTCGGGGGTTAATAATGGCGAAAGCAGGAGGGATCACGAACGCAGTAAACGTAGGAATTGCTGTTCAAGCAGATTGGGAGAATCGAGAATTCATCTCACATATCTCTCTTAATGTTCGTCGTCTCTTCGAATTCCTCGTCCAATTCGGTAAACCTCATTCACTCTCTGATTTCTCTGTGTTGGGTTTCGTATTCTTCTTCCACTTTCGGAGTTTCTCTGTTTCGTCCATGCTAAATTTAGAAACTTTTTTAGGGTTTTGTTAAAGAAAGGTTTTTTGATGATTGGGAGATTGCTTTTGGCGGTGGGTTATATGAAAAATTCCGACTTTTTCTGGTGTTGAGATTATCAGATTTCATATGTATTGTGTTGGAGTTTAAGTTGATTTGTTTGGACGTTATCTGATTGTGATCCTTTGACTTTCATGTTCTTAGATCCATTGGCTGAGTTAAATCTTTGTAATGATCTCTTTGATCCATTGGCTGGTTTTAGACAATGTTGTGCGTTGATGAAACTTTCTCTTTTGAGCTAATTAATGTCTGTGAGTTGCTGTAATTTCCTTGTGTGTTTTCAGAATCGACCACAAAGAGCAAGTTGGCATCTTTGAATGAGAAGTTGGATCTGTTGGAACGTCGCTTGGAGATGCTGGAGGTCCAAGTGAGTACTGCAACAGCAAATCCTTCTCTATTCGCTACGTGAAACACACATAGCTGATATCTGTTGAAATCGAAATCAAAACCGAGTCGGAGGAAGGTCTTTTGTTGAATGTGTACCATTGAATGATTCTTTCTTTTTCTTCCATCGCTGTAGTAAGTAAACTAGTAGCTTAAAGTATGAATCCATTGATAAATCTGTGTATCTTTTGTCTGTCCATTACAATTTCTTTTGAACGACAAATCATTTGATTAAACTCGTGGAGCTCAACTAACAACTTACCCTTTTTTGCTTCTCCATTAATGGAGCTCAAGTATCAAATCTCTTTTCCTCCATTAGTTTCTGTTGAATTTGTGACTTGCGTTCTTCTTTTGAGTTTTAGACTAAGATTCATCAAGACCGGCCCCCATTGTCGCCACCCGTAGGAATTACGAGATCACCCGAAGGATGCCGTATCCAGGGGTCGTGGACCGACCATAGAAACAAGCATTGATGTTGCTTATGAGAAGATGGGAAGTTTTGCTAAGGCTAGTATTAGCTTATAAGGATTCCTCAGTGATCTTAAACAGTGCTTTGGCTGCTGCTAAAGAGTCGGAAAAGCCTACTCAAATTAAGACTGAATTGTAGGATTTGATCTGCAAAGCTACAACTGAAACATTATTGAATTGTAGGATCTAATCTTCAAACGGAAACACAACATACAAAAAAGGCTCGGGAACAAAAAAAACTGAAATTATCAAAACCGGTATGGTTTAAGCCGGTTTAGTACATAGGATTCGATTATCCGGTGCGTATGTTCCACGTTAAAACTTAAAAAGTTGGTCAAGGCCTACATGATTGAGGGGCATATTTATCATTTAACAACTCCCTTGTGATCGTTGATTTATAAGTAGCAGCCTGGAAAGTGTTGTTCATCTCTGGGTAAAGATTTTCTCTCAGTGATCGGATAAATTCACAGGCGAAGAAGTGAAGTCTTTGTCCATCGGTGGTGAGTTTTCCGTTTGATTCTTATGCTAGTTGCTGCTTGTGTGACTTCGTTGATTAATTTTGATCCGAATTAAAAAAAAATATTGGGTTTAATTCTTCTGAGTCTTGATTTTCTTTTTTTTCTCTTGCACCTGATCTTTCAAATTCATAGGGTTAATGCAATTGATTAGATAAGGATCAAAATTTAGGTAAATTAAGTCAAAATCTGGTTAATATTCGGTAATTGCATATTTGATTTGCTTAGTCGTTTGCAAATTGATAAGTTTTATGATCATTTTGATAGGTTAAATTGAAGTGATGGATAAGGAGAAGGATCATGAAGTGGAGTGGCTTGAAGCTCAGAAGATAGATATAAACGTTGACTTATTTGCTGCAGCTAAGCAACAGCTTCAATTCCTTGCAACTGTTGATAGGAATCGATGGCTTTACGATGGCCCTGAACTCGAAAAAGCCATCTACAGGTTAATATCTTTCGTTTTTCCTCGATTCATTACAAATTAGTTCTCTGTTTATTTTAGATCAGTGAATCTTTTTAAGTGATTATATGATTTTGGAGGACGATCTTTCGTATAGCTTGATGGGTTCTTGATTGTTCGAAGTTTTTCAATGTTAGTGATTTTGGTGATTTCAGGTACAATGCTTGTTGGCTTCCTTTGCTTGCCAAAGAGTCATCATCGGTTAGTGAAGGGCCTTTGGTCCCTCCTCTTGATTGTGAATGGATTTGGCATTGTCACAGGCTTAATCCGGTAAGTTAAAACAGAATTATTGATAGGAAAAACTTTGACTTTGTTGTTAGATGTTTGAGTAATTTCTTCATGATGTTTAATTCCAGGTGAGGTATAAGTCTGACTGTGAGAAATTTTACGGGAGAGTTCTCGACAATTCCGGAGTTTTATCTTCTGTTAATGGGAACTGCAAATTGAAAACTGAAGATTTATGGAAAAGATTGTATCCTGAGGAACCTTATGAGCTAGACTTGAATAACATAGAATCGGAGGGCATCTCTGAGAAATATTCAGCTCTTGAGAAATGCACCAAATATGATCTAGTTTCAGCTGTTAAGAGGCAGAGCCCATTTTACTACCAGGTAATTTCAACGATTTTTCATCGAATCATTATAACCGCGAATACGGATTTTTCATCCTGATTTTGTCGATGTTTTCGTTGTCACAGGTTTCGAAATCCCATGTAAACGGTGACATTTTTCTACAAGAAGCTGTTGCTAGATATAAGGGGTTTCTCTATCTGATTAAGACGAACAGAGAAAGGTCTTTAAAGCGGTTTTGTGTTCCAACTTATGATGTTGACCTTATCTGGCACACACATCAGCTGCATCCAGTTTCTTACTCTGATGATATGGAGAAGCTCATTGGTAAGGTGTTGGAGCATGATGACACAGATTCTGACCGAGGCAAAGGTAAGAAGCTCGATACCGGTTTTTCTAAGACTACTGCACAATGGGAGGAGACGTTTGGTACAAGGTACTGGAAAGCCGGTGCAATGCATAGAGGCAAAATGCCTACACCTGTCACAACTTCTCCTTATGCTCCTGATGTTTTAGCCAAAGAACCAACTGCAAAAGAGACTTTCCAGAATTTAATCCAATTTCCAGAGGTGGAAGTTGTTGAGGTAGTTCTTTTTATCCTTTTGTTGTCTCTTGATTGTATTGAGGTAATTGCAGTTGTGTGATCCTCTTGTATCCTTCAGGTTCTCTTGGAGATAATCGGGATTAGAAACTTACCAGATGGACATAAAGGAAGGCTCTCGGTTGTGTTCAGTAAAACCCAGCCTGATTCTCTTTTCAATGCTGAACGTAGACTGACAATTTTATCCGAGGTTGGGGAAAAGCAAGTTGCTACTTTCCAGTGTGAACCTACAGGAGAGCTTAATTTCAAACTTATTTCCTCTTCACCATCTAAGATACAAGTTTCAAGAGAGCCTAAAAGCTTAGGTTTTACTTCTTTGTCACTAAAGGAGTTTCTATTTCCAGTTATTACTCAACTCTCTGTTGAGAAGTGGTTGGAGTTAACACCCAGTAAAGGTAGTAAAGCAGATACCAAACCCATAAGCCTGCGAGTCGCTGTCTCGTTTACTCCACCAATACGCAGTCCATCAGTCTTACACATGGTTCAGTCAAGACCATCATGCAAAGGCTCTTGCTTCTTTCCAATCATGAGAAAGTCTCGTCTTGCTAAGAGTTCAACACACATTGTCGATGAAACCCAAACAGAGGTGATCAGACTCCAAATGAGGTATGGCATTATAAACAACGATCTCTCTCGAAAAGTAAACGCCTTCATTGATTCTGCTATGATAAAACTCAAACCAGTTATATACATGATTTCACATTCTTGCTTTGTCGTGTTTTAGGAACTCTGTTGATGGAGCAACACTTAAAGATGATCAAAGACAAGTGATTGGCGTGACAGACTCAGCTGAAACTCACGTGCTTGCGGATTATGGTGGTAGTTTCTGGTCCTTGTTGGACTCGAAATGGTCACTTAAGCAAACAAATGCCTCCACTGCAGATAATCCGCTCTTTGAGCTTTTGGGTCCTCGAGCGGTATATTCCACCATTTTACTCCATTAAAAAGAGAGTAATCTTCCTGTTTTTGACATCGTTATGCACTTCAATGATGCAATGCTTTTTATTGGTTTGCAGGTGAAAATTTTCTCGGGGAGGAAGCTGGATTATGAACCAAAACACTGCGCAAACCTTAGAAGTGATCAAGATTTCATGACTCTTGTGGAATTTTCTAAGCAATATCCATATGGAAAAGCTCTGGGATTGGTTGATATGAAATTTGGTTCCGTGGAGGCAAGTGTGAAAGTTTGATTTAATCTGGAATGTTACATCTTCTATATCTTCGCCCTGCGCGTTTTGACTCTGTTATTCAATATGCAGGCGAAAGAGAATTGGTTGGTTTTGCCTGGAATCGTATCTGCTTTCATACTCAATACTGTTCTTAAGAAAGGAGGTTTTGATGGCTTCAATGTCGCAACCACAGAAATAAAAGAGGAAAGCAAACAGATTAAACTTGTAGCTGGGACAAAAAATAAAGTGAATGCAAACTCTATGAATGTGGTGACTGTAGCTGCTATCACAGCTCCTGAAAAAGGCAGCGGTTGCGGCGGTGGCTGTAGCGGTGAATGCGGGAACATGGTGAAAGCAGCTAATGCTAGCGGTTGCGGTAGTGGCTGTAGTGGAGAATGCGGAGACATGGAAAAAACAGCAGCAAATGCTAGCGGCTGTAGTGGTGAATGTGGAAATATTGTGAAAGCAGCGAACGCTAGCGGTTGCGGCAGTGGTTGTGGTGGAGAATGTGGAGACATGGTGAAAGCAGCGAAAGCTAGTGGCTGCGGCAGTGGTTGTGGTGGAGAATGCGGAGACATGGTGAAAGCAGAGAAAGCTAGCGGTTGCGGTGGTGGTTGTGGTGGAGAATGCGGAGACATGATGGAAGCAGCTAAAGCTAGCGGTTGCGGTGGTGGCTGTGGTGGTGGCTGCGGTGGGGGTTGCGGCGGTGGCTGCGGAGACATGGTGAAAGCAGCAAATGCTAGCGGCTGCGGCAGTGGTTGTAGTGGTGAATGCGGAAACATGGTGAAAGCAGCATAATCTCATAGTTGTGGTGGTGACCTAGTAGAGAACACGGAAACGTGGTGAACAGTATCGGTAATGGAGGCGCTTGCAGTGGCATGAAGTTTGTTTAATAGTGTACGTGATAAAGTTTCCCTCGTGATAAAGTTTCCCTAACGACACCCTTTGTGGCTTAATAGCAAAACAGTAAAGTGCAAATAAACTTTGTACTTGTTTGTTTATGCAATGAATTGTTTGTTCCTGTAAACTCAATTGAAATCAACATATTAAGTTAGATGTTTGCAAAATCTTGTTATATTGAACCCTTTAACAATTTCCGATACACCGGAAGAAAAGGAGCTCGAGCTCAGACTTAACAGAAACAAACTTTTATTAATTTGTAAATGTTTATTACAAAACTTAGGAAATAAAAGATATACATTTTCCTTTATATACTCGTATCTAATTATGCAAACCAACTCTAATGTTAAACGAAGTTAACCAGACTCTCCATATATTGTAATACGTCATTTTCAGAATCTTTATCTCCGAAATGTCTAGTGAGGAAGATAAAAACTTAACAAAGACATCTTCCGTAGCAAACCATGAAAAAGACATGGATTGAGAGGCTTAGTGAGGATGTCAGCACGTTGATTCCCAATCAAAACATGTAGTCTTGAGATTTCCAGCTTTTATTTGATCCCGAACTGTATGGCATGTCAATATCTGTGTTTTGTATTTATGGAAGACGTGATTCATGACAAGATGTAAAGCTGACTTGTCGTCACAAAAAAACTTGGTTGGACAAGTAACTATGACATGTAGATCCTTAAGCAATTGTTGCAACCAAATAATCTCACAAGTAGCATGTGCCAAGCTCTGATATTCTGCTTCAGTATTGTTTCTACTAACCACACCTTGCTTCTTAGACTTCCAAGAGATGAGTGAATTACCAAGATAGATGCAGAAGCATGTGATCGATCTCCTTGTGTCTTTCCAGGTAAATCTGCATCAGCAAAACCATTGATGCACAACTCTGAATCTGCAGCATACATTAAAACTTAACTCGGATTACCCTTAATGTATATGAGAACCTTGTGCAGCTTGTAAGTGAATATCAGATGGATTAAAATGAATTGGCTCAGCTGGTGAACTGCAAAGTAATATTCGGCCTAGTGATTGTGAGATAGAGCAACCTTCCAATAAGCTCTCTATAGGATGTAGGATTAGGCAATGGAGTCTCCATATCTTTAGTAAGATGTAAAGTAGGATCCATTGGCACAGAACTTGGCTTGCATCCCAAAAGACTTATATCTTCCAGCAAATTTTGAGCATATTTCCTTCGGCAAACAAAAATACATTTTGAAGATCTAGCTATCTCCAAACCAAGAAAGAATCTTGCTTCCCCGAGGTCTTGATCTTGAATTCTGACTTTAATAAAATCTTAAAACATTCCAATACTGTATCATTATTGCTTGCTATCATAATGTCATCTACATAGACTAGCATATCAATGAATGAATTCGATTCCACTTTAAAAAACAAACTATTATCTGCAGGTGATTGAATATCACCAAATAAAACAGATGATAACCTCTTATACCATTGTCGTGAAGCCTGTTTAAGTCCATAAAGTGACTTCAGAAGGCGACAAACTGGTTTCTTTTGGAAGTGTATATCCATGTGCCAAACTCATGAAAATCTCCTCATGTAGATAAACATTAGACACATCCATCAGTGTCAAACTCCACCCTTTTATAGAAGCAAGACCAAGCAAAAGGGACATTATACTCTTTTTTCTCTCTCCTCTCTCTCTTCTCCCAGACTCTTCCTCGCCGCCAAACCCTAATCAGTTGTGCTTGCCTTCTTTGGGCTTTTTTCTAAAAAAAATATGGAATTCAAACCCCTCACATTTGAGACAAAACAGTCACAAACTAAATTATATTGTTAATCCAATGTTTTAATTATTTTATTTTTGATATTAAAATTTTTATAATTTAGGTCTTTTTGTTTTTTTTTTCATAAACACAATCTGGGATTCAAATCCCTCTCATTTGAGAGAAAACAATCACGAACTAAATTATAAAGTTAAAACTATAAGGTAATAATGTATATGAGATATTTTGTTTTTTTGGGTATTTTTGTATATATATAATTTTTAAAGTATAATCCCTTATATATAATTATAAGTTATATTCATATATATAATGTCTTTTTTTAGCTTTGATATTTATATAAGGTTATATATATATATATATATATATGTGTGTGTGTGTGTGTGTTTGTATAAAAATATCAATAAAACACTACAGCTCAAGTGGTTAAATCGTAATTGCTTTGTTTCAAAGGTGAGAGATTCGAATCCCAGATTTGAGTTTTTTAAATAACATAAAACAACGTGCCTCAAATGGTTCGGTCAACTCAAAGTATATGATTTAAATGAAAGTCAACTGAAAGTTTATGTTTAAATTAAAAAAAAACAATAGTTTAACGAAATCTGTTAACATTGACTTAACCCCGTTAATTTGGTCCGTTAGTTTACTTAACGACGTGCTTCTTATGGCTCAGTCAATGCAAAGTTTGTGATTAAAACGGAAGTCAATTTAAAGTGTGGGTTTTTTAAAAAAAAATTGAGAGTACATGTCTCAAATGGCCGAAATTACAAAAATGGGGCTTTTTATGACATTTTCCCGTTTTTCTTTATTACTCTAGTTTCCTTTTTGACTCTTAATTTCGTTTCTGTTAGGTTGTTCCATTTCTATTCAAAGAGACTCATGCTTGCTTTTATCTCATGCTATATATAATTAATAAAAGGGTTACCTGCTAAACTAGACTATTATTTGAAGTCAAATGCAAAACTAGACCACTCATCCTCATTCTTTCAAAATGTCTTAAAATATTATTCTCAGCTTCTTTTTCACAAAAATACATAGTGCAGACTTCTCATGTGAAGTCTGGTGGCTGGGTTTGAAACATAATAACCCAAAAATTCTCACATAATTACGAAAATGTCATCTTCTTTAATAGCTCCCAACCACCATTACCAACCAAAATTGAGCTCTAAATGCTTCAAAAAACGAATTAAGAGATGTTAAAGCTCTATAATTAAGTTAAAAGCTCTATTTTTCACGATATCCTTCTCATTCCCTCTCATTTCAACCATTAAACTCTAAAATCTTTTTCTCAAAATTCACCATACTTAGATCTTGCGATTTACTAAGATTCATGCATAATAACGCTTGGGTTTCTTGGGTATCGGTGGTGTGAGCAGTTTTTGGCCGTTGACAAAGCTAAAAACAAGCTCAAACCAAAATTTGGTAATTTTTGCTTCTTTTTCTCTGATTTTCCAGAAGGCATACTTCTCAAGTGAAGTCTCAATAGTCAACTGGGGTTAGTTTTGCAATTGACTTTTTGCTTCACAGACTTCACGATGGAAGTCTCAAACTCTCTTTTGAAAATAAAAAAAAAGTCTTCAGACTTCACCTATGAAGTCTGCGTACAAGAGGTAAGTTTTGCAATTGACCGTATGTTTGACTTTTATTTTAAACTTTTCCTATGAAGTCTGCAAAAATGGGGGGGGGTTAGTTTTGCAATTGACCTGAACAAATACTTTTTATCAAGACTTCACCTGAAAAGTTTGCGTGAAAAAGAGTTACTTTTGCATTTGACCAAAATTTCAAAACATTGACTATTGATAGATTTCTCGGATAAAGTCTGCAATCATCAGAAACTCTGGAATTAGAAAAATCAAAAATTTGGTCAATTGCAAAATTAACCTTTTCGTACTCAGATTTCTCAGACGAAGTTTTATGTAGAAGTCAAACTTAAGTCAATTGCAAAACTAGACCCTACTTTATGGGTAGACTTCGCCGGAGAAGTCTCTGAAGGTAGAAATACTTCATCATGAAAGTCTCATTACGTAATAGACTTCACAGGCGAAGTCTCATACTGATGAGACTTCCCAAATGAAGTCTAATGAAAAAGTCAAAGTTATGGTCAATTGCAAAAGTAGACCCCAAACTGGTATAGACTTCTCAGACGATGTCTCATTATGTAGAAGACTTCGCCTGTGAAGTTTCCATTAAAGTCAAAATCTATTCAATCGCAAAACTAGACCCCTACTTCATACTTCTTAGGCGAAGTCTCCTCTGAATCAAATAGCAGATTTCATCTGAGAAGTCTGTTGGAAAACTTCATCCGAGAAGTCTCAAATGATAGTTTAGTAGAAATGAAATTTTAGCTTATTTATAGTTAGTTATTTTTATTTTTTTGTCCTAACATGTGTGTTACGTATGCTTTTGTTGTTGTAGAAATTTAAACTATTTTTATCGTATAATTATTTTTAAATCATTTTTAAAAACTTATTATGTATTTACCTTATAATTTTTAGACTTCACAGAGGAAGTCTATCCGGAGACTTCGTTTGAGAAGTCTCTTGCACTAACTTTTTTTAAAATGTATTTGTATCATATATGTTTTATATTTTTAAGATTTTTTATTTTTTTCATGTGTATTAATTATTGTTGTGGTTTATTTATGAGTTTCACATCTCAATGTATTATATTCTGTCTTAAATCGATTTTATTAGTTTCTAGTTATTTATTGTGACTTCACCTTTGAAGTCTCCTAACAGAATTCGTATGAGAAGTCTGCCGACAGACTACTTCTGAGAAGTTTCATACGATGATGTTTAGTAAAAATGAAATGTTAGCTTATTTGTAATTAGTTAATTTTTTTTCTTTATCCTAACATGTGTGTTATGTGTGAAATTTCTTGCACTAACTTTTTAAAAAATTTCATTTGTATCCTATCTCTTGCACTAATTGTTATGTACGAGTTTCAGATTTCAATGACATTTTTTATATTTGGTTTTAGTACTTAAGATTTTCAAGATTAAGGGTCACTAGATGTGTTGGAATCTGGAAGTGAAGTCTTCTTTCCAATTTTTGGTGTGAAGTCTACTTTCACGAACACTACTATATGTCTAGCTAATTAGGACTTTTCTTTTGTTCCACTTTTCATTTCAAAAGAACAAGAACAAAGTTCTCTCTAAGGACTTTGCAACTTTATTTTTGCTAAACTAAGACTTGATGTTTAATTTAATAGGTTTCGCAAGAAGTACTTTTTTGGTCAATATAACTTTTATTAATTGGAAATATCAACGTACAAGAGATTTACAATCGAAGAAGGAGGATTACAATTGTTTGTTTTTACATCTACAACATTATATGTAAGAATTTAAATGCTACACGAACCCAGAAACATCTCGGTGTGAAGTCTCGTTGTGAAGTCTCACTGTGAAGTCTTGGTGTAAAGTCTCATAGTGAAATATGGGTGAGAAGTCTCACAGTGAAGTCTCGTTGTGAAATCTTGGTGTGAAGTATCAGCTTGAAGTCTCACTATGAAGTTTCGGTGTGCAGTCTCACGTGAAGTCTCGCTATGAAGTCTCTTTGTGAAGTCTCACAGTGAAGTATGGGTTTGAAGTCGCACAGTGAAGTCTCGGTGTAAAGTTTCAGTGTAAAATCTAGATCTATAAAAATAAAGGAAAAAACGAAAACTCATATACAAACACAAAAATAACGCGAAAAACTCAATTAAATCAACAAAAAATTTAGAAATCATACTCAACATAAACTATTTTAGATTTGAAATTCATAATGATTCCTCTAGATGAAATTCAAAAAACAAATCATAACGCACAGAAAATTGTAGATATAGATCTTAACTTTTGTTTGTAACATAAATTATTGTATGAATCTAAAGAATAAACGAACTTAACTATTTTCTGGTGGTGTTACGCCTCATATCTGTAACAAGCACAAAAACATAAGTAAGTAGGATGAAGACGTCGGTAAAAAATGCAACAATAATGAGTGAGTGGTTAGTTAGATCTGAAGATGAAGAGAATAACACTTTTAAGGAGAGATTAATAGCGATGAAAACAGAGAAATAATAAGAAAATCAATGTCTTAACAACGACGGTACGATGAATCGACATTGGAACTGGAGAGATCCTTGTTAATTTACAGATGTTTTAGAGAGAGAGATAGAAAAACAGAGAGAGAGAGAGTGCTCTGTCGTTTTTGAGAGAAAGAGAGAGGTTTGAGAAGAATAGAAAAATTGAGTTTATATATGAGAGGTAAAACTAAGATTAGGTAAAAAGTTCAGACTTCAATTTAAATTTTAGATTTCACCTTTGAAATTTCAGACTTCACCTCTGAAATTCGAATTTTTTTCCAATATTTTTTTATTTTTTTTGATTTTTTTATAAATTTTTTGAAAATTTTGAACTTTTTTGAAATTTCATACTCCACCTTTGAAATTGCAGACTTCAACTTTTAAATTTTAGACTTTATTTTTGGAATTTCAGACTTTATTTTTGAAATTTCAGACTTCATCTTTGAAATTTCAGACTTCACCTCTTAAATTCGAATTTTCTTGAATTTTTTGAAATTTTTCGATTTTTTTTTATTTTTTCAATATTTTCAATTTTTTTTTCAATTTTTTCAATTTTATACTTCACCTTTGAAACTTCAGACTTCACCTTTGAAACTTCAGACTTCACCTTTGAAATTTCAGACTTCACCTTTGAAGTTATAGACTTCACCTTTGAACTTTTAGACTTCACCTCTGAAATTTCAGACTTCTACAGAGAAGTCTACGCTTAAAAAATGTTACAGACTTCATACACGAAGTCTCTTATGAGACTTCACCCGAGACCCGAGAAGTCTGTAAGTCCTAAACTCTAAAATTCTAATATTTTTCACTTTTTGTTAACAAATACTTACATTTGTCATCAAAATAGTATAATATATCCAAAATCTAACAAGTATACGAAGGATCAACAATATATCAAAAAATTATGAACTTAAGTCTAACCCTAAAGATATATAAATGGATTCTTACCCACTTGGCAAACCCTAAACATATTATGCCTCACATGGTTTACATCACATGGCTTAGTTTTATGAAATTTTATGAAAAATTATTTTAAAACCTTTGGTTTTGATTTAAAATAATTTATCTATCAAAAATTTTGATCAAAATATTCTTTCTAATTTTTTAATTTTAAATTTAAGATTTAGTTATGGTTTCAGACTTCGCTAGTGAAGTCTACAACTGTTTATAGTTTTCTAGAACATAATCAACCTTACATGCTTTAATTTTATACATGTTTCGGAAATTAAAATTTATAAATTTTATATTTTGATAATCTTATTTTTTTGTAGAAGAAATTGCATTGAAATTATTTTTTATTATTTTTCTAATTTAAATCTAAAGTTTAATTACGGTTCAAACTTCGTGGATGTCATGGACGAAATCTACTGTGAGACTTCGTTCATAAAGTTTCTGCCGCGCGAAAGTTAGAACTGTAATTGCAGTTTCTGTTTTTTAGTTTGCAAATAAGGGGATGAACGTAATTTCCTTACATTTTTAATCTAGTTTTGCATTTGTTTTAATTTAGAGTTTAGTTTTGCATTCAAACTCAATTTTGGGTTTAATTGTAGTAATTTCCCCTTAATTAAATTGAAAGAAATTTTTTCTAACCTTTCCTTTAACTTTTGTAAATTAACATCCTCGAAAATACTTATTCCGAGGTAAAGATCCCAATTCAAGATAAATTCATGAGGAAGCGGTATTACTTTAGGATCTAGTAAGAGTCGAAAAGAGGAGCTAGTTTTAACCATCATTCCGCTATGACAGTTTTGAAAAAAAAATAACAATATCCCATATTTTTTGGCAAAAATATATGTTTCATCGTTAGTGACCAACATCGCAATAAATGCCAGCAATTGATTCTTAAATATGTTTTGAAAAAATGTGCGCATTATTTTCTTGATATTTTCTACGAAATTGTTTTTTCCAAATATTTTAAGATTGTTGAAATGTTGAAACTCCTATGGCAAAATGTTGTTAATGAGTTTAAATCCGGTTGTATTATAATAAAACAGACAGTCAAATTGTATTGTACATAGAGTACATGAGTTTCAAATAGGTTTTGAAAAATTAAAAATACCAAATAAAGGTAAATAAAAGGAAAAATAGTCATTTTAATAACAAACTTACGAGTTTTTACCAAAACAAATACGAACTCTCTAACGAGCCAAAAAATATGCAAATTTATATTGACCGAGCCATTTAAATACGAAAAAGTCAACTTAAAAATTATTTAACTATGTGTTTTAAAAACATAACATTACAAAAGTCAGTGGCAACAATCGCCGGCATCGGTGATACGCTTCCTATTATGCTTTTTACTACGCAAATCCAAACCCTAATTCTAGTTCTGATCTCCAAACACATGAATCCCTATTTATTGCAATTCCACCACCAGTTGTTGATCCTACGGCGGCTACTATTGCTAGGGCGTCGTATGTGACTGTGGATACAGCGCGGTATTACATATTGGATACGAATGCTGAGAACTCGGCTTTGCGAGAAGCTATTCATATGTATGGCATCGATCCTCTTGCGATTACAAGACCTGTAAGTTGTTTCAGAAATATGAATGTAATTGATTTAGAGGCTATTCAATGGGTCAAGATGATGACTTTTACATATGTCTTAGTGATTTGTTAGGATCTGTGGATAAAGTCAGGTCCTTTGCAACACGTTCTTGATGCATTAGTGAATTTAAATTTTAACCATGTTGATATGTGATTGTTCTGTTTTGCTCGGATATCAAGGTTTAATCTCTAGTGATTTTTGTTTGCACAAATCTTAATGTTTAGATCCTTCAGAGATACCAATGGGGTCAAGATGATTTTTATGTCCGTCTTACTGATTCATTATGATCTGTGTATAAAGTCTAATTGATTGTGTTTTACTTAACTGTGTTTAAGGTTAAATAATTTTTGTTGTTTAATTTGATTTTTTCGTATTTAAAATAGTTCGGTCAATATAAGTTTGTATATTTTTTGGTTCGTTAGAAAGTTCGTATTTGTTTTAGTAAAAATGCGTAAGTTCGTTATTAAAATGGTCATTTTTCCTTAAATAAAATGTATGAGTTATCACTTAAAACTCAAATAAAATTTAACATTAATAAATATGGGGTCATAATCTATTAACAAATAACATTTGTACATGTGTTGTCTCCCTTACTACTTGTTCTAATGATTAGTGTCAGGTTTAGAGGTGCGCATACAAAATCAAAACAAAACAAAAAAATTTGATTTGAATTAGGGATGTTGATATGGACTAACCCACTCCGTTTAAATCCACCCCATTTAAACTTATTTCATTTAACCTTAAACGGTTAAACCCATATAAACCCATTTAAGTTTTAGACTCATATAATCCTGCCTATTTAATCTTGCCAAAGTTACAATACCCATTTAAATTAGATGTGATGATTTTTTTCTTAAAATTAATTACTAATTATTATATTTAATTGATAATTATGGGTTTGTGAAACCATATTTATTTGGTTTGAGAAACCATATCAATTGCGAAAAATTACGGAATTATATTTTGGCGGAAAAATTGCGGAAACACAATTTTTGCGGAAATATTATGGAATCATGTTTTTAGCAAGAAAATTACGGAATCACGTTTTTGGCGGGAAAATTATGAAACTAGATTTTTTTGAGTAAATTACGAAATCACGTTTTTGGCAAAAAAATTGCGGAAACACATTTTTGACGAGAAAAATGTGGAAACACGTTTTTGGCGGGAAAATTACAGAATCACGTTTTTGGCGGGAAAATTGTAGAATCACGTTTTTGGCCTGAAAAATGCGGAAACAAGTTTTTGGCGGAAAAAATTACGGAATCACGTTTTTGGCGAGAAAATTATGAAACTAGATTTTTTTGAGAAGATTACGAAATCACGTTTTTGGCAGAAAAATTGCGGAAACACATTTTTGACGAGAAAAATGCGGAAACACGTTTTTGGCGAGAAAATTATGAAACTAGAATTTTTTGAGAAGATTACGGAATCATGTTTTTTGCGAAAAAATTGCGGAAATACGTTTTTGGCGGGGAAAATACGAACTCACGATTTTGGCCGGAAAATTACGAAATCACGTTTTTGAGGGGAAAAATTTAACTCGCTGTTTTTTCGCATAAAAATGTGAAACCGTATTTACTATGGAAAAATTATGGAATCGTGTTTATTGCGAAAAAAAATTTGGTATTAAATGTAATGATTTTATTATTTTTATTTACCATTTTTTTGAAATTTATAAACTAATTTTAATTGTTAATATAAAAATAAAATCTTTAGAGAAATCTTATAAATGGGTTAGATAAATACCCATTTAATAAATGGAGAAACCCATTTAATTTTTTTCCTTAATGAGTCTAAATGGATCTAAATTTAAATTTCCAAACGCATCATAACATCCCTAATTCGAATCTTAACCGAATTATAAACTGAATCCAAAATTTTACTCTATATTAAGCTAGATTATGACTCGCGTTGAAACACGGATTTTAAATTAATATGAATAATATTAAATAATAAGAATTGATATACTTCATATACCCACACGTGATGTACATAAGATCGCATGCACCCAAACCCAATCTTTGACTTAACATGTTCTAGAGAGAGACGTTTTACATGTGGACACTTGTCGACTATTTGTTCGTCTTGGTTAATTTGTTATTAATTACTATAATTTTATTGCCAGAGTCTTTTAAACAAAAATAAAACCGGCATAAGCGGAAGTAAGGGGGTCCATTGTCATCTCACTGCCCCGCAAAATCTGTGGCTCAAAGCAAAGGTGTCTTTCTCTATTTTTAAATATGTATATATACTCATTAACGGATTTATAAGTTTAAAGTAATCGCTTCACGAGTGTAATAATTCTGTTAGTGATCATCTATCATCTTTATTAATCATCTTGAATTATGATGATGATGATTAATTTCGATTGTGTTATGTTCTTTTCAAGATTCATATCCTTGTCTTTTTACTTATTTTTTTATTACATACATTTAAACGCTCATAATTTTTTTTTACGTCTGTATTTAATTAATTCGAAAACACTAGTCAAATAGTAATTAAAAAAAAAACTAAAATAAAGCATGGGATCAGCTTCCATTCATTTTTATGAAGAAAATGAAAATCCGAAAATCCTTAACAAAAAAAAAAAAAAGAAAATCCAATGCGCCATATAAACTTAAAATATACTTTTTTTTTTTTGAAAGAAAACTTCAGATATACTTAAGATAGTGTCCTTAAATTTAGCTATAAGGGCATCTCCATTGGGGGTCTCTCAAATGAGGTACTCCCTTATAAAAAAATATAAAATAATCTAAAAATAAGAAAGAGAATGTAGAAAGTCTCTTAAATGAGAGACTTTGAGATACTCATAAGAGACTCATAAGACACTTGTCTATTATCTATTGGTCTAATTTTATTTTTGTAACTAAAATTTAATTATATAACAAAATTAGATTAAAATACTATTATATTTTTTGTTTGAGATAACTTTTGAATTTCTTAGAGAGAAAGATGCTTTAACGGGATGAAAAAAAAAAAATGGCAAAGTCATGCGTACCTTAGCTTTTTGTTGGCCACGTCTTTTTTTTTTTTTAAACACAATGTGTAAAAGATTGATTTAGCCTACGCTACATTGTGTACTATGAATATACTCATTAATTTACAACAAATGGAAAATAAATGCATGGAGTCTTCTTATTCTTATAAATGCCATAATTTATGTGCATAGGTCATTTGGGTTTTGGTAAATTTTTCTAATTATTTAAATGTTAAACAACCATTGAAAATTCAACATACATCGTCGCTCCAAAACTCTCGCATAGTCTACACTCACACTCATAATCTCATTTGTAACGTTAGTTACGAAAGAATCATTTTTGTTTATAGAAGATCCAAAATAAACATTAAAAAGAAAAGAGTGTGAGACAAGAAGGTGATAAAATGATACAGCAACGGGACGGTGACGTATGATGTGAAATAAAGGAAGAGCGGGTGATGATGGAGTTAGGTGACAGGCATGTCAACAGTGAAGCTGCAAAGCCTGATTTGTTTGTTTCCCTTCTCTTTAAACGTGCTTCCAACGTGTCCCTTTGATCATGACCTTCTTCACTATAGTCTACTACTTCACTTCACACTTCTTTTCTAATACTATATATTTACGATTTTTCATGCTATTCTTATTGTTTTTTTTTTGTTTTTTTTAAATCGAACTTCTTCTCATAGTTAACCGATTACAGTCGAGATATGCATCCATAGACATATCCGATGAGCAATACAAAAAACTAGATTAATACAACTTACAAAAAGTAAAAGGATAGATTCACAAACTTATCAAAGTTTGATAATGCGTGAGAAGAGTTATCATAACGACCAAAGATGAGACCTTTTGAAAGAACCGCAAACTTCAATCCAAACTTTTCAAACAACTTGAACATAGTCACCTTAAGTTGTGACGTTGAAACATAATTCAAAATCTCGATTCCCATCGGAATAAGAAACGTTACACCTTCCAATTTTGTATAGACCTTCACACAAGAAAGCATAACGATTAGGATAAAAAAAACTTTTTCTTCGGAAATTGTTCCGGAAGCAAAGCATCACTCATGAAGAGGGTTTATTTGGAAAGATTACCTCTTCTAAACAAGATGAGGGAGTGAAAGATCTCTCCACGAGGGAGGAAATAGTTATACAAAAACAACCCAAGCCAAAAATGAGTTCCGCCATTAAACCGGAACGATAAGAAATAAACTCGCTACCACCTGGGCTGAAAAAAGGCAATTGAACTTAATAGGCTCTCAAAACCGGATCAACCATTAAACATGCAGCATGGAGAGCCTTCGACAACTCGCCGGGACAGGGGAAGAGGCATGGCCAGTGTTGACGAGAAATCTGGTATCGAGGAGTCTGAATCGGAGAAAAACACCGGGAAGGCCAATGAAGTGGAAGCGAAAGCAGAATGTGGCTGAGAGGAGAGTAACGGAGGTGGATCGGGGAGCTAAATATCTTCGGTTATAAACCGTGAGAGATTCCGCACTTGCGACGAGTGACGAGACGATATCAACTATGCCGGAGAGTACCGGGAGCTAGATTGTCTGTTACTATATCTGGCATCCTTAGACTCTTACGATTGTCGGAGACGCAAAAACATAAATAAAACAGAGACGCAAAGGACGAGAACAGGAGATCCAAGCAGCGAGAGCGGGAGGAGGTCTGACGTCGGCGAGCCACAGGTTCACCGGCGTCAGAAATCTTGGCAAAAGATGAAGTCTCGAAAATGAAGGCCGAGAGAAAAACAAGAGCGGCTAGGGTTTTTGCGAACGATTATAACTTTTGAGCTATTCTTATTGTCCATCCCTCTCTTTTGAACACTGATTGTGTTCTTACATTTTGTTCCTCTTGCAATTGCCTCGCTAAGTTTATTTTATGAAAGTTATTTTTCGATAGTTCAGTCATTTTTTATAATTCTTTCGACATGTATGTAACAATCTATAACAAATAAAACCGATTGATAGTCTTGATTGACATGATAAACTGATAGACTACAAATATTTAGGTTATGAAGATGATACTCAGCATAATTATGATTTCTACATATTGGATGATTGGTAGCCACCAACAATTGCATTTGAAAACAAATTAGTTAGACGATCAACCTGCTTTGTTGATTAGAATTGATTAAAAAATTCAAATAAATGAAAGAATTAATATAGTTCATTGAACAGTCTAAAATAAAAAAACTTGTATTTCTTTTAGATCTTTTAATGCATTTTATAAAGAAAAAAATTGTTATATGTTTTACAATTTGAATAAAATTATAATTTGACCATTCAATCATTAAACAAGAAATCAAAGAGTAATTAAGAGTTTTTTTTTCACTGATTAACTATATGGTAATTTCATAGTTTTTACCCCTTGTTTAATGTTGTCTTAGAGCAACTCCAACCGAGACTGCATCCCACTATATTTGGCGTTAACTCATCTCCAACGCAACGGTAAAGTGGACGGCAAAAGTGATATTTTAGTGTTTTGTGGTGTTGCACTATATTTGGTGTAACACTATTCACAACACTAAAACTTTAAAATATTATTTTCTTTTTATATAATATAAGAAAATAATTATTTATTAGGTAGTTTAATTTTGTATGTTTGGGTTTACGGGTATCCGCTCGAGCTCGAGTTCAGATCTGTATTTTTAGATTTTGAATATTTGATATATTATGTATAAGATTAATTTGAGTATCTTTTAATTTTAGTTATATTCAGTTTGATTATTCAGTACCATAAATATGTGTATTTTTAATTTTTTATAATATGACATTGTAATTTTAATTAATATGAAAAATTAATTTTCACAAAATATCTTTATTAATAAGCAAACTGATTAAGATTAAAAATACACAATAAAGTTGAATTAAAATATTAAACCATAGAATTACCATAACTAAAACAAAACAAGCATAAAAACTAAATGCAAAAAATAATTTAAAGACGTAATATAAATTAAAACAATACTCTTATAGTTGGGATTACCATTTCCACCAAGGTAACGATAGTATTAGGTATAATCTTGTTGGTCATCTGGTGATGTTTGGTCTTCACCTTGAATTTGTTCTCCTTGGACATGGTCTCCTTGACATTGGCTATGAGAACCTTCTCCATGTTCTACATATTGGTTTGTTGGTTGTCTTCTTCTAAAAATTTTCTCTCTTTCATTTTGAAGATACGCAAGAGTTGTTGGATCAATTATATAACTTAAATCCGTGAATAATATTTTATTATATTGTTTCATTCTTGTTATCTCGACCTTCTGCCTTTAAATTTCATTTCTTTCGGAAGTACCTTTAGAAATAGCTTGGATAAGCTTTTCATTCTGCTCTATCATTTTTTTGAATTGTTCTTCGGATTGTTGTTGTCTCTTTGCCTTTTTAGCACCCATAGGTCTTTGAAATGAATTAAAGTGGCTTCTTCACTAGGCATATTTAGATCGAAGGAATTCATACCAGAGGATGACAATGACTCATCTTGGATTGATGGAGATGACATTACATTAAGATTGTCATTTTGTAATGTAGTGGCTCTGTTGGTGTTTTTGTTTGCAAACTTCTCAATTCCTTTAAGGATAGGACAAACATGATCGAATTTGAATCCTTTCTTGTATTTTTTGTCTTGTGCTAACAACATCTTTGCTTGGTTTAACTGATTTAATATTGACAAGAGAAAAATATGCTGGTCGTAATGGATCTCCTACTATTATCCTAGAGGTTGTAGCTGATTATGATCTTTGGATTTTGCATGCATATTTTGGTTTACCAGGATCTAACAATGACATTAATGTGCTAGAGACGTCTCATCTTTTTGCCAATCTAGTTGAAGGAACTGCTCCACCTACTAATTATGTTATTAATAGAGCAAATTATAATATGGGTTATTATCTAGCTGATGGTATATATCCCAAATGGTGAACTCTTGTGCAAACAATTCATGATCCATGTGGTACGGAAAAAAAATTATTTGCAATGAAACAAGAAGCATGTAGAAAAACGTGGATCGTGCATTTAGAGTATTGCAGTCAAGATTTGTAATTGTGGCCAGACCATCACGCTTCTGGAGTAAAAGTGTTCACGATATAATGACAACTTGTATCATGATGCACAATATGATCATAGAGGATGAAAGTGATGTCGATGCAATAATTGAAGAACGAGCGGAAGTTCCAAGCGCATAAGTTGAGATGGCGGAAAATGATTATGCTCGATTTCAAGAATTCTTAACTCGACACAAGAACATAAGGAACCGTGATGCTCATATTGCACTTCGAAATGCATTAATTGAACATTTATAGTTCGAGTATAGTAATTCTGAAAATTAGTACGATGTAATTCATTTTCACTATTTTAATATTTTTGTTTGTAATTTTGTTTTGTACAACTGTTTGTAATATTATGTTTAATTATAATTAATCAATTATAAGATTAATTAGAATATATCAAAATTATTTAAAATATAAAAGTTTAAAATATATTAATATAATAAAAAAAAGTTATTTTTAATATAAGATTTGGTGTTGTGATTGGAATGAACTTTTTTTTTTACACTGTCACTAAATTTAGTGTTAATTCAACACCAAACATAATGTTATGGTTGGAGATAGTCTTGCTACTTTTTATCCATGGTAATTTTTCATTTTGATATGCATATTTTTAGACAGACAAAATTTAAACCGATACGTGGTCACATAACTATCGAAACTCAAATTACATGGAAAAAGTATTAAATTTAATAGGTATTTTAGACCACTCAGGCTCTTAAATATTAGATGGTCCCATTTCTATTATTATCATTTCCAAAGGACTAATAACAAAATCATGTACAAAAAAAGAACTGATATATTCGTCAACTACAAAAAATTTGAAAAAATTAATAATTGATTCTAACCAAAAAACATATAATTATTGTAAAACATATAATAATATTTTAATAGAAATAATAATAAACACACGCATGTTATTTGTGGACCTTTTTGTAATATTTTTCCTTATTACAAACCAGAAACCTGAAACCATGTTACCTGTAACAACGACATGTATTTATTATTATATCTCCACGAGATCTAACGACTCAGAGTCTCTCTCACTTACTCATTCTCAACCGTCGGATCTTATTACCGTAGTCCACACCGCATACAAACAAACCAAAGTTATCCTTAATGCCCATGCTTTTTAGCTTATTACCAAAACTGCCACTCCTTCCGTATTTTGTTTTTCTCTTCTTCTTGAATGTTGCGCTTTTTTTAGCTTTTCTCTGGTTCATTTTCCATGGAAGGACCTTGAGCTCTGCTTCTCTTCTCTCGTCAAAGTTCGTGTCTTTCACTACACACTCACTCTCTCTCTCTCTCTCTCTCGTTTATTTGATCTCCTCTGTTCTTCTTCTTCTCTCTCAAGGTACTAGTTTCAATTTCTCTTTAAAACAAAACTTTTTTGAAATCTGCTTCTGTAATTTCAATTTCAATCTGGGTTTATTTCTTTCGTTCTCGTAGCTTGTGTGGATTCATTATCACTTGGGTTTAGTTTTTTTTTAGTAGGTAAGTGTTTTAGTTTTGATTTTGAGCTATGTAATATCTTTGAATTTTTGGGGTAATGTAGAGGAAATTAGGGCATGTAATTGTTGTTTTCTGCTTGATGTTTCATTGAAAGTGATTAATTTTGGGGTACATGAGTTCTGGGAACTAGAGAAGTTGAATTTGGACAATGAAACCTAGGTTGAAAGTTTCTAACTTTATTTTACGTGTTAAGCAAATTTGACCCAATTCTTAGCTGAAACCCTAATTTTTCTGGGTTCTAAACTTCTAATTGACTCAGAACCAGTGATATATGTCTTCCTTTAACAGCTTTTTATAATCTATTTGGCCTTTTTGTAGTTTAGATTTTTCTAGAAAATAGTGATACTTGCTGCTTGAACTTTGTTGAGATTGTGAATTCTGTTCATGCATATAAAGAAATTGCAGATTTTTGTGGAATTAGTTTGATTTTGGGGTTGTTGTTGTGATGCTAAGCAGATAAAACAAGTCCTGCAAAACTAAGATCCGATGTCTTATCGATTGCTAAGTGTGGATAAGGAGGAACTGGATATATCACCTGGTTTGCAAGAACGTAACTACTTGGGCCTCTCTGATTGCTCCTCTGTTGATAGCTCAACCATCCACAATCGTGTTCCAGATGGTGAGAAGAGCAAACTCAACTTCAAAGCTACAGAACTGAGGCTAGGTCTTCCTGAGTCGCAATCTCCCGAGAGAGAAACTGATTTCAGTTTGCTAAGCCCGAGAACACCTGATGAGAAGCTTCTCTTCCCGCTGCTACCTTCTAAAGACACTGCTTCTGCTACTATAGGGCACAAAAATGTTGTTTCTGGAAACAAAAGAGGATTCGCTGACACTTGGGACGAGTTTTCGGGTGTTAAAGGATCTGTTAGACCTGGAGGTATCAACATGATGTTGTCGCCAAAAATTAAGGATGTCTCGACAAGTATTCAAGAAGAAAGATCCCATGCTAAGGGTGGCTCAAGCAATGCACCAGCTGCCAAGTGTGTATTAAATGATAACCAATTTATGAGTTGTATGGTTTGTTTATGACTCAAGAACGAATCTTGTGGTAATCTATGTATTGTTTACAGGGCACAGGTTGTTGGGTGGCCTCCAATCAGATCATACCGGAAGAATACAATGGCTTCTTCTACTTCGAAGAACACTGACGAGGTTGATGGGAAACCTGGTCATGGTGCTCTGTTTGTGAAAGTGAGCATGGATGGTGCCCCATATCTGAGAAAGGTTGACTTGAGAACTTACACTTCCTATCAGCAGTTGTCTTCTGCACTTGAGAAAATGTTCAGCTGCTTCACTCTTGGTGAGAATTTTCTATGTATTAAGCAAATCCTTGATTACGTTGTAAAAAGAAATGAATAAAAAAAGACAGTGATTTCGCGTCTTGTCTGTGATCTCTCAGGTCAATGTGGACTTCATGGTGCTCAAGGGAGAGAAAGAATGAGTGAGATCAAACTGAAGGATCTTCTTCATGGATCAGAATTTGTGCTTACTTATGAAGACAAAGACGGTGATTGGATGCTCGTTGGAGATGTCCCGTGGGAGTAAGCTTCTCTTGAACTCGCTCTTTTTGTAACTTTATGGGTTTTATGAGTTGTTACCGGTAAATTTAGAAGAACATCAGATCTTTAAAGTTGATTCATACTACTGAAAATTTCCATCTTTAGGTTTCTGTTTCTGCGCAAAAGTTGAATGAATCCTTGTTAATCCTATTTGCAGGATATTTACTGAAACATGCCAGAAACTGAAGATCATGAAGGGCTCTGATTCTATTGGCTTAGGTAAGCCATTTACTTTGCGAGCATCTTTCCCCATAATCTGAATACATTACTCAGAGGCTCAATATACTGTTGATTTGCTTGGTCGCAGCTCCAGGTGCATTGGAGAAATCGAAGAACAAAGACCGGGTTTGAAACAAAGAAGGTCAAGACAAAACACTATGCACAGTTCCAATGTTTAGGTCTTCTTTACTGATGTTTGAAAACTCTTTTAAGTCAATTACTAATTTGTGTTGTAAGACGTTGGAATCTTTTATTTGTGTGTGCTTGTTCAGAACAATTACATTCTTCTTATGTGTGTTTCTTCTTTGATCTTCAAGAATTGTTATCCATAGTTTATATTGAAGACCAACTTTTACTTTTTGTCTAATTATAAGCAAAATCTTGATTTGTTTGTTGTTAGTACAAAAGTCTCTAAGTGATAATTAGGATAAAAGATTTTTATTGATGGGTAATCCTGTATATAACCTTTACCACACAAAGTGGAATCTCAAATGATGCTTCTTAATTTATTTATTATTAATCTGTAAAACAAGTAAGTGTGTAAATCTTGATTACCTTTAGACTAATCCCAATAATTGATCTTCTACAACTTTCTTACAAGAGTTAATTATATATTAGAAAAAATAACATGTTTGAACTAAATTTCTAAATCTTTGACATACCATCTCTCTTATATATGGCCTTAGTGCTCCAAAGTTTATCCATACAATTTCCTTTTATACCAAAGTTTCTTTAACCCGAAACCATGATTTATTTTTACATCTACGAATTATGTGTTTGTTTTTTGTTATAATTTGATCAGTATGACACATTTACACAAACTAATTTGATTGCTACAAGAAGAATATATAGTTCTCACTTTATATGAAGTTAAAATTTGTTCCAAAATGATACTATTCCTATTCTAATTTTATCCTCCCCCACCCCTAAAAGAAAGAATATCATAATATTTTTGATATTTCGACATCAGTTGTCAAATTAGAGTCTTATCAAATGGGACAAAGTGGTATGCACAAATGTAGCACTTCTAAGAGAGTTTGTGGTTAGTGCACTTCATCATTGACTTTATTGTCTAATTTAGTTTGTTTTGCAATTCGTTAGAACAATTATATCAAGCACAGTTATATGTCTTGTTAATGCTTTTATTTCATACGAACCACATATTTTTTTTATTAATCGGATTAACTTTAGAGAAGCTTTATGATTTTTGACTTTGTTTGTAATAATACTACAGTTGAAAATCAAAAATCATCTGTGGATAAACTAGACTCCACCAGGATATAATTTTACTAGTAGTGTTGTTGTATAACCACCCAAATTAAAACTTGCATAAGTTACTAATAAATGAAAATTTACCATAAGTTACTGTAACTCAATTTTGATAATACGTGTCACCAATCGGAACACATATCTTGATTTTCTAGGGTCATGTGGTATAAGAAATTTTTGTGATATTTGTTTTAAAATGTTCTTATTTAAGGTTCATGTGGTTTATTTACGGTATATCTCATGTTTTAAAGTCAGTTGGTCCCAATGTAATGGAATAGGAAGGTAGTGGCTTATATCCTTCGGTTCCGAGAGTTGGAAGAAAATTAAGATTCATAGTTGAGGTCCCAATCTCTTCAAAATGAATTTTGCTTGGTTGCACTTAAAATTTTTAATCTATAATAAATAAATTAGTAAAATAATGAATTTGGAAGTTTTAGTTTATACAAGAATTTGGTTTCGTTATATGTAGCTTTGGATTTGGTAGCATCTATATATAGTTTAGATTGGTCTTTTCCTATCAAGATGTTTGGTTTTTTACCAAATTATTGTGATCTACAAAGTTCAAACGCAAACTAACATAAGATAAGACGTTGTCATTTTCTTTTCGTATAAACATGATGTTATATATGTTCCAATATATATGGGAATATTATGCAATTTGTTTATATATTAAAAATTATTATATATATTGTTGTAGTATCAAACATCTATTGAGATGAAAAGTTGTTTAGGCATATCTTATTATATAAAGTAGGGTTTTCAAAGTTAGTAACTCATAAGATTGGGACACGTGTCGTGTTAATCGACTCAAGATCTCGACACGTGTTAAAGTTTAAAAAAATGTCAAAAACTATTAAAGTAAACTATACAAAAAGATAATTAACTAACATTATTCAGAAAATAAAAATCCTATAAGAAAATTATACAAATTACTAATTTTTAAGAAGAATAAACTTCTATAATTAAGAAAATTTCAAATCTTAAGAAAAAAAGATTTGTAAATATTGAACTCTATATAAATAAATAAGTAATCTCATATTTTTTTTTTTTAAAAAATTTTTACTTCAGAAACACCATCATACCTTCAACTTCATTCTATTGGTAAGCCATCTATTCCTTTTAGTTTATTTTAATTTATTATTATGAGGTTGTCATAAAATAAATTATTTATATATTTTATGATTATTAAATTTTTTCTGATTTTGGTTTGTTTTTCTTATACTTTTCAAAAAAAAAAAAATTATTATGAGGTTGTCGTAAAATTATTTATTTATTTTTCTGATTATTATAATTTTATTCTAATTTTGGTTGGTTTTTCTTATACTATTCAGAAGACACTGAGCAAATAAATTTAAAATAACAGTACTTTTCTTTATTTTATGCCGATTAAAAAAAAATCAAATATGATAAAAATAAATAAATCTTATTCAGATATAATAAAACAATCTATATATATATATATAATCAAAATAGATAAATAATTATAATTTTGTTAGGTTTTTCTATTGGTGAGTGATTTTGTATAAACATTCTCAATATTTTATTGTATTATAAAATTATTTTGTACCGCTGATTTAATTATATTTTTTCAATTTTTTTGTTTTTCCCCATAAATTTTAAAATCAAATATGATAAAAATAAATAAATCTTATTCAAATAGAATAAACCAATCTATATATAATTAAAATAGATAAATAATTGTAATTTTTTTAGGTTTTTCTATTGGTGAATGATTTTGTATAAACGTTCTCAATATTTTATTATATTATAAATGATTTAATTCTATTTTGTATAAACGTTCTCAATATTTTGGATAAATGATTCTGCATAAAACGTTCTCAATATTTTGTATAAATGATTTAATTCTATTTTTAAAATTTTTTGTTTTGTTTTTTCTCATAAATTTTAAAATATTAAATTATAATTCCGCATATATGCATGGCCTAATCTAGTTATATATAAACTATCGATCAAAACTCAATAATTAATAATACTAGTTAACACTCTACCATTGTGATTCTTTCTTCTTTGTAAAGAAATGTAATTCATTACTATTTTCTTTCTTTTTTTATCGATAATAAGAGGAAATCCGGGGAGAAATCAAATTTCTAATGAAAATAAAGTATGACGCCAATTTCGACTAACTAAGAGCATCTCCAAGAGACACTCTATATCTTTATTTTTGAAGTATATTGTGCTTCAAGAGACACTCCAATACTTCAAATTTTGAAGTCTTGAATAGTGATACTTCAAAATTTGAAGTTTCATATTTTGTTTTTCATTTTAGTCCCTATGATTATAAACTTTCATAAACAATTCAATTAATTTTGTTGTTTATCACTTTAATCCACATATATAATTTTAGTATTTCATATATATATCTTTATAAGTTTAATTTTTGTATAAATATAAATAAACACCTTAAATAAAAATAAAAATATTAATATAGAAGAAATAGTACATATCATTAAAAATTGTGTGTTTATCACACAACAACAATATTACCTTAAACAAATTTCATACAATATAAAATAACACAAGAAAGTAAAATGACATGAACACATAAATATTACACAAAAAGTACAATAATATTAATATTCTGGTAGATTTGATCTCGAACCTCTAATATCACCAAAGTATTGTCCATAGTAATTTGGTGTAATCTAATTTTTTTTTTTCTTTTTTTTTTTTTTTTTTTTTTTTTTTTTGATTCTTGCTTGTTCAGATCGAATAAACTCACGGGTATTACTATCAAAGATAGTGTCTAAATTTGTTAACAATATTCTATTTTCCTCTAGCATTTATTTTAAAGCTAATTTTTTTGCTTGATTTTGCAAACGTAATTGAGCCATCTCATAACTCTTACCTCTAGTTGTTGCATTTTCTTTTAATAAATCAAGGATTTGGTTATTTGATGAAACCAAAGTGTTGAGAGATGAGTTATTACCTTCAGCAATCTTCCCCTTAAGTTTTGCCTTCTTCGATCCAATGGGTCGTTGTGATGAATTTGATCCACCATCATCACTACTTAAGTTGATTGAAAATGAAGAAAATCTTTGATGTTGTGATGTTGGAGAACCGACAATATCGCTTTCGGTATTAGGAGTATCTGAAATACTGATGTTGACATTGTCGGTAAATTTTGGGATATCCTTCATCAAAATCCACACGTGATCAAACTTAAAACCTTTTTTTAGTTTTGGATCTTGTACTAAAAGTTTTTTCGCTTTTTCCATCTGCAAAATATTGGTTATTACTACCAATCAGATCTTGTGATATCTTTGTTAAATACATAAATCATTAACATTTATAAATGGAGTAAGAAACAAGTTTACTTACAATATCAGATTCAGACGCACCACTTAGATGCATCTTCTCCACTTGGTTTATGCAGCTCTTCAAATTTTAACAGCATATGTGATAGTATTCATCCTACACTCTAAAGATCGGATGCTTCTAATTTCCCAACTCTCATTTTTTTTTTCGTTGTAACTTTCATATATTTTTTCCCATAAATTTCTCAAGATTTTCTTATATGATAATGTTAGAAAAGTGGGATATGTTGGATAAGATTTTTATCCAACCGTTAGATGATAGATGCAATCTAATGAATGGCTATAAAAGTGATATATGTTGGAAACGATTTTCAAGATTTTTTTATCTTTTTAGATAATAATATTTTTATCTATAAAAATACACATATGAACGATAGAAAAATATCACAACATCACAACTTAGCAAAAAATGAATTTTAATATTGGAGGTCCATCCACTACAAGAAAACATGCATTTTTCAATAGAAGAATACCTCGCAATTCCGTCGCAAATGGCCATTCGCGATGGATTTGCGAGACACACCATTCCGTCGCAAATCCCGTCTCGCAAATCAATTTTCGTCGCAAATTCCTCGCAAATTTGTGAGAGACAAACGTTGTTGCTATATCGTCGCAAAAATAACCCCGCAATATCGTCGCAAAATTGCGACGGGAGTGCGTGAACGCAATATTCATCGCAAAATTTTCATCGCAAATTCGAAGCAAAATGCGGTACTAATCATTCCCGCAAACGCGTCGCAAATCTTGCTTCGGATTTGCGAGGAAACGTTGCGACGGAATTGCGTGGATATAGTTCTTAGTGGGGTCGCAATTCTCTCGCAATTTGCGACGGAATTGCGTGGGTCTGATTCTTATTTCCCTCGCAAAGTCGTCCCAATTTGCGAGGGAATTGCGGCGGCATCCGATTTATATAATTAGTAAAAATTTTAATTATTAATAATAATTAAAAATTAAAAATTTATAAATTATAATTAAATTTTTTTTTCAAAATTAAAATTTTATAAAAATAATTTGTTCAAACATTAAAAGAAACTAAATTGTACCATACATAAAGAAAACTAAAATTGAACCGATGGACCGGATCCAGTCCCGGTCTCGGTCCCTGTCTCGGTCCTACTGGTAGATGCGTCTCCAGGGTCCTGAAACATCTGTGCTAGAATCGGATCCTTTGTGGCCAAATAGTTGAACATCGGATCGAACCTCGAGATCTTCTCAGACTGAGTCACGATCAGCTGGGCCTGCGATTCAATGATGCCCTGGAGGTAGGCGTTGGACTCTGCTTCTGCTGCTCTTGAGGAATAAGAAGTATACGAGTCGATCTGCGATTGCAGAGAACCGACTCCGTAAATTCTCCTTTTTTTACGGTTAGCGACCTGAAAATTAAGAATACGTTTAATTAGTTGAAATTACTGTAAAAATAAATATAGAACATCAATATTCATACCTCGGTAAAGATCTTGTTCTTCACGGCGGGAGTCAAAGGGGTAGATGCGCTCTCATCGCCCTCAGAATGATGAGTCATCTCCTGCATCTTGGAAGTGACGTCATTGTAGATCCTCTCAGACTTCCTGTGGACAAAAGTCTCATCTGGTCGCCTCTTTGTCTCCTCCAGGACAGCTAGCAAATCCGGGATCGAATCTCCGCGATCCTTTGCCTGATTTGTTTCTTTATAAATATCACAATAAAATTTAATTAATAATTAGAATTTAATTAATTAAAATAAATAAATGAAAAACTTACGATTTTCCGTCCGCGGGCAAGGTAGGAAAGCTGTCCAGACCGATGCTTGGAATACCCGTCCCCATCAAGATCAGCGTACCGGGCCGCCCGACTGTTAGCGCTCTTGATCTCGCTCTCCGGATCCTGCCAATATGCCACAAGGCCTGCCCAGACATTTTGATCAAACCACTTAGGCATCGCTTGGTCGCCTTCTTTCTTCCACTTCTTCTTCCACCGTCCCTGTTCGGCCATGCGTTCCTTCAACTTCGCATCAAACTCCTTTCGGACCTTGCTCGTAATATTGTACTCCCAATGATAGGTTTGCTACATAAAAAAAAAATTATCATGAAAAATTCAAACAATAAGTGATATAAATTATAAAATAATTAATTTTAAATATTAAAAAACTTACAGCAAAAGTTTGAAACCACCGTCTTTTGACATGGTCCGGTGTTTGCCTCCAATTGGCATGAGGCTCTTTGAAAGCTCTTTCAAAGATCGATCGGATCGAAGCAGCCACGCATCCGTCTTGATCAAACCTGAAATGTAAAATAATAAAAAACAAATAATATGACTTTATTTGTTTTAATAAACTTAAAATTAAATTAATAAAAAATAAAAAAACGCTTACCAAATACGTATTATCAGGACGTCTTGGATCAAGGCGGGGAAGAAGGTCATGACTGGGAGCCCTCAAGGATCGCTTTAACGACAAGATCATCATTGTCGTTATCATAGTGTGCCACCGTGGGGGGATCTGAGAATGCGGGTGGAGGCGGCGAATAGTAATGACTCCCGGGGTTGTCGTCCTGTCCCGTCTGAGAAGTGAAACTCGTCCGAGGAGTTTTTGGAACAGGCGTGCCACTCCTCCGAGGCGTGCCACTCCTCTGAGACGTGCCACCCCTCGAGAGATAACGAGTGTACTCGTTATTAACTCCATACATCTGAAAAAACAAAATTTAAAAATTAGTAAAATAATTACAACGATATTATTAAAACTTATAAATTTTAAAAATCAATTACTAAATTGAATTATAAAATTACAAAACCTAATTCTAAAAAACACAAATTTAAATTTCTAAATTCTAACAAAACCTAATTCTAAAAACAAACAAATTTAAATCTAAACAAATCTAAATCTAAAAACACAAAACCTAATTCTAAAAACAAAACTAACTAAATTACAAAACCTAACCTAAATCTAACAAACTAATCTATAAAATTAATTATAAAATTTATTTAACCTAAAATCAAATAAATTTCTAAATTCTAACAAAACCTAATTCTAAAATTTTTTAAAATTTCTAAAAATAAATTATAAAATTTCTAACAAAAACTAATCAAAATCTAACAAACTAATCTAACAACCTAAATCTAACAAACTAATCTAACAAACCTAACAAATCTAACCAACCTAAAAATCTAACAAAATCAAAAATCTAACAAATCTAACAAATCTAAAATGTTACCTTTTGTGTTTATTTGCAGATTTGGTCGGTTGGAGAAGGAGAGAAAGAGAGATCGGCGGTTCAGTCGGGCTGAGAGGAGGACGAGCGGCGGTTCAGTCGGCTGGAGAGGAGGAGAACGATCGGCGGCGATCGGGGAGCGAGAAGAAGAAAGAGAAGAAAAAGAAAAGGAAGAAGAAGATCACGACTTTATTCTGTTTTTTCCCGATCCATCGCAATTCCGTCGCAAATCCTTCGCAAATTAGGGTTTCGGATTACCAATTTGCGATGGATTTGCGAGGAAACTTATCTGACATCGCAATTCCATCGCAAACCGAATATTTCAAAAGATTAACAAAAATTTGGATCGCGGTTTTTAATTTAGAAAAATAATCGTTTCAATTTGTTTTGGATATGTTTGGATGCAAATTCATTACTAAGTTGAACTATTAGACTTTGTAACTTTTGTATTTAGTTACGGTTCTTGTTACCATAACTTTTGGATCTAGTTACAGTTCTTGTATCATGGGAAGGTTTGTTGAGAGAAGTGTTGCTTATCACCTTGGATATGTTTGGATGCAAATTCATTACTAGTTTAGCTATTGGACTTTGTAACTTTTGTTTTAAGTTACGGTTCTTGTTACCATAACTTTTGTATCTAGTTACGGTTCTTGTATCTTGGGGAAGTGTGCTTATCAACCTTGGATATGGACTGCAGGCAAAATGAGACATCTCCAAATCTTTAACATCGCAATCAACCACAAAATGTATATTGGATCATACTTAATCATCGATAACCATCTCTGTCAGGCTAACATCTTGAATGAGTGTTGAATATTCATGCGATTGCTGAATTTTTAAATTAATTCCAAGCAATTCCCTAGCAAATTGCGAGGAAGTTGCGTGGAATTAGACGCCTCCCTCGCAATTCCTCGCAAATTTGCGAGGGAATTGCGACAAGTTCCTTATTGCATCGCAAATCCCTCGCAAATTGCGACCAAAGTGCGTTGAACTAAAGTGATCCCTTGCAACTCCGTCGCAAATTTGGTAAAATTTGATTAAAAAAAAACTTTATTTAAATTCGAAATTGCTTAAAAACATAAAAAATTTAATCAGATTCTTTTTCAGATTCATTGGAGTGTTCACTATGATCTGTGCCTTCTTCATCATCAGTCTCCTCGAACTCGTCAGATTCTTCATCTTCCTTCGTCTCATCAACTATTATGTCTTCCTCTTCTCTGGTTTCTCTGGATCAAATGGTTAAGATATTCTCGGTTGATTCGATTGTACAAAGACTTCTGGTGATCTTTCATGTTGCATAGCCACATCATAACCTTCCCGACAATACGACCTCTCGGATTCACTTTATCACTGATAACCACGTCTCCCGCATTTGCCTTTTCGCGAGGGTAAGGAATATAACACACTTGTTCTGCTTGACATGCTAGGATAAAAGGTTCGAAGTTAGAAAATTTTTTGTTTGGCATTGACATCGGTTATCCCTAATGTGTTTGTGCCGACGCCTCGACCGACCGTTGGATCGTACAAATGACATTTGAATAAAATGCATTTCAACCAAATAATTCTAGGATATGAGACTTCCGTAATTTCTTGCAAGACGCCGTAGAAAGTTTAGATCACCTGGCACGTGGATTCTATAATTTGCGGTTGACTTATTGGAGCTATAAATCATACGTGTGAAAAGTGTATCCACGAGTGAAGTACATTGGGGAGTTTTGATCTTCGCAATTGGTTCGTGAATAATCTCATGCAACCATAGTGGCAAGGGCTGGTTTGCACACTCCATTCATCACCTAATATATATATATATATATACATAAATTTTTAATTAACGAATTAGACTATTTAAATATTGTTGGAATATATCAAATATGTATAATATCTTACTCTATACATATATCTTAACCATCCCAGAAAATTAAGTTCTTTGGACTTCTCATACTCTTTTTCTGGTAAACCGCGGACAATGCTTTTTCGTATCTGCCTGTCGAATTCACTGTACAAACAAAATTAAATTCGTGAACTTCAAATGAATAATATTAAATAATTGTTAGTTAACAAATTTAAATAATTAATTAAGAGATATACTCTCACACGGTTGCACTCCCCTCACAATTTCGCAATATATAATTGTGCGCCGCACGAGTAAATTTGTGGTCTTCCCACCAAACTTCCTTAACCTTTCCACCAAGTCTCCCTATTTGGGTGAAGATATATGGGCCTCTACGTTATATTTTGGTGCAACACCTCCATCGTCATATGGCTTAGACGGGCCTTTTTGGTTTGAACGGTTGGGCTAAAATAATATGACGTGAAATGAGGGGTTTTTTCAGTCAAACTTCCTGCAAACGATCGATCCTTCCACTTTTGCAAGATTTTTGGCTTTCCTTTTAGATGTCCCATGAATCGCTCGAACGGGTACACTCATCAAAATTGCACAGGCCCTCCAAGAGCTGCTTCATGCGGTAGGTGGATTGGAAGATGTTCCATCACATCAAAAAAAAAATGGTGGAAATATTTTCTCTAAATTACAGAGCAACACTGGTATATTATTATGTAATTGCACAATGCCCTCGTCTGTAAGTGTTCGTGTGCATAGATCCCTGAAAAATGCTCCAATGCCTACACGTTCATAGTTATTATAATCACACCACTGAAATAATTTAATAAAATGACAAAACTATTTCAATAATTAATGTAATTAATTAATATGTACCAGCAATTGCTTCGTGGACGGTTGTCGGTAAGAGCTCAGCCAATGCAAAAGGTAATAGTCGTTGCATGAAAACATGGCAATTTGTGGCTCTTCATACGCGCAAGTTTTTTGCCTTGTTCAATACATCTTGAGAATTTGGACACATAACAATCCGAAAACTTCACTTCTGAAGCAATCCAGTTAAACAACGTCTGTTTCGCATCCTCAGACAATCGAAAGATCGGATCGGTAATTTACCATCCCTTGTAATATGTAACTCACTTCTTGAGCAGATTTCGGCCAAGTCCAACCTTGATTTTAAGTTGTCTTTACTCTTTCTCGTTCCTTGCACATTCAAAATCGTATTCATGATGTTATCGAAAAAAAAATTCTCAATGTGCATCACATCAAGGTTGTGTCATAATAGGTGATCTTTCCAATATGGGAGTCTCAAAAGATACTCATTTTGTGCCAATTGTGAGAACTCTCATATCCGTCAGGCATGTTCGCTGTAGTGTGGCCAATTTCCCCCACGCTTATATGTTTCCTGAGCACCATAATAATCAATATGCTCAAACATATCATTCCCTGACATATAAACTGGGGGAGGAATACGCACAACCTTGTTCTTTTTGAACAACTTTTTGTTCTTCTGATACGGATGATGCAAGGGAAGAAAGCGACGATGACAATCAAACAGCACGACTTCCTTCCATGCTTCAGTTGAAAGGCATCTGATCGATCCATGCAATATGGACAAGATAACCTTCCGTGCGTGTCCATCCCGATAACATCCCATACGCTGGGAAGTCACTAATGGTCCACAATAGCACTGCCCGCATTGTAAAATTCCGTTCCTGTGAATAATCAAATGTGCGTACACCTGTTTACCATAATTGTTTCAACTCATGAATCAAGGGTTGCAGAAATACATCAAGGGATCGTTTTGGATGCTTAGGACCCGGTACCAGAATACTCATAAACAAGACTTCCCTTTGCATGCACAGCGTCAATATCACAGGCCATAAAGAATATTGTCTCCCAGACAAACCAAATGGACTAAATCCATCAGTGCATAAGCCAAGTTAGACATTCCTACTCTCGTTAGCAAGTCAGAATGTAGCGTCTGAAAGTGTTTCCACGCCTTTGCATCTGACGGATGCGTAATCTTCCCATCATTTGTTGTATGTTCTGCATGCCATCTCATTGCCGCACGAGTCCTTTCCGATTGGTATAACCGTTTCAATCAATCAGTGATGGACAAGTACCACATACGTTGGTATGGGACACGCGTCCTTCCGGTAGTTGGTTGATATATTGGCTTCCCACAAAATCGACATTCCTGTAGCTTATCATCGTCTTTCTAGAAAATCATGCAATTTCAATGCAAACATCGATAATTTCTGAAGGTAGCCCAGACTAGCAACTAATTTCTGTATTTCATAGTAACTCCCTGCAGAAATATTATTTTCTGGCAAATACTCTTGAAAAAAGCTCAGCCCATGCGTCCATGCAATTCTCAGTTAGGTTATTATCACTTTTAATTGTCATCATCCTAGATGTCAATGAAAGTTTAGATAACCCCTCTCTACATCCTCATAGATAGGTTTGATCTGCAGCGTCTAAATATATCATAAAAATGTTGTGCTTCAACATTGGGTTCTTCCCTAGTATCCGTCGCAAATCGTCTGTTTTCTTGTAGTGATCTTCTTTTCAAAATTCATCTTCCTCTTCCGACTCATCTGAGTTTGATGAATGGTTGATGAATGACAATGCGCCATAGATAGAGATGAGCAAATTGCACTCAATTTGTTTCTTAACAACAAACGTCTTATTCACCACATCACTCAAGAAACCGATCACGTAAGTCATCGAGGCTTTGTTCTCAATCATGCAGTTATACACCGTGATAGAGAAAATGCTCACCGTAATTTGTTCAATGATTATTTTTTTAATAATCCTGTGTATGGTGAAAGAGAGTTTCGTCGTCGGTTCGAATGTCGCAAAGGTTATTTCTTCGAATTGTTGATACTGTTAAACATCATGACAACTACTTCACTCAACGACATGCTGCGTCCGGTAGAATGGGTTTATCAACCCTGCAAAAAGTTACTGCTGCTATTCGGATTCTGGCGTTTGGTTTGCCTGCTGATGCCACAGACGAATACATCAAAATAGGGGAGTCTACAGCAATTGAATGCATGAAGAGATTTTGTCGTGCAGTTATAGAAGTTTTTTTCGGAATGGTATTCTCAGATCACCAACATCAGAGAACGTTGCCAGCAGCTTCTCTATATCGGTCAACAACGTGGATTTCCTGAATGCTGGGTAGTCTAGATTGTATGCACTGGAAGTGGAAGAATTGTCCAACCGCATGGGCAGGTTTGCAGGTCGTAGCGGATCACCCACAATCATTCTGGAAGCAGTCGCGGATTACGATCTATGGATATGGCATGCCTATTTTGGTATGCTAGGCAGCAAAAACGACATTAATGTTTTGAAGTCATCTGATTTATTTTCAAAGCTTGCTCAAGGTACCGCTCCTCCAGCTAATTATATTATTCAGGGCAAAGAATATAACATGGGTTATTATCTAGCTGATGGTATTTATCCAAAATAGTCAACGATTGTTCAAACTATAAGCAATCCCCAAGGTCCAAAGAAAAAATTGTTTGCAGCAAGACAAGAATCATGTCAAAAAGATGTTGAACGCGCATTTGGAGTTCTGCAATCCAAGTTTGCTATCATAGCAGGATCATCACGTTATTGGAAGAAAGAGGTATTACATGATATCATGACAGCATGCATTATACTACATAACATGATAATTGAAGATGAACGTGATATCAATGCACCAATTAGAGAAGCAAGATCAACACCAGATAACAGTTGAAATGGCAATAAATGAAAATGCTCGATTTTAAGAATTTTTCGGCTCAGTATCTACAAATTAAAAATAAAGAGAGTCATTTAGCACTTCGGAATGCATTGATTGATCATATATGGGAGTATTATGGAAATAGTTTTGTTGAGTAATTTGATATTTATTGTAATTTATAATTTAGATTGTGTGTTTTTGTTTTATTGTTATGTAATTTTATATTTTGATGTAATGTTTTATTAATTAATATTGATTGTAATATTTCAAATGTATGTTTTATAGATAATTATAAAAGTTTTATGATTTTAATTAATTATGATTAATAATTAGGACTATAATGCTAATAACCAAAATTTTGAAGTTTTGTTTTGAAGTTTCTCATTGGAGACAAAACTATAAAACTTCAAATTTGAAGTATCCCATACTTTAAAAGTAAAGAGTCTCTTGGAGATGCTCTAATTAAGTAGGTGTGTGTGATTATTATTTTTATGGTTTTAGATATGTTTAGATGGATCAAAATGTATAACTATTGTTACCAAATGTTTTGACGGATATGTTAAAATGTAAATTCTAATTCTTAAGTTATAGTGAAACTGAAATTTAGCCAAAAAATATGATATTTTGCCAAAGTAAATTTTGTTATTTTATGTCATTTTATTTCGTAATTTTATTTTTTTGATATAATAGTATCTTAGAAAATTATCAATTAAATAAGAGTTAACTAGAAAAGTGATTCATAAAATAGGCTAGTGATCAAAGAGAAATCAATTATAGTAGCTTAGTGATTTAAGAAAATTTGTCATATATATATGGGTTGATGTTAAAAGTCAAATATTTTCACTGTGACTTTAGTTTAATTATGGTCCCAACTATCTTACATGTTCAAAATGAGTTTAAACAGTTGTATGCACTTTTCTGGTTATAGAAAATGAAAAAAATTCATATAAAAATTACGTGATGAGCTCGAAATGGATGCATCATCACGGTATACATACTTTGGTCGAGTATTTGAGATAGAAAGGACAAAAGTTCATGTTATTAACTCATTTTTCTGTTTCAATAACCTGATCATAATAGGGCAATTTTTGTAAATACTACTAAAATAACTTTGTTTTCCAAAAATATCATCATTAATTTTAATTTTCAAAAATACCACAAAATTGATTTTTTTCAAAAATATCACAAAATTAAAACCTAATTTTAAACCCTCAAAATTAAACCTTAAATCTTAAATATTTAACTCTAAATCCAAAATCCAAAATACTAAACCCAAACCCAAATATTTATTACAAATCTTTATAATTTATTTTTTAGTTTTTGTGGTATTTATGAAAACAAAACAATTTATGGTATTTTTGAAAAAATAAAACTAATGATGGTATTTTTGAAAAATAAACCTAAATAATGGTATTCTAAAGAATATCTCATAATAATACATTGCCTTTTGTCAACAATAATATATAGTTATGGTTACAATTTAGTTTTAATACACGGACCACAACATCAAAATCTAATCGCCTTGATTAATATATAATCATGGATCGGTCCACAGACAGATCATATGGTGTGTCTCCCAAAACCTTTCTTCTACTTAAGCTATGTTTTTAGTCAAATTATTCTTATTATATACACTCCAACGAACCACTATCTTTTAAATTTATAATTCTCTACTCATTGCACTGATTCTTTTAATTAAGCGTACCCAACAAAAAGAAAAAACACATTTTCTATTTTAATTTTGTTCAGTTCCTCCAACTTAGTTCCTATTCATATATAATATATATATACATTAATGTTTGATACAATTTTGTTTGAAGACAGAAGAATAATATATTAGATACGAATTATTAACTATATTATCCAAATATTTGGTTTGACTAGTTGTCTATGTCTTTTTGTTTCCAATTCATATATACATGTTTTTACTCGTATATTTATTTTGTTGCTCACACGGTAACACAATTAATAGAAATTATTAATTTATGATTTTTATTTATTTATTAAAATTTAGAGATACTAAATAATACTGCCTTCGTTTTAGATAATTTTTTTTATGTTGTTTCATTTAGTTTGTTGTTTTCAATTTTCAATATCAAATTGTTTTTTCTTGTATTGACTTATTGCGTTCTTCTATTTGGTTTTTCATTGGTTGAATTTCTTTTAGGTAGTTAAACAATGATATTTTGATATAAAACAGAAATTAAATAATTTCTTAATTTATGTGGAAAACCTTAAACATCATATAATATGAAACATATGGAGTATTGTTCTACTCAATTAAAACATTTTAAACAATCTAATTATGGCATTGATTTTGCAAAATTTCACTATGAGAAACTTCTCACCTTTAAAAAATGGTGGGATACTATAACTTTTTAGACATCCAATATGTTCATCTCAGACGACTATTTTTAGATCATGAATATTTTTTTTTGGTTAAAGATAAATTTGGTGTGATTAATTTTTTTTTTAAAAAAATAATATAATCCAATTTATATATATATATATATATATTTTAAAAAAATCGAATTGGAGTTATGTCTGAATACTCTAGTTATAATAGATCACATCTCTTGTTTATAATACTACCAAATAATAACCAGATTACTTACACTCTTTCATCGGTATTATATCAATTTCTTGTATTTACGTATAATGATTATTTGTAATGTTTTTTCTTGTAATTTGTAAAAAAATTGATATTAATATAGTATTTGATTTGTCAAAAAATTGAGTCAGCTCGGTGTTAAAATAAAAGATTTGATTACAATTTATTATGGAATGGGCAACATATTTTTTTTTTACTAACATAGTTAGAGAGAGATGGTCTAATATTTTTTTGATAACACTGTCCCAAAATGTTTGAAACTACCTGTATTTTTCTAATATGTTTTTTCTTTTTTTTTTTCGGTGAAGCACATGGAGCCGGATCAAACAAACAAAATCTTCTGCAACATAAGGATTGTGCAACATTTGCTATGATTAAATAATAAATAGAGTATTAGGAGAAATATTCCCAACAATATTTTTGGTTGTTATCAAAACACAATAACTTTTGGTTGTCTCTATATACGTTAATACGTTAATCCTTATTAAGGGCGAAACAGCTGAGTAGAACGAAGACTTGTTGAATGAGGTCACCCTATTAGAATATATGTCCTTCCTGGCCATTGGTATTCAAATTAGCCTGACACAAGGCATATGATCAACCTTCATGGATACAACATGAAAATAACATAACATTACAAATTATTATCCTCATCATCGATATATATCTCTTTTTTTTTTAAAAAAAAAAACTAAAAATAACTCCCAAGCAAGGCCAGTCTAACAGTTTTAAGTGCCCTACTCAAATGAAAAAAAAATTATTTTACTTTCTATGAAGAACAATAAGAATATAAAAAAATTTATAAAAAAAGTTCGCAAAAAGTTACCAAATTCATAAACAATTTGTAAGAAAAAAAAATAATAGTGCTAAAATTATATTCTTGAAAAAAATTCGCCTTTCGGTATTTTTTTTAAACAAAATTTCACTAATAAAACTATTAACAATGCACATAATATTGGAAAAAAAGCGTACATAATATTATTGTAACTTAATAAATATCTTGTTAACTTAAAATCAAGAATATGATTGTAAAAAATTCCAACAAAAATTGAATGTAATAAAAAATCATATAATTTCTTTTTTACATTAAAAACGAAAATTATTTGTTTAAAATATGTTCTTTAAAATTAGATGTGTACGTTAAGCCATTGCTTGGATATTTTGTGTTGTGCGCTAGGCCTTCTCTCAAGAACCAAGACTAAGACCACTAAACAAAATGAACACTATATCTCATCATCATCGATATTCAATAGAGAGATATATAGTTGTTTCCTAGCTAGTTTATTTGAGTAGATATATAATTTATATAACTTATTTAGATAAAATATTTGCTTTGAACTGCTGCACCTAAGTATGATGATTCACACAAAATTTAATACGATCGAGCACAACAATGCAATTAAGTTGAAAAAAAAAATGTGTGTTTCTCGTATGGCGTTCGAAATAGTTGACCTATTAGCATAATAGTAGTAATAGTGTGATTAGTTAATGAAAGTATCTTAAGACTACACATAATATCTGTCTGGTCCTGGAACATACAAAATAGCCAAACACGTAGGTATGCATGCAAATGTACGTTAAAAGCTGTAACGAAACAGAGAAACAAACAAAAATGGTAAGGAGGGGAAAAAAAAAGTGATAAATAAATACCAATATATCTTTGAGATTGGGATAAACATAAATAAAATAAAAAACGAGCCGACCCATTACAAACAATTAAATAAAAGTAACAGTACAGAGACTAAAAACAGTAGCTATGGTTTTTTTTTTTTTGGCGTCTCTGTAATAAATTGGTTCTGGGGATCTTCGTCCTATCCCCCATGCCATTCACTATCAATACATTTATTGATGCCTTCATTATTACTATCTTCTTTTGTTTTCTTATCACTTTTTTTTTAATTGGTACCAGATTCTATAGCATTGATTTTTATAGTCGTAGGTCGACTTTTGTTTTTATTGGATAGTAACACTTATGTCCTTGGAGATATGTGTTTAGAAGTGCTTTTTGATTTATTTATGTGTACCCTTTTGTCGACCAAAACAAAAATGTGTACCCTATCTTTACAGAGTTTACTTTTGTAGTTTATAAATACAAGTTTTATCACTTTTATTCACAGTTAGACCATTTTGTACATTCAAGTTTTCTTATTTTGATCTACGAAATTTAATTATATCTATTTTTCATGCTTTTGTACATCAAATTTATAATATGATTATTTATTTTTTTGCCAGTTTTTGATAGTTTTGATCCTCATGTCTGGTTATTAAGTTGTATTAACAATGATTATTATGATTATTAAGTAACTTTCAACGGAAAAAAAACTTGTATTTAGATCAATCATTAAGATCAAATCATTGATTATCAGAAACATTATATATGAACAAAATTTTTGTAGAAAAGTCATAAAATTAAACGATAATATATGATTTTAGTAAATTTATAACATTTTATTGTTAGTTATAATTTTAATACCATAGTATGTAACCATTTTTGTAAGAGAATCCCGTACCAAAATATAGTTTAATCTTCGAAACAATAAAATTTTTGGATATTTCTTCCAGATATATAATGAGTTTACAGTGGTTAACTCATGTAAAAATTACAGTAAAAAAACTAAAACTACATTCTCCAAATCCAAAATATTGTTTTCAACTATGAATTAGTTGTGCACAGTAAAATTAATTCTTTCCTATGACAATTTTTTTTTGGTAATGTCAATAGCGAAATTATGTATTTATGTGTTGGGGAGATAATAATAGATCATTCCTCACCAATAACATTTTGACTGCATCTACCTCAGTTTCAGCATTATAGCTAGCAGCAATAAAGATGTGAACAAATGTAGTTGGGTATTCTTATATTTATAGTGGTGGCAACATGTATATTTTTCTGTTCACCTGGTGATATGGCTTATCGGATCAACACTTGATTCGAACATTAAATGTTTTACATGGATCGATGATATATAAACAAGTTAAATGGCTCACATCCATAGACCGATCCAATAATCGAGTATCTATGCATAATGCATTTATACATTCACTGAACTGTTTTTAACCCAATCATATATATTTGCCCATCTACTACATTAAAGTTTCGTCAAAGATCCAATAGTGTTATACAAAGAACGGTCAAACAACACATGATTCTCCTATTTTGAATGAGACGAGACTTTTACAAAATCGAAAATTATCGATATATACATTTAAAATTTAACCCCAAATTATAGTGTGTGAATTTTTCTTTACCAGCTACGGAGACTAGACTAGCTTATATAGCCCACAGATTTATAAATTTATATTCGTCAACTATTTGCAAAGTTAAGACTGTATACTGCCTTGTCATAATATTATTGAATTTTTAAGGTAAATTCACAAAAATTAAGAAATAATAAATATTTTTTCATATATAAAGTTCCAACTAATAGAAAAACATACAACATAATTTTAATAGTCATAAAGTATTATATTAATATAAATTATGCATAGAAAATTAAAAAAATCTAATATTTTGAAACAAAATTGTTTCTCTAAAAAATTTAATAATATGGGACAAGAAGAAGTATTATATTTAAGATTAGAAACTAAACAAGCTTCATTAGTACTCATTTAGGGATAGTCTCATATTTCTTTTGTCACGAAATATCGATTTATTATTTCAACTGTGAAAGGTAGAAGCATTGAATTTGCGAGAGAATCCGCAGTAGTATTATTCGATCTTGAAATGATATAAAAAATAATAACCAAAAAAACTTAACAAGGTCTTAAATGTCTTCCAAACTCCATTAAAATTATTATGAAACTCATCTGAATTAAGAAGTTAAACCAATGAAAGACAATCTGAGAAGATCTGAATGTCATCTAATTGTTGCTCCTTCAAAATCAATAAGGCTTCTCTAACGGTCCAACCTTCAGCAGACAAAGCTGAACTCACATATTGTCTAATCGTTACTAACATTACCTCATAAGAAGAAGATCTACCGTGAATGATACATGCTATACCACATCTAATCCCTGTTCAAAAAATTCCCGCCTAGATCCAATTACTCCCCGCTTAATCGCTAGGTCCACCTTAACCGCTTCGATTAATGACTAATCTATTTAAAAAATACTTCATGCAATTATTCTCCGCCTAACCCGATTAATCGCCGCCTAACTCAATTAATCTCCGCCTAATCTTACATATTTTTATTATTTTTGGATTGCAAATATAAAACAAAATTTTTTTAGTATTCGAATGTCTAGATAGGGAGTTTGTAATGTTAAACAATAACTAATGTTAAACAATAACTTATGTTCATAATTTCAATGAAAATCACAAAATTTTGAGGTTAAAAATACATTTTATGTGTTTATTATAGTTTTAATAATAATATTATATAAAATATTAATTATAATGGATTAACATGTTTGTAAATATTAATTATAGCCTTAAAACTAGTTTCTGATTAATCTCCATTTAATCTCCGATTTTCTTGCTAGGCGCTAGACTCATCTCAAACGCTCGACTAGCGCCTAGCGATTAATTGAATATGACATCTAAAGAGTAGTCTCTTTAATAGCCGAAATATAAACACATATAAGTGAAAGTATATATTTGCATGATTTTACCATAATGTTTGCTGTGTATGTACATATCGTTGTACTTTTATTAAATAACGAGTTATTGGATAAATTAACAATCGCATATTAATAAATATTTATGTTACTAAAATAATAATTTTCTAGAAATTTCTAGAAATAATTTTATAAACAAAAATATTTAATTATATCAACACTACATTTTCTAGAACCATCAGTTATCACATCTTGAAGTTTACAATTTGTGATATTAATAAAAAAAAAAAATAAATAAATAAAGAAAAAGCTAAACAAATCATAGAAGTTTAGAGCAAAATAAAAAGACTAGTAGAACATCAATATTTTATGAATTGAGGAATATAACGATGTAGTTTTGAATAAAATAGCATGATAACAATTTACGAGTAAGATTTAAAAGTTAGAAGTAATTATAAAAATTTACATAATTAATAGAGTTATTTAGTACACATACCCTATTTTAAAATGGTTTTATTATCAACCTACTATAATAGCCCGAAGGTTGTAGTTGTACCCCCATCTTATTATATAAAAGAGAGTTTTCAAAAGTTAGTAACTCATAGGATGGTGACACGTGTCATGTTATTCGATTCAAGATTTTGACACGTGTCAACGTTAAAAAAATGTCAAAAATTATTATAATTAAACTATACAAAAAGAAAAATAAAATCTTATTAAATAAATTAGAGTTTTCAAAGTTTTTTATTATATAAAAGAGGGTTTTCAAAAGTTAGTAACTCATAGGATAGTGACATGTGTCATGTTATTCGATTCAAGATTTCGACACATGTCAACGTTAAAAAAATATCAAAAATTATTATAAATAAACTATACAAAAAGGAAAATAAAATCTTATTAAATAAATTAGAGTTTTCAAAGTTACTAACTCACGAGATCGTGACACGTTTCATATCCAACCATTCAAGATTTCGACATGGTTTAGATTAAAAAATGTCAAAATATATTATAAAGAAATATACAAAAAGGAAAATAAAAATTATAATTTCTATAAAACAATTAGGAAAATAAAAAATCTATAAAGAAAATATAAAAATTATTTTTAAAAAATTCCATAATTAAGAAAATTTATAATTCTAAAGAAAAAATAATTGTAAATATTGAATTTTATATAAACAAATAAGTACTCTCATATTTTCTCAACAAACAAAACACTTTTTTTCATAAACACCATCATACCTTCAACTTCATGATATTGATAAAACATTATATTTCTTTTCTTATGCTTATTAATATTAAAAAATATTTTATATCAACGTTAAAAAAATGTCAAAAATTATTATAAGTAAACTATAAAAAAAAAAATCTTATTAAATAAATTAGAGTTTTCAAAGTTACTAACTCACGAGATCATGATACGTTTCATATCCAAAGATTCAAGATAAATAAATTAGATTTTTAAAGTTACTAACTCACGAAATCGTGACACGTGTCATATCCAACGATTCAAGATTTCGACACATGTTTAGATTAAAAAATGTCAAAATATATTATAAAGAAATATACAAAAAAGAAAATAAAAATTATTATTTCTATAAAAAAATTAGGAAAATGAAAAATCTATAACAAAAATATAAAAATTATTTTTTAAAAAAATTTCATAATTAAGAAAATTTCTAATTCTAAAGAAAAAAGAATTGTAAATATTGAATTTTATATAAACAAATAAGTACTCTCATATTTTCTCAACAAACAAAACACTTTCTTTCATAAACACCATCATACTTTCAACTTCATGATATTGATAAAACATTATATTTCTTTTTTTATTCTTATTAATATTATAAACTATTTTATATATTTTTATGCTTATTAAATTTCTCTAATATCGGTTATTTTTTTTCTTATACTTTTAGAAAATGTCTATCATTTTCGTGTTAATAGATTCAAGATTTCGTCACGTGTCAAAGTTATTAAAGTTGAAAAATGTAAATAATGTTAAAAATATAAAATATTTAATTATAAGGAAAGAATATGCTAATTAATTATAATTTATTACTTTTCTAAATTTTATGATATCTATTTATTATTTTTAAAATAAAAACTAATTTATCCATTTTTTGTAAATTTTGGAAAATGAAAATATAGTAATATTTTATTTTTAGACTAAATGTAAATTAAGTAATCTAAAGCCATTGCAAAAGGGAAAAAATAGCTAATTTATTTCTTTTCTAAATTTTATGATAATTTATCTATTTTTTATATATTATGAAAAATATGAAAAAACTATTTTATTTCTTTTAAACATTTTCGAAAAAAATAAAAAAATAGGAATATTTTACTTTTCTATCACAAAAGTATATTAAGTAACCTAAAACCATTAAAAATGAAAAAAAAATGAAAAAAAGAATAGCTAATTTATTTTTTTCTAAAATTTAATAAAAAATATAGTAATATTGCCAAAATGAAATTAAAAACAAATTTTTTTTTTTTTTACCATAGTTAAAAAAGTAAATCAAATTAATTAATTCCTTTTTCAATATCTTAAATTTTTGTTCTAATTTTAAGTTGTTTTTTTTTCCATTTTTCATAAAATGGCTATCATAAAAAAAACAATAAATAAAGATTATCTAACCCTAGATCAGCTAAACAAAAAAATGTCTTTATCCTCGAACGGTAGTACGTTTTACTAGAAAGTGAAAAACGAGAAATGTTTTTAAAAAATAAGCTTATAGGATTGAAGTTTTTCCTACTTGATGAAAAGATAAATATTTATTAATTTCAACCCAAATATTTTCTAATTTATTATTTAGTTATTTAAATTACTTATCAAAATTTTATTATTGTTTCTCATAAACTAATAATTTCTGTTTTAGCTTTATGTATTACACTAAATTAAGATAAAACGGTTGGACACAAAGTTATTTTATTACAAGAAAATCTAAAATTAAAACTATAAATACGTCTACACTAAATATTATATATAATATGTTTTTCATAGTTGTAAATAATTAGATTACATCAAATATTTATTAAATTTAATAATATAATATTTAAAAATTTGAAATATATAATAAAAAGTAAATAATTTTATAAATTGGCCTAACATTTATATCAAATGATTTAATAACACTTATAACATATCTATAAATATGGTTTTATATTGCATGTTGTGTGCAATATTTTTATATTTAGCAAATAATTAACATTGATGTTTTTAAAATATCTAAACAATTTTTTTTATTTAATTAATTTTATAAATAAAAATTATAAATTAAGTATAATAATTACAACTTAACCCGTGCAACGCACTGGTCCATATCTAGTTAGTTTATATAACTGTCTTATTTCAAAATATTAAGAGATGATATTAATTTTAAATTTTAAATTAGGTATTTATCTTTTAAAGGGTTAAAATATATATGGGAGCTGCTATAGCCATAGGTGCTAGTCGGTTGTTTAGTGTGGATCTAGCGTTTAACGAAAAATTAGAGATTAAATGGAGATTAATTGGGAAATAGTTTAAGGACTAATTTATGTTTTAAGAACATGTTAATCCATTACAAATAAATTTTTATATAATATTGTTTTGAAAGCTACAGTAAACATATAAAAATGTATTCTTAACTCCAAAATTTTATGACTTTCGTTAAAATTATGAACATATGTCATTATTTAACATCACACATTTTTTATCTACACGTCTGAGTAACAAAAAAAAAATTGTTTTATACTTCCAATCTAAAAATAATCGAAATATGTAAAGAGTAAACGAAAATTAATCGGGTTAGGCGGAGTTTAATCGGATTAGACAGAGATTAATCGGATTAGGCAGAGATTAATCGGATTAGATGGAAAGTAATCGAATGACTGATTTTTTAAAGAGATTAGTTATTAATCGAAGCATAGGATGAACCTAACGCTTAGGCGGAAAGTAATCGGAGATAAGCTGGAATTTTTAGAACAAGGGTAGCATGTAGCCCATAAGTTCATGTTTACAAAAATTAGAAACAAAATCAATCATTTACTTATAATTAACCGTGGAGTAGAAAAGCAATTACACAGATGCAGTAACTTTTAAAAAAATTACAGCTTTAGGTGGTCTTTTAATCTCTATAAAATAAAATAAAAACATAAAAAAAATCAGATAATCCCAATATCCAATCTTCCACTACATTGAAAAAAAAAAACCTCCTTTTTAAATTCAACCTATCCCACTCCCACCATCTCTCTCTCTCTCTGCAATTCTCAGTTTCTTTATCAGAGAACGAAACAAAATCTCACTCTAACAAAACACAACAACACGAGTCACAGAGGTTGAAGAAGAAAGAAGCAGATATGTTAAACGGCTGGAGAAGAGCTTTTTGCACTTTTATACCCAAAGATAGAAGAAACCAAAACGACGACGACGGAGTTGTTGTTGTTGATTCACCGGAGAATCATCGTTTCCGCCACAAATCCACTTCTCGTTTCGGTTTTTTCTCTACTCCTTCCACTCCTCGTTCTGATTACGCCACCGGAACTTATAGCCTCCGTTGTCGTACTTCAACAGCCACCGCCACCGCCGTCGCCACTGCTACTCCTTCTTCTCCGTCTCTTTCCGGAACTCCGAAGCTAAAGTGCAAAATCACCACCGGAGAAACAACTCCGAGAAACAGAAGCCTCGTCTCTCTTTTAACACCTTCTTCCTCTCCTACTTCCCCGGCGAGCTTCTCCCTTCTTAAATCCAAACTCCGATTCAACAAAGTAAAAACATTTCATCGATTTGATTTGTTTCTTAATTGATTTGATTTTAGCTAATTTCTTGATTTTTTATTTTGAACAGAGTAGTAGCAGCAACAAATGTGGAATTTGTTTACAGACTGTGAAATCAGGTCAAGGTACGGCGATTTTCACGGCGGAGTGTTCACACACGTTTCATTTTCCTTGCGTGACCTCACGCGCCGCCGCGAATTATAACCGGTTTGCTTCTTGTCCGGTTTGTGGATCCTCGCTTTTACCTGAGATTCGAAATTATGCTAAACCGGAATCTCAAATCAAACCGGAAATTAAGAACAAATCTCTGAGAGTTTACAACGACGACGAAGCTTTGATTTCATCTCCGATATCTCCCGCTGGATTCCACACCATACTTGAATCCGACGAAAACGAAGACGGTGAGTTAAGAGAATTTTCCGTTCATACTCCGTCACCTTTAACGGCGAAACTGTTGACGGATCGAAACGTGGACGTTAAGCTCTCACCGGAATCAGCTATCGTTGCGTCGGGTAAAGGTTACGAGACTTACTCAGTGGTTATGAAGGTGAAATCGCCGCCGTTTCCGACGGCGCGTGGATCTACGCGTAGAGCTCCGGTTGATTTGGTAACCGTTGTAGACGTGAGCGGGAGAAATTACGGTGGGAAATTGGAGATTATGAAGCGCACGATGAGGATTGTGATTTCGAGTTTGAGAGAGATGGATCGTTTATCGATCGTCGCGTTTTCGTCGAGCTCGAAACGGTTATCGCCGTTACGGAGGATGACGGCGAACGGGAGGAGATCGGCGCGGCGAATAGTGGATATCATCACCGTTCCCGGTGCTGGAGTCGGTATCTCCGGCGAAGGGATGAGTGTGAACGACGCGTTGAAGAAAGCGGTTAAGGTGTTAGAAGATCGCCGGCAGAAAAACCCTTTCACCACCGTCTTCGTTTTAACGGACCGTCAGGCTCATCAGGCCCAATTAGCCCATTCTAGAATCCCCGTACACACCATATGGCACCACGCGCTTCCCGAGGACGCGTTTGCGAGAAGCATCAACGGTTATCTGAGTTTGTCGGTTCAAGATCTCGGTTTAGAACTCGGGTTAGTTTCCGGGTCGGGTCAAGGAGAGATAACTTCTGTTTACTCTCTTACGGGTCGACCCGCTTGGCTTGGAACCGGTTTAATCCGGTTAGGTGATATGTACGCGGAGGAAGAGAGAGCCTTGCTGGTTGAAATCAAATCACCGGTTCATTCCTCAACCGGTAGTAGATCTCACAAAATCATTACCGTTCGATCTCGTTACGTGGACACAACAACTCAGGAAATAAGAAACCCCGAAGATCGCGCGCTTTTGATACCTACTCCATTAAACGTACGATCATCATCTAACCCGAACATCTCACGGCTCAGAAACCTCCACGTAAGCACTCGAGCTGTGGCGGAGTCTCGTCGGCTAATAGAGCGGAACCATTACTCCGGAGCTCAGAGATTGTTGACGTCAGCTAGAGCCTTGCTTGTGCAGTACGGTTTGAGCTCGAGTGATATGTGCATACGTGGCTTGGATGCTGAGCTAGCTGATCTTAACGGTGTGAGAGGAAGACACGTGGCGGTATCGGAGAGTTCGGAGTCGCTTACTCCGACGTCGGCTTGGAAAGCGGCAGAGAGGTTGGCTAAAGTGGCGATGGTAAGGAAACATATGAACAGAGTCAGTGACTTGCATGGGTTCGAAAATGCTAGATTCTAGTTTCTTGTTTATTTATTTATGTATTTAAATATATATTTTGGTTAATTAGGTTAAGAACTTTGTGTAATGATCTGATACAAACAAATAGAGTGCTGCATAAGTGAAGTTATATTTGGTCAAATGACAAGTTTGGATAGTTTCCATTTAATTAGTTATTTTTTTATTATTTACTTTTAACGTCTATTTATTAGTACCACTTTGAACCCTAATTTACAAAGTTACAGAAAACCATCCATATACCATTCAATTATTATGTGATACATTTCTAACCTTAAAGTTGATTATACATTTTTTGGGACATTGCATTAGGTAGTGGGTTTTACCAAATCAATTTTTAAAATAACACTTAATATCAATATAATGAACTATCCTCTATATATTATTTTAATTCATGTTACGGGTTTTAACTTTTAAGACACCCTCTCTAGTAATGGCGGAAATGGCATATATTAAGGACCAAATTTTTTTTTTTTAATATATCTCTTATGGACGCTATACTATTTTTAATTTTTTTTAATTTCTCAATCAATTTTCAAGATCTACAATCATCATATACAAATTTTAATAGTAGAAGCAACGTATACTAATTTGTGATAGTGAAAAACAAACGTTCTAATCGTTATTAATTAGCAATGTGATGACTACAAAACATTTGTGCTTTTTGCACTCGAACTTTTAAGAAGATGAATACAAGTGGAATAACATGATTATAATGTAAAACTATACCATTGATCCATTATCAAATATCAATACTAAATAAATGATAAGAAAACATCAATGTGAAATGAATTGGTGATTTGAATGAAAATATTACTTGGGCTCTTCCATGTGTTGTTGTAAATTTATAGGCATTTAAAATGCTTATAGTTAATTTCTTATAAGATTTTTGTTGTTGATGTTTTGCTTTATAATTATTTAAAGTGAAACTTTTTAGCCAGAGAATATATTCTATGGGTACTTCTTCATAATGGGTAGTACATTAGTATAAATTACTAAAATGTAGTCAAAAATCGTGAGTAGCCTTTTTGCGGCTACACACTAATTAAATTCGTTGTATCCAATGATTCAAACTCGATGGTCAACAAAATATTGTCTAAGCAATACAATAAATCAGCAATAAACAATTCTATAGAAGCCTTATTAAGATGATTGAAATGCTAATAATTGAGTTAAGGATATCATTTTAACGGCGGAATTTGTCTCTTTTTTGTTCGGCTTTTTACAATAAATTATAATTCATAGTACTACGATTGTTAATTTCACACCCTCGTTTGAGTGTCGCTTGCGTTACGCACAAGATGCATCATATTTTCGCAATTGTCTAGCAATTAATCGCAAAAGATACTTTTACAAAAAAAATTCAGTAGGTAGATCGATTCATCGGTCATCATGTATTAACATATATAGTTTTATCCTAAAGAATATTTTCAACTTCTTAGATAGATTAATTGTTGTAGAAACCCCTTGATTTAGTAGTTTATTTTGTGAACTATTAACACAAGATATGATATATGATTTATACATAATGCAATTTTTTTCTTAGATTATAAATAAAAGGCAAAAAAATATATGGGAAGTATATGTTTTTGGTACGTTTAATTTGGATAGCGATGGTGCGTTCCACTAAAGGGATGCAATAATGATACGCACGGCTTATATCTAAAAGTTCATATCATATCCAAACAAGTCCAAAATTTAATTTCATTATAATGTATCAAGAGATCTTTAGTTATTTAGTTTTTAGATTTAGTATATACACGGACAGGTATTAAATTAAGTCGAGAGACCAAAAGGCAAAAAGTAATTCACAAATTTATGTTAGTGGAGAGTTTTGAGTCTAAATCATTATCTTAATTAATAAAATTTAAATTATTATAATATACTTTACCCATAAGAATATCATAACGCTCTCCAAACATAAAGAGCTTGAACCTTGGGGTTGTATCATTTTATATTCTTAAGTGAATGATATACCAAATTTTAAAGTGTATTCTTTTGACGCACCAAATTTTAACGTTTACAAAAATATATATGATTTAGTGGTATTCCATTTTCGTAAGATTCATAATGTATCAATTTATTTTTTCTGTGTAGAAAATGATATTCTACAATCAATAGGACCATAGGAAAAATGGTGAGTGAGCGATGAATGGTTGGGACTTCCGGAGGTGGTATTTTACGGTCAAGTGTTCAACTAAGTTTTGTTTTGGCAAGTGATCAAAGTTTTGGTGCTGTCATCCAAAATTCAAGACCAGGAGACCAAAGACCATGTGTGTATAGAGGTTTAGTTTAGAACTATAGCTTTTGTACACGAACCCAAACATTTTTCTACAAATGATCATGATTCCAAAAACATTGCTTACATTGAGACAAATAGATCATGATCCCAAACATTATTCTACCTTCTTTAAGAAATGCAGCATAAGAAGTTGCGAAAAGAGTCTATAAGACTAGTCTAAAAATACAATTGCTTACATTGGGAAGCATCTATCTCTGTTGGACAATAAGGACACTTGAACAATCTTGATCCATTCCTTGACATTCTGTTAATAGACTGCTTGCAAAGGACATGACCGCAACACATTCTCATGGGCGGATTATCTTCACTTGAGTGTTCTTTAGAGACAGGACAGACAAAGACTGAGTGGAAGCGATACTCTTCAGAGAGTTCCACAGGTACAAGAAGTTGCTCCATTGTTTGCCATTCTTGTCTTTTATCTGGCACTACGTTCAAGTATTTCAAAAACGTCGGTAAAGCTTGTGAACCCGCTGCAACTGTTACAACTAACGGACTCTCTGATGATTCACCGAGGAGGTTGCAGTATTGTTGGGTTAGTTCCTTGGCAGCGTTGGTCCATAATGCCGGTGAGAGGAACTCTGCGTATGGGGATTTAGCGAGGTTTCTGTTCCATAAAAGAGAGCCCATGAGTTTCTGGATCTCTGGGAAACAGCTATCTGAATATGTAATGATGTGTTTTCTCGCGTAGTTGATAGCTTCGTTGGAGTCCTTGTCTTGTGCTATTTCCAGGAAGTGAAGGCTGTGAAGTTTCAACTCGAGATCTGAGTTTGCTTGCTTTAGCTTGTCAGAGTTCGAGGCTACCCACTTAAGAGCTGGTCCAAGATCTCGTTTTTTCAGGGCTTCAAGTATCATATGCATTTCCATGAAGGATTTTGTAGCAGAAGATTCAAACTCAGGCTCACCAGTCTCGGAGATGAAACTGTCACAGATGTCAAACATGCCTTGCCTGTAGAGAAAACTAGCTATTATCTGGTGAACGGTATGAGGATCAAACTCGACGTTTCTGTAAGCCGTTGATATGTCTGGATTCAGAGTTTTGTCCAGAGCTTTCGGGAATTTGGTGAGAGCCACATTTAGTTCTTTCTGAGTCGTCTCTAGCTGATTGCTTGGAGCAATCTCCTGAAAAGTTTTCTTCAGATCAGCAACAACAGATTTATGATGAAGCGGATTATCTGAGCCAGTGGGTGCCTCCTGTACCGTGCTCAATGCCTTGTTGATTTCTTGAGACAGTGTATGTACCACTTCCTGTGTTTTGCTAGAGCAAAGTTTCTGCTTTTTGGTAACACGATCAAACGCATCTCTGACAGTCTTTAGCTCCATTCTAAAATAATCAATCACGCTGGTACTAATACTGAAACAAGTATCAACAAGAAGGTCTCAGACAATCTCCACAACCAAAATAACATCATTCTCAACAAGCAAAAAGCTATGAAACCATTGAATAACAAGAACATAAAGCACTCCACATAGCAAGTTCTTGAACCTTTTTTGCATCAAAACAAGTGACTTATTCATTGTATCATCATTCAAAACGTCGAATTCAGACTCCAGAAACAACATTATCTACAGAGATGCGCTTTAACCTAATCGGTTCTTTCGCCGTAGTAGCCAAATGATCGACACATCATCAAATACAACACGAAGCAATTTCAATTCCAGTAAGCTAAATGATCCAAGAATCGAAAGAATCAAACAAATCCAGAGAATATGACGATTCGCGAATCAGAAACCGTCGAAGAAGAATCCAAAGTCAGAGAGTTACTAGATACATATAAATCCAATACGTGTTCAGTGAGAAAGATGAACCTGAAAAGTCCGATGAAGATAATCGCCGGTAACGGAGAAAGATGAATAAAAGAGGAGGAGAAAGATGAATTCACAGATTTCGACTTCTTCACTTTCTTTTAAATTCATTAAAGAAAAAATCTGTTGGGCCATGATTTCTTTAATCTTGGCCCAAATTGTTTAAACAAAGTATATATATTGGTTTGATAACTTGACCCAAATCGAGGAATTGGTGATATACTATAGCTTCGAATGGTAACGTGCGGGACAACTGCGAAAAAAGTGTGGTGCGGTTCTAATAGTAACGAAAATGTTTACATATACATATATATGTATATATTTTCGTTACTATTAGAACCGCACCGCACCGTGCGGTTCCGTCGCCATTCGGAGCCTATCTTATTTTTTTATTTTATTTTTTTAAATACTATCTTATTTCTAAAAATAATAATTTCAGATTTTATAAAGAAAAAGAGAAAAACATATTTTTAAAGTAATAAAACTCTGTAGATTGCGTAATTTGTGGTTTTCAACTTTTTATACTTTATTTAAGCAAGTCAAAGTATAACCAACATGGATGAAAATTCTCGTATGGTGAAACGGAGTAAGAGATGTCTCAATTTCACTCTTTTTTTTTTTGTTTTTACCAAAAAATATTATTTATTTTTATTACCAACCAAAAAAAAAAATCCTTAAATAAGGCCAAAAAGAAAAAATCATAAATATAAATATTTTTCTCATTTAAAGAGAAATATGCACAAGGGATAGAGAGGCGCAGCAAGATGGCGCATAATAGCAAAAGACCTAATTGTTTCTGGGTCCTTGAGTTTTCCTTTGTCTTCCCCTCAAAACCTAAGCCCAACGAGAGAGTACCCGTCACCCTATCTCTTCCTCATCTTCCTTTTTATCTCTTCGCAGCTTTCTCTTCTCTCTCAGATCTATATGCTTTCTCATCGTTCCCAATCGTTCGCTTTCTTCTCTCCATCAGATTCTTCAGATCTCATCGATTTCTCGTCGTTTCATCGGATTTCATCGGTTCCAGGTATGTCAATTGTAAATTTTCGATCAGATTCGTCGATTTCGGATCTATTTGAGATCAGATTCGAGATCTATATTTTTTTTTCGGTTGAATTGACAAGATTTTCTGGAAACGGGATTGATTTTGTGAGTTTTCTGCGTTTTTATCAAAAGTTCGATCTTGATTTTTGTGTGTTTTAGATTGAATTGAGAAGATTTTCTGGAATCGATATCGATTTTGGGCGTCTTCTGTGTTTTGGCCTAAAGTTCGATCTTGATTTTCTGGTTTTTTTTTGTCTTAATGTCGATCTCGATTTCTATTATTTTGGGGTTGGATTGAGAAGATTTTCAAGAATCGATATCAGTTTTGTGGATTTTCTGTGTTTTGGTCAAAAGTTCAATCTCGAAATTGTTAATTTTTTTTGAGCTATTCTCTGTTTTCAATCTGAAAAATCGGAACTTTCGTGATTATCTAATCGGAACATTATTTCGTTTGCAGGGATTTGCTAATTGGTAGGCTATCTTCAAGCAAATATGCATGGTTATGAAGATGTAAGCCCATGATTTTTTTCTGTGGTTGCGTCGAATTCACATATACTCTAGATAGATCTGACACCGTTTACATGATTCATATGTTGTGTTGCAGGACCCTGATGAGGAAGCTGGATATGATGACTATTACAGCGGTGATGAGGATGAGCAAGTGTATGAAGATGAGGAGGAAGAAGAAGAAAGACAACCTCCAAAGGAAGAATTGGAATATCTTGAATTGCGCCAAAGGTTGAAGGAATCAATCAGGAAGAACATGGGAAAAGGCAGTGCTAATGCTCAATCTTCACATGATAGAAGAAGAAAACTTCCTTATAACGAGTATGTGGTGGCTTATCACATTTTCTAATTATTACAATATCCTGGTTTGTGTTTTGATGGTCAGCTAATTGATTTTTTTTTTTTTTTATGCAGCTTTGGTTCCTTCTTTGGTCCTTCACGGCCTGTTATTTCGTCAAGGGTTATACAAGAAAGCAAATCATTGCTAGAAAACGAGATACGGACATCTAAATTGTCTAATTCAAGCCAAATTGTATGTGAATTTGATCTGTGTTTTTATCATTTAAGATGTTTTTGCTGATGGAATTTTTGTGGGGTGCAGAAGAAAAGACCTGTTTCAACGAGTGGTTCAGGTACTAAGAATGTATCACAAGAGAAGCGGCCTAAAGTTGCGAATGAGGTGAGAAGGAAAGTTGAGACTCTTAAGGATACAAGAGACTATTCGTTTTTGTTTTCCGATGATGCGGAGCTTCCTGTTCCGAAGAAGGAATCTCTGTCTCGAAGTGGCTCTTTTCCTAATTCTGGTATGTTGTGTCTTCTGAAAATCTTGTTTGTTATTTATGTTCTTTTAAGCATACCATTTTCATAAGATAACTTATACAGGTTTTTTGCTGATGTTCAAGAGGCTCGATCTTCTCAATTATCAGCGAGGCCCAAACAATTATCAGGTATCAATGATAGAACTGTGCATGGTACCCCTCGTGAGGAGAAGAGACCTGTTTCAGCAAATGGACATTCAAAACCGTCTACCTCTGGCAGTCAAATGAATCATTCAAGGCCGTCTTCCTCAGGCAGTCAAATGCAAAATTCAAGACCGGCTTCCTCTGGCAGCCAAATGCAATCGAGAACTGTCTCAGGGAGACCTTCTTCCTTAGGTAGCCAAATGCAAAATTCAAGACCTGCGTCTGCTGGTAGCCATATGCAACAAAGGGCTGCGTCCTCAGGCAGCCAAAGACCAGGTTCCTCGACAAATCGTCAAGCACCCATGAGGCCACCAGGTTCAGGTTCCACAATGAATGGTCAATCAGCTAACCGGAATGGCCAACAGAATTCCAGACCAGATTCCCAAAGATCAGCTCTTGCGAAAGTGCCAGTGGACCATAGGAAACAGATGAGCAGTAGCAATGGAGTCGGTTCTGGTCGGTCAGTGGCCATGGCAAGACCTTTGCTTACTAAGACTTCACTGGAAAGAAAACCCTCCATCTCTGCGGGAAAGAATTATCTTCAAAGTGCTCAGAGACCGTCCTCATCAAGACCAATGTCATCTGATCCTAGGCAACGTGTAGCAGAACAGAGAAAGGTTTCCACACCACGAATGATACCAAAACAATCAGTGCCTACCTCGAAACACCAGGTATCATGATCATGATCTTTCACATCTCTCTCTTATGTCCTTCCTCTTGACAAGACACTAATTTGTTGAGTATTATGTACAGATGATGAGTAAACCAGCGCCCAAGAGACCTCCCTCGCGTGATATAGATCATGATAGGAGGCTGCTGAAGAAGAAGAAGCCTGCAAGAATGTCAGAGGATGAAGAAGCATTCAACATGCTTAGAAAGTTGTTGTAAGTACTGCTTCAAACTTTCTCCCTACTCTCAAATCCATTACATTTAGTCTACTGATACTTAAATGGTTGTTGTGTTTCAATTTCAGACCATCCAAGCGTTTTGCTGGGTATGACGATGATGACATAAACATGGAAGCAGGCTTTGAAGATATCCAAAAGGAAGAGAGACGAAGGTACATCATTATTAAGATGACGAGTTTCATTTATTTGTTTCTTCGATATACCTTAACGATTCATGTTGAATTGTTAAAATGCAGTGCAAGAATCGCAAGGGAGGAAGATGAAAGAGAACTTAAGCTCTTAGAGGAAGAAGAAAGGAGAGAAAGACTGAGAAAGAATCGGAAGCTGAGCCGTTAAAAAGTTAGAAGAATCCTTTGCTCTTTTGTCTTCTTTTTAGGACTTCATATCTTTTTATTGTTCACTCATTTAATCTCTTTGGCCGCTTGAGGCAAAAAAAAAGAGTTTAACCTTTTTTTTTTTTTTGTGTTTTCAAATTAAGGATCTTTTTGTTCTTGAAATTGTACAATTAGTAATAATATCTTTATTGGGGTCACTTCAAGAATCTGTTGGAAACTTTCCAAGTTAGCGAAAGCTTGAATTATTATTGAGGATGATGATAAAAAAAAAAAGAAGAGAGAGAAAATGAATATTTCTTAATTCAAGTGTAGTGTCTTTAGCTGATAACTTTTTACAAGTCCAATAATATGAATTTAGTTTTCTTTCTTTTGCTAAGAACTGTTTGAATTATCAAATGGTGACCAAAGAAGAAGACTGTCCTCCTCCCGTGACGACGGAGACGCCGAGATGTTATTCTCCTTCTTCATCTACTCCTCTTGCGGAGTTAGAGACTGTTCGAAGCTTAGAAATCGTTGAATCTCCCTTTCTTTCTCCCGTTTGGTATATTGTTCCTTATGTACTCTTTAGTTGTAGAATTATGTTTAATTCCGACTTAAATTTGAATTCAAGATTGCATTTTCCTGTCGAAATCATAAAATCGATGATTAACGTTTTACATCCATAACATCGAAATACACAATTTTGGCGGAAACATTGTGTAGCTAAAACCACAAAATTGCGGAATTACGTTTTTCTGCAAAAACCTCAAAATCGGGGAATTACTTTTTCCTGCCAATACCAAAAAATTGGAGAAATATGTTTCTCGTCAAAACCGAGAAATCTGAAAAGCAATTTTCCCGCCAAAAACCTAATTCCGCGATTTTGCGGTTTTGGCGGGAAAATTAGAGAAATGTGTTTTCCCGCCAAAATCGAAATCGGAAAACCCAATTTCCTTGCCAAAGACTTAATTTTGCGATTTTGCGGTTTTCCAAAATCAAAATCGGAAAACGCAATTTTTCCGCCAAAAATCGGAAATTAGGTTTTTCCCACCATAACCGTAAAATCACGATTTTGGCAAGAAAATTTTGGAATATTGTATTCCCTTGAAACCTCAATTCCATAATTTTCCCGCTAAAATCGTGATTTTATGGCGGAAGAAACTTAATTCTGCAAATTTATGGTTTTGGCGAGAAAACGTAATTTTTTCAATTTTCAGTTTACTTTAATCAATAATTAAAATCAATATATTTAAGATTATGATTAGATCAAAGTATGAGTATTTTAGTCATTTTCTTATTAAATTCATCTAGATGGAGATGAATATTTACAAAAATGAACCATACAAACCAAAGTTCATCTAGATGCTTCATTCAAATGAATATCCAAAAATTGAAACGAACAACATTCATATGAAGCATCTGGATGGAACATCTAGATGAATCATCTGGATGGAAATGTCAGATGAGAAAACGAATAGGGCCTTAATCTATAGCAAACAATTGGTGTCAATGAAAGTACTAGGAATTGTAATGATAAGGGCAAATTCACTCTTTTTACTCGAATTGAGTAAGATATTTTTTTATACAGGGTGATTACTCAATTTTTGAATTTTATTAATATTTTTACGACCTTATGTTTTTGGGCAATTCTCATCAATACCATTAAAATAAGTTTATTTTCCAAAAATACCATAACAAATTTTATTTTTCAAATATACCACAAAAAATTTTATTTCCAAAAATACCACAAAAACCCTCAAAATTAAACTCTAAACCCTTAAAACTAAACCCTAAACCCAAAATACTAAACCCTAAACTCAAAATACTAAACCCAAACCCAAATATTTAAATTATAAACCCTTATAATTCAGTTTTTAATTTTGTGGTATTTTTGGAAATAAAACTTTTTAATGATATTTTTAGAAAATAAAACTTATTATGGTATGTTTGGAAAATAAACTTATTTAGTGGTATTTGAAAGAATTTCTCTATGTTTTTCGTATTCTAATTAAGATATTTTTTTTTAAAAAAAAACTTTGTTTAGGCCTAAAACTCGGCTGATTTTGTTTTGTTTTCGATAAATCTAAAAAATGTTTGGTTTTATTCGGAATGTTTAGAATAAACGAATAATCTTGCATACGAGTTTTAAAAGTTGTCAGATTACTAACCTATGTTTACTCATTTTCTAATTTAGTGTCCTGTTTTACTTAAATTTGGGCTGTTTCGATCGATCTAAAAGCTGCTTATTTTAAGGGATATTTTAATCTAAGTAATTTCGAAAATGGTGTATTGTCATCTTCATTTAGGGTTGAGCTTCTTATCGCATCACCAATCTTTGCTTCATTGGCAAAAAGGTGATCAGAAGAACTTTCATTTTATTATTATTTCCCCTCTTCTAATTAATATCTAAACTTATTAAAGTGTTTAGTTTGTTTTTAGTGCAGCTTCAATCCATTTAGACTTTTGTAGTTGGTTTAACTGTTTGGACTGTTGCAGTTGTTGGCTGTGGCTGTTCCTTTGCCTTTTGGTTTATCGTCTTATGCCACATGTAAGTTGTTTTGTTTTGTCTGTACTGTACACCATATCACTGATTTTGTTGTGAAATGGAGTTTATTATTATTAGAGTCAATTAGATAAATGACAAATTTGGAAAAGAAATTAGGAAAAAATAAATAAGTAAATGACAATAAGACAAAAATCAATTCTTCATTATTTCGATTCTACTTTCAAATTAGCTATTTTCATAATTGTCATGCTATGTTTTGTCATTGGATGCAAATACTCTTATCATTACTCGTAGGTTCGTTGGTGTAGGTGAAGCTTCTTTCATTTGTCTTGCAGCTCCATTTGTAGATTAATATGCTCCTCAGAAACAAGTCTCTGTTTGATCTTTTGTTTTGCACCTCCTATGAAGCCAAATGCATAAACTTTTGTGTATACCAAGTGGTGTTGCTCTTGGTTATGTATATGGCGGATACGTAAATTATATTTGTTGTCAAAACACTTTAGAAAAACAAAACGCATTGTGTGATTCCTTCTTGATGCTTTTAGGTCGGGAAACATTTTAGTTCGTGGTATGCGTTTTGGGGTGAAGCTGTTCTAATGGCACCATTTGCTGTTCTTGATGAGGACAGGGAGAACAGAGGGTGTAACAGGGATCCAACGTTAAGGAGAACATCAAACAGGGTGAGAGTACCGAACCGGAAATACACGATATTATCAAGCTACTGTTCGGTTCACTAGTTTCACGACATTCGGGTCTTTATTTAATTCAGTATTGTAATAAGTGACTTAGGCACTAAACCACTACTTGTTAGATATTTGTTTGTATTGTAATAAGTGACTTAGGCACTAAGCCACTACTTGTTAGATATTGTTTGTATTATCTCCACTTACGTGTAATCAGGATCGGAGGATCCATGTACCTTGCTTCTATTTAAGTAAATGAAAAAACCAAAAAGAGGTAGTCTTAACTACCCAAAACAAACGCCTATCTTAATTGTGTAATACAATTCTCTAAGTTGTGAAGAGGGACCAACAATTGGTATCAGAGCATTTTTTTTCGTTATCACCATTACTCTAAGACGATCCAAGCGTAAGGGGAAGCACGTCGTGTCTCCGGAGACATCCGTCGAGCCGATGGCGACCAACAAGGAACGTTTGGAGGAGCTGGAGACTAGCCAAGGCATGATGCAGGACGAGATCCAAAAGATGAGCATAGCCGTGGTTGATCTAAAGGGCGATTTAGAGGACAAACACCGAAAGATGGAGGAATCGTTCACACGTCTGTTGGAAGCGGTGAACAATCGAGATACGGGGGTGGCTTCAGCCTCACGAGAGAGTCGTCGTACCGAAGGAAACCATAACCAAGAATCGGGGTTCAGGGGGGATCACGATAATCCATACGCCACGGCGACGAACAACCGTCACTCTGCTAACAACCGACCCGCGAAGCTGGACTTTCCTCGGTTCCAAGGAGGAGACCCAACCGAGTGGTTGAGCAAGGTGAAGCAATTCTTCGATTACCAAGAAATCCCACCCGATCAATTGGTGCGCTTCACCACTTACCACCTCGATGGAGTTGCTAATGGTTGGTGGCAGGCCACCTCGAAAGCCTTGAGAACCGATCGAGTGTTGGTTACTTGGGAGGTTTTTGAAGATGAACTATGGGCAAGATTTGGGCCAAGCGATGGCGAAAACTTTCATGAAGCCCTGATGCAAATTCGACAAACAGGATCATTGAGCGAATACCAGGAAGAGTTTGAGAGGCTGCACAACAAGGTTTACGGGTGGACACAAGAAGCCTTGGTGGGTGCGTTTATGAACGGACTACACTACTCCATTTCAAGTGGGATCCGTATGTTTCAACCAAAATCACTGAGAGAAGTGATCAATTATGCGCGACTAATGGATGGCCAGCTACAGAGACAAAAAAAGGAGCATCGCAAATCCACACCATTCACTAGAGCATTGAACCCTACCACTACCACGGGAAACGATTCACGGACGTGAGAACCACCCAATCAGACACCAAAAAAACTTTCGTGGGAAGAATTAAAAAGGAAACGCAGCCTCGGCTTATGTTTCAGCTGCGACGAGCGTTATACCCCTGGGCATAAGTGTAGGAAACCGCAATTGCTGATCATGGAAGGAGAAGATGAAGACAGTGAAGAGGAGCCTTTACCCATCAACGCGAGTGATGAACCGGAAATCACGTTGAATGCATTGACAGGATGGGATTCACCTAAAACATTGCGTGTACAAGCTCTAATCAACCAGCGAACTGTGATCACCCTCATCGATAGCGGATCTACACACAACTTCATAAGCGAAAAAGAAGCTAATCGGATGAATCTTAAATTGACGCAGACAACTCCATTCAACGTTCGTGTCGCGAGCGGAAACCCTATCCGGTGCACCGGGAAATACCTGCTGGTAGCAGTCAAATTAGGAAGTTTCATATTCGACCTCGATCTCTATCGACTACTGATTACTGGACTTGACTTAGTCTTGGGCATTCAATGGTTAGAGCTGTTAGGCCCAACTGTGTGTGATTGGAAGGCCCATTGGCTGAAGTTCTCCTGGGCTGGGAAGGAGCATACATTATATGGGCTACCACTAGGGAACATTCAAGAAGCCCAGGAAGAAGAAATGTATCACGAGGCCCGTAAAGGCCAAATGCTGTTTGCTATCACCATGACAAATGCCAACGACGCCGTTCAAAACGTACCCGACGATCTTCGGCCTCTGGTTACGAACTTCGACGATCTGTTTCAAACACCAAACGAGCTTCCACCTCACCGCGAAATCGAGCACCAGATCGCACTCAAGGAAGGACACGACCCAGTCAACGTGCGACCCTACCGATATGCACATTTCCAGAAGGACGAAATCGAACGACAAGTCTCAGATATGCTCAACACTGGATTGATCCAACCAAGTTCAAGCCCCTTCTCGTCCCCTGTTTTGCTTGTCAAGAAGAAAGACGGATCATGGAGATTCTGTACTGACTACAGAGCACTCAATGCAGCTACCATCAAGGATCGCTTCCCCATTCCAACTTTTGAAGACATGCTTGAAGAACTCCACGGTGCAACAATATTCACGAAGCTGGATCTCACGGCGGGTTACCATCAGGTGCGAGTAAAAGCAGCGGACACTCATAAGACATCGTTCCGCACACATCACGGGCACTATGAATATCTGGTAATGCCATTCGGCCTTTGCAATGCACCTTCAACTTTTCAATCACTCATGAATTCGATTTTTCGTGAGCACCTTCGTAAGTTCGTGTTGGTTTTCTTTGACGATATACTCATCTTTAGCAAGACAAGGCAGGAACACACCGAACATGTCCTCATGGTGTTTACGATCCTACGAAAGCATCGCCTATTCATTAAGTTCAAAAAGTGTGCCTTTGGAAAGGAAGATTTGGAATACTTGGGACACATAATCTCAAGCGCAGGTGTGAAGGTGGATCGTTCAAAAATTCAGGCGATGATTGAATGGCCAAAGCCGACTACGGTCACTGAACTTCGGGGATTTTTGGGACTCACGGGATACTACCGGAAATTCGTCCAAGGCTATGGTGTCATTGCAAGACCGTTGACGAATTTGTTACGTAAAGGCAAGTTCACATGGGGACCAGAGGCGGACAAGGCATTCGAAGCTTTGAAGATAGCTATGACTACAACACCAACGCTGGCACTTCCTGACTTCTCGATTCCATTTGTTATTCAGACTGATGCTTCTGGCGACGGGATCGGAGCAATCTTATCACAGCGAGATAAACCAGTTGCATTTATGAGTCGTTCACTGGGCATCTCGAAACAGAACTGGTCTACGTATGCGCGAGAGATGCTGGCCATCGTCGTTGCAATCAAAACATGGAGGACATATCTTATAGGTAAACGGTTCACAATCCAAACGGATCAACGTAGTTTACGCTATTTGTTGGAACATCGTATTCTCACTCCCGAGCAGCAGAAATGGATGGGTAAACTCGTGGGATATGATTATGAGATAGTTTATAGACTGGGCAAACAGAACACGGCAGCGGATGCTTTATCGAGAGTACCACACATCCCTTGCCTCAATGCAGTCTCAATGCCGTACGCATCTATTTGGGACGAACTCAAAGCCGCAGCAGTTAGAGATCCTTACTTGCTTAAGATGGGAGAAACAGCAGCAACAGCTCCAGGTCAGCCGTACTCATGGCGTAAGGGGCTGCTTTGTTACAAGAACAGAATCGTCGTACCACCGGAATCCCCACTTATCAAGCAGTTGTTGTTCGAGTACCATGACACACCGCAAGGAGGTCACTCAGGTATTCTCAGAACGTTTAAACGGCTTGCTCAGCAATTCTACTGGCCGTCTATGTACCGCAGTGTTCGAGAGTATGTCACCTCGTGTCATATCTGTCAACAAGCTAAGTCCGAAAGCCTCTCACCAGCAGGTCTTCTGCAACCCTTGCCGATCCCATATCAAGTGTGGGAGGACATCTCCATGGACTTCGTGGACGGGTTACCACGTTCAACAAATCACACATCCATTATGGTTGTCGTGGACAGGCTTACAAAGGCAGCCCACTTGGTACCCCTATGTCACCCTTATACGGCTAAGTTTGTGGCTAACAAGTTTGTTGAGTTCATTGTCAAGCTACACGGGATGCCCAAGTCCATAGTGAGTGATCGTGATCCGATATTTGTAAGCTCCTTTTGGCGAGAATTATGGCGTCTTTCCGGCACCCAACTTCGCATGTCCTCCGCTTATCACCCACAAACCGACGGCCAAACGGAGGTCGTGAACCGTTGCATTGAGCAATTCTTACGCTGCTTTGTTCACCAACGTCCGACACAGTGGAGTTCTCTATTACCTTGGGCAGAATATTGGTACAACACTACGTACCACGCTTCAACCGGAACGACACCATTCCAAGCTATGTACGGGCGTCCACCTCCTGCATTGCCCTCATATGAACCAGGCTCCACATCGGTTCACGAGCTGGATGAACAATTACAGGCCCGGGACACCATTCTTGAAGAATTGAAGTTGCATTTGCACAGGGCAAATCAGAGAATGAAACAAACGGCGGATGCTAAGAGACGTGATGTTTCTTTCGACGTTGGCGACTGGGTTTTTCTCAAACTACAACCTTATCTCCAGAAGTCCATCTTCCGCCGTGCTTCTCAAAAGCTATCTATCAGATATTTTGGTCCATTTCAAATTGAAGAACGGGTAGGCATGGTTGCATATCGGTTGAAGCTTCTGGAAGGTAGCCGCATTCACTCTGTTTTTCATGTATCGCTGCTTAAGAAGCGAGTAGGCTCCGACACACCAACTTCCGGTACCTTACCTCCACTTCGTGCCAATGGGTGGTTGCGTCTTAATCCCGAAGCCATTCTGGCCTCTCGCGTTGTCTTCTATGACGGGGAGCAAGTTCGAGAATATCATGTTCAGTGGCGAGGGTTTCCCATAGAAGAAGCAACCTGGGAAGAAGCGGAACAGATACATGCCAGTTTTCCAGATCTGAACCTTGAGGACAAGGTTCTTGTTGACGAGGGGAGTATTGATGAGGACAGGGAGAACAGAGGGCGTAACAGGGATCCAACGTTAAGGAGAACATCAAACAGGGTGAGAGTACCGAACCGGAAATACACGATATTATCAAGCTACTGTTCGGTTCACTAGTTTCACGACATTCGGGTCTTTATTTAATTCAGTATTGTAATAAGTGACTTAGGCACTAAACCACTACTTGTTAGATATTTGTTTGTATTGTAATAAGTGACTTAGGCACTAAGCCACTACTTGTTAGATATTGTTTGTATTATCTCCACTTACTTGTAATCAGGATCGGAGGATCCATGTACCTTGCTTCTATTTAAGTAAATGAAAAAACCAAAAAGAGGTAGTCTTAACTACCCAAAACAAACGCCTATCTTAATTGTGTAATACAATTCTCTAAGCTGTGAAGAGGGACCAACAGTTCTTGGTTTTGTAATGAAACCTTTGCAGTTAAAAGGTTAGCTAGGAACAAATCTTGTCTTATGTTATATATTAAGCATGAACTGTTACAGATATTGATCTTAGAAAAATAATAAACAGGGTTGCCTTCTACTACTGATTCGATAAAGATGTTTAGATCAATTGAAGTAATGACTCCGTCAGTAGGTGATTTTTTTTTTAATCTCTCTTCTATGGTAATGTTAATGTACTCTGATTATACCCTGAAGAGTTTGTACGGTTTCATTGCTCTCTTTGCCTTAGAAGAGCTTCGTGTGTTTGCTACACAGGTAAAGAGTAAAAAAGATTTAAACTTTGAGGAGTCTTGTATTGTTGTTGTAATGTAAATTGCTCATCAAGACTCATGTGAATTATGTGTGTTTACATTGTGTGAAACCAAGTATACGACCATTATCAATGGCTATCTCCACCGTTGCAATTCACATATTTGGCGATGTTCCTTCTTCGCCTCTTGTTGGTATCGTTCAGGTAAAACATCGATCCCTTCTTTACATCTCCAATCCTGGAATAAAAATACACACAACTTACGTAAACCAAAATGATCCATTGTTGTATACGCATGATCATATCAACAGTTACATCGATTATGTTCTTAGCTGCTGCAATATGGTTTATAGGTAAAACAAATCTCAATTCTTTAGCTGGAATAATCGCAGATGAAAGCTTTCTGGTCCATATCAAGAACCGGTTTTTGTTGCTTTTGCTAGGGATATTCATAAACAGTGTAGATCGGTTTAATGAAGAAGAAACTGGAAGTGAGAGCCGGAGGACGCAAGAACAATTGATTGTAACTCCATAAAACTACTTAAGCTAAACAGGAATCTGTTTTTACAGATCCAAAACACAAATGATATACCACTTTTTTCACAATTTATCGTTCTGAAAACTTGTTCCTTTTTTCTTTTATCACACAAAACAATGATCGGTCCAATGTTATCACTTTTTAATGTTATAAACATTTTAGGTCACAAAACCAGAAAATATATGATCCATAATTTTTGGGCCCTAATTCTTGGCTTATGTTGCTTATGCTTTGGGCCGGCAAAATCTTTTTCAAAACTAGTTTTTTGGTGTTTTGTAATAAGTCTACAAAAACTCTATTCCGCTCAAGAGATTTCGCAGTTTGATTAATTGACGGGAAAACGGTTAATTTTCCCGTGAACTTAGTTGCTTTAGTGAAAACATCTCCAATACTTTGCTCTGTGCCTAAATTTTAAAATAATTTTTGGAAGTTTTAAAATTTTTTAAAATAATTTTTAATTTTTTGGATTTTTTAAAATAATTTTTGAAATATTATAGATTTTTTTGGAAGTTTTTAGATTTGTTTTAGAAAATATAACTTTTTTTAAATACTAGTTCTATTTTAATATTTTCATATGTTTTTTAAAAAAAAAATTAAATTTTTTTGATTTTTTTTTATTTTTTATACACCAATGACGTGGCGCCTAGTCAGTATGATTTGATGATGTGACATCCTAGTCAATCATGACGTGGCGTCCTAGTTAGCACATATTTAACAGAAGATTAACACCGTTTAACGATTTGTGGGTTTGGGCCGGATTTGTTTTGTTCATGTATGAATTTTAAAATTAATGTTAGTTCATGTGGTTTTAAGCACATAGCAAAGTATTGATAGTGTTTCACTAAAGTAACTAAGTTTATAGGTGAATTGACCGTTTTTCATTAATTGACTGTTCCGCTATTCTAACATTCAATTTCAACCCGCATAAAAATATCTTTGATATCAAAGAGGGACTAGTTTTTTTTTTTTTGGCCTAAATTCAAGCTTTAATTAAGACTACATGTAACATAAACTGTTGATTTTGTCAACATAAAACAAAAAGAAGTTCAATATAATATCCGAGATAAAAGTTTAAGGCGAATCCATCAATAGAGCCTACCGGTACATTCGGCAGAACCACAGTGGCAAGCTTTCTTCTTGATATTACCCTTAGAGTCGCGTACCTGATCGAGCGCGTAATTGTAGTGGTAACACAGTTCTTGAAGCGGAGGTATATTGTCCATTGCGAAGAACATCACGTGAGGGATTCTCGTGTCGTTATGATCATACAATACGTTTTGTGCGTACAGATTTGGCGAGCAGCTATGGTTTATGAACCTCCCAATATTTCCCTTTGTTGCTGCATCAATGGTGAATCCGCTTGTCTCATCATCTTCTTCCACGGCTGGGCCTGCCCGTGTCCCCGGCATAAGCTCCGACATACCTTCCGCTAAGAAATTTTCGTATCTGTTACCAATATCAAAGAGATACTCATCGTTTCCTGTTCTTCTTTCTGCTTCGCTATCCTCTAAAAGCTCACCTACGTATTCGCATATGAAGCTACCAGAAGGGATCGAGTTAAGCGATCTCACTCCCCAACCTCTTGATTCAGTTTTGAAAATCTCAAGCTGGAACTTGATACCGAGCTGTGTGACTCTTAAGTAGCAAGAAGCAGGGCATTTACAGCGAGGACCACACTCATAGATTAAAGGCTTTGCACCAACAATGGCTCCATCGTGGTTGTACGGTATCTCTCCTCCGTTTTTACTCACACAATTGCAGTCTCTCACTGCTTCCATGCAGCGTTTGGTGCAACCACATGACTTTGGAGGAACTGGTCTGCACCAATCAGGGTAAATCATTGTCACCGTGTAGGTGAACAAAGGCGGTTTCTCGTCGTCTATTTCATTCACAGCGCTAATGGGTAATCGCTCTTTCCCTTCTGAGATGTCAAGTTTGCATAGACCTTCCCTGAATTTCGACTTAGTTGATTTCTTCACCACTTTCCATGAAAGCTCAGGTTGTCCGGGCATGCGCCTAAGTTTATACTTGAAGACATACTTACCGTGAGATCCGAGTTCTCGCCAGTACTCTTCTACAACATACAATCCGTCGTAAACATAATGTCCACCTTTCGCATCACCACCTGATGATTCTAAAGCTGCCTTTTTGTTGCCCCTTATGACACGTACAGGGGTCTTCTTGTATATGCTGTTTCTTAACGCGAGGTTTCCCTGTACAAGCTTTTGGTCTTTCGGCTCTTTCACTTTCTCTCCCCTTTTCCTTACTTGCATCACATTTCCGCCTTGACCAGTGTAGATCAAGATATCCGAGTTATCCAGAGCGTCGTCGTAACCTCCGGAGGCTACAATACTCGTAGCAACTATGTCGTCACCGTCTCTCATATAATCGATACCCCCTTGACTTGGTCTATGCATACCCAGAATGTTCAGCTCCATTCTATATTGGAACTCATCACCAACCTCAATCCCAGGCACAGATCCCAATATCTGAATACCAACATTGAGATATTTCCCTTTGCTTTTCAGAATCTTTGAAGCCTCGAAATCTACTCTAAACCTTTTTTTCCGATCTTTCTCAGGCTTTGCTTCTTCCTCCTGCAAAAGTTTTCTACAAGCTCCATAGAAAAGACGTAGAGTTTCCTTAACTTTGTTCCGGATACTATCACCACTGCTTGAACCACTGGGGCGTGAAGGAGGAATCCCGACATTTAATATCCGAGACTGTCGAGCTATTCGCAGGTCAGGAGAATCCTCTTCATCTGATATTTCCGTCTCACGCGAATATAAATCCCTCTTCATCCTAGATCCTTCACCATACTCTCGAGTGACTTTTTTGGTAAGCTTCAAGGCTGAATGAAATGCAGCCCCTTTCTTAGCCTTTTTTCTACCCGAAACAAGAGTTGGTTTTGGTGCTGTAACATTTGACATCTCAATTTCTAACGGCTCAATTTGTTCCAAATCATCTCTTCCCAGACTTTGCGCATCTGGGTAAACAATGATATCCCTAATCATGTTTTCTGTTCCGCTGCTGCTAACATCAGAACCCGAATTCTCAAGAACCTTCACAGTCAGTTCACTATTTGAACACTTCCTTCCCGTTGTAGCAGAGAAGTCTCTAACCACATCAACCTTTCTTTCAAGCAGCTCTTTAGTCCTTACAAAGCTATCCCCACCAGCAGAACCCACCACAACATCCCCAACTGGCATGCAAATGGTCAGAGGCTGAACCTCAAACTGCTCAGCCATACTAACATCACTCGCGTTTTCCGGCAACACCATCAGTGCATCAGATTCAACCATGTCACTACAATTCTTACCATCATCTCTCTGTCCAAAACCCTCCTCCTTTTTAACTGAAGACTCAACCTTATCATCTTCAGCAACATCCCCTGTCTTCACTTCCGTTGTTATTGATCTAAACCGCTTCCCACTGGTTCCACAACCAGGTGGGAAATCCCTCACGGCACTAATCATCCGGCGCTTAAATTTTAGCCCAGTCATAGTATCAATCTTGTAAACAGCACCATTCTGCAAAACTGCTACTCCTCGTTTTTCCACAAAACCATCACCATTGCTCAACACTTTAACCTTTGATGTCTCCGTATGTACCATATTGTTCTCCATTACACCCATAGAACCCAACCAAAATCACCAGCCTGAGATGGAAAAAAAAAAAAAAAAAACATCAAAATCTAACAAACAGATTTTACAACCACGAATGTACAAAATTCTTAATAAGAACAATCTACAAAACCATGCAAATTCCCAGGAATCCATGAACAATAAGAAACTGTTTTATCCATTTGTCAAATCTAATTTCAGAATTCTAAGCAGAAACACATCGAATCAACAATTTGTGCAAGACAAAGAAGAAGATCAAAATACACAAGAGAAACGCGATTAACAGATCAGATTAAGCAAATAGAGAAAATTTACCGGCGAAAGATCTCCGTCTGGTGGAGAAGATGAAATCGAATTGGGTATATTTGAAGAGCTCGAAGTTACGAATTCGAATCAGGTGAAATTGGGTAATTTACGAGCGAATAAATCATGAAAAAGGGAAATAAAAATTAAAACTTGATTTTGAGAATTAAAACTTTATATAAAACTTTATTTTGATTTTGAGAATTAAAAACATATTGTTCTCCATTACATTTACACCCACTGTTAATTTACTTACTTTGAGTTAATTAACACTGCCACAATTTGTATAATTTATAATTAAAAATATTACATCATATCAAAACACTAATGCCGAATTATATTCTGCACCAAAAAAACGTATGAAATACTTCCCTGATCGTTTCCATGATGGCTTTCCACAACTTGGTTATCTATTATTTATCGATGGATCATAAAAGTAATTCTGTCTCCTGGAATAGAATGATATTATTTGAATGTCAATACTAAATAACCACTTATACGATGCTCCGACCTGACGAAGATGGTGTCTATATCTAGCGAGTGACCAGCATTCAACATACATTTTGAAAAAAATTTAGAAGAGCTAGGAAGTTTTTTCATCTTTCTCTCTCTCCCTCATAAAGCTAATGTAAAAGCATATTTGTTAGCGCGTAGTGCTCGTGTCTTTCCGCATTATATCATGTCTTCAAGCAGTGTACATTCGATTTGGATTTTTGAACCTTTCAATTAATTTATTGTTGTCGACAAAAAAAAACTATGCCGAATTATGTATGTTGTAATTGTGGTATTACTCACTCTGTTTCATAATAAGTGTCATTAATTCTAACATCTTTTACACAGATTAAGAAAACATATTAAAATTTATTTTATACTTTTTAAATTCATATTAACTCCTGATATTTTTCGATGAACTTGAAGTTGTATTAGATATTTTGCACCAAATTTTATATTGAAAATATAAAACGATATTTATTTAAAAAAAAATCTGAAACTTTTTGTGAAATGGTACGAATATTATAAAAATTAAAGTATTTAAATACATTTATTGTTTTGTTATCAATTTAGCCGGATAATAAATGATTTGATAGCTGTGGCCATTTTTTCTACAGACAATAAAATAAATTATGGCTTTAACTTTTTTTCTTTCCAAAAAAACACAACCATTATTATTATGCATCTAAATTTCTACATTTAAAATTTCAAATACGAATGCATCAGTAGGAGAAATCTCTGGCTTCGTAACACCATCTCAATCAGATATTCTACAGATTCATATTAATTCTTTTCCAAACTACACAAATTACAAAATAATTATGGAAAACAGAAATAATTATATAAAAATCACATTTCATAAAAAAAACTATTAAAATTGACATAATAATATATTTAAGTTGTAAAAAAAAAAACATATGTAAGTAAAAAAACGTGTCTTGTGTCAGCTTCTTGTGAAGACTTTACTATATTTTTTTTTTTGTCAACAAACTTACTTTATTATATTACACAAATTAGGATTAACACAAACTGGGTAATTTTGAGCATGTGTAGGAGATAAATCACAAAAAGTAAATTATATTCAAAAAATATTAATGCCTTACAACATACAGAACACAATATCCCTGGCTGAAAGATCTAGTCATTGATAGAAATTACCCAGTTTGTGTAAATCCTAATTTGTGTAATATAATAAAGTAAGTTTGTTGACAAAAAAAAATATAGTAAAGTCTTCACAAGAAGCTAATATAGTAAATTCTTGTTCTCTCTTTGTAGTCTATTTGAGTTTTGTATTGTCCTCTCTTTGTTCTTTCGTTGAACATTTCGTTTCATTGATAGAAATTAGAAGATACAAGAATTCTTTGACCAAGTAAATGTTTTTCTATATTTTTTGGTGAAAATGAAGTTAAGTGATATATACGTGAAGTAAAGAATATCTAAGCGCCATTTATAACTAGAAATTGTTCTCAAACACTATCGTTGATCTGTTGGATTGTAGATACTTATGGCTCATATACATAAACTGCGCCTCCTCCACAATAGATATTTACAGTGGCGGTTTGCAATTGCACGAGCTGAATCTGTAATATATATTCAAAGATTAACTTCCGAGGTATATAACACTTCCGTCTTCTCTAACATGACCGTTGCTTCAACTGATTGATCTAAATAAAGACGTCTGAAAATTCAAGTTTTGACTTCAGGAAACCCTATTCAATGTGTGCCATGCGATATCAGAACTACAGGACCATGTGACCAGGCAAAGGATTGGCTTACAACAGCTAAATCTATAGATCAAACTCAACTCACTATTAAACAATCAGGTTGGTTCGCTCTCTGTTATATACTGGCTTTGCATTGATCAGATCATGCCATGCTTATGCATATATATGTGCACAGATGGTGAGCCTTGAAGATTGGGCCACACTTGAAAGAGACCATGTTAGTTCTTTAGTTGGAGCCATTGCAGATTTAGAAGCAAATACTCTTTAGTTGGAACAAAGGTATATATTCTTACTTCTGCGAATATTTTCTGGCGGCAACCGCGATCATGCAGGTAACAAAAAACAATCCAATAATTTAATGAAAAATGATTATGGTAAAATGAAATGAGACAGAGATTTGGTCGCATGGAACAGATAGAAGAGTGTAGCCTCAGGACTCATCTGATACAAACTAGGCGAGAAGAAGGAGAAGATGCAGAGGAGACTCCTCCATTGCTGCCATTAAGCAAGTTTCCATGGCCATAGATAACAAGCTTAAATTAAAAATAAAACTTATGGTTAAATAAAAGTGTATTGAACTTTTTTTTTTGATATTTATATGAAAAATATAAAACACTCACACTTGAATTTTTAGCGAAATGTACTTTAAATTAAATTATTAAGAAGAAGAAACAATTGGAAAGAAGAAGAAGATGAAGAACGAACCCTAAAATTGGGGATTTGGGGATTTCGAAGAAGAAGAAGATCTGGTGTTCGTTTTGTTGGGTTGAATTAATGTAATTGTAGTTCAACACAATTACCAGTTTAATGATTCTAATCACGATTTAGAGTGACCATGTTGCAACTAGAAGAAAATATACAATTCATGATGTTTAATAGATACTAAAATTGTTTAGGATGTTTAGTAAAGATGCAAAAACTCTAGGGTGTATATCAAAGAAACGGTATAGTAAAGGCAGTGTACCAGAGTCGGTCCTAAAAAAGAGATTGAAAAATGTTGGGGAGAGGTTTGAAGATAAAGTGCTTCAAGTTTGTTCAAAATAACAAGGTTAAAAGTTAATATTTGAGTCTTTGTATTTTTAGTTTAAAAACACTTCCATAGCTACTTGAAAATGCACTATGGGGATTTTAATAATATTAATACTTAACTTACATTAGAAATAATATGATCAATAATCCATGGTTTGGATAAGGATATTTTCAAATCAATAATTTAATTACACATGATTTTGTTTGGATTTTAAAGGAAAGTCGGTTTATTCATACATGGAGTATATCAATATGTTGAATTCATACATGAAGTATATGTTCGTGCTAAAACATACAACAACTAAACGATAATTTGAATATCAGACATAAACTTAACATTTTATGCTAAAACATACAAAATCACTAACACCGTTAGTCAACCGTTAATTCATGCTGACGTGGCAAATACGTGGCGTATATGTGGCAAAAAAAAATTCTAAACAAAAAATGGGCTTCTTGCTAAACTAGACCCTTATTTGAAGTCAATTCCAAAACTAGACCCCTCTTCCTTTTCTTTTCAAAATGCGTTAAAATATCCCTCATCGCTTCTTTTTTCACAAAAATACCTAGCGCAGACTTTTCCTGTGAAGTCTGGTAGCTGGGTTTGAAAAACAATAACCCAAAGATTCTCACGTAATAACAAAAATGTCATCGTCTTCAATAGTTCCCAACCACACTTACCAAACAAAATTGAGCTCTCAATGCTTCAAACAACCGAATTAAGTGATGTTAATGCTTTAAAACTGAGTTAAAAGCTCCATTTTTGTCGATCTCCTCTCTCATTTCAACCATTTAACTCTATAATATCGTTTTCAATATTTACCATCCATATATCTTGCGATTTACTAAGATTCGAGCATAATAACGCTTGGGTTGCTTGGGTATTGTTGGCGTGATCAGTTCTTGGCCG